>JACGCM010002459.1:0-441820 GCA_014058105.1 Kingdonia uniflora
CAATCAAACTTAGTCTTACTTTTTTAAATGCCAAACTACCTTGGGGTGTAAAGCTAAAAGAAAACAAACAGAGGGGTCTAAGTCTTTCAGAACCAAGCACAACCTATTATGAACTATTAACATAAAAGATGAAACCCACATGAATTTACACTATGAGCTTGAGAACTATGCGGCGTCTATCTCGTCGAATAGTCGGACAACGACGAGGCGAGACATAGGGAGATAACCCTGCAATATATAGGAAATGGGGGGAATCAATCATTTCCGCGCCATCTACAGCCATTGATCTCCACCATGATCCCAAATTGGAGATCCTCTCATTAGCAATGAATGACTCAGAATAGACAGTAAAGGCTTGAAAATGATCGCGCAGCTTGAGTAGTTGAGAGGGGACGATAAGGAGAGGAGACGTTCGAATTAGGGTTTCTGAGAGCACATGATGCCATTGAAGACTACTACTGTACTAGATAGAGAGAGATGTTGTTTAGTATTGATTTGGGGATTTTCATGTGAATGACACGTGTTATTCTCAGGGGTATAATTGGTTTTGCAGCTGACTTTGTCAAAAGACCCAAGTACAATAAGTGAGCCAAAAAAATTCGGGGGTTTTATCAAATTTGGTCTTGTTAGAAAGATCATAGTATTTTTATTTTATTTTTGATTGGTAAGATCATAGTATTGATTTGTCTCCAATATTACTACAAATATCACCTCGCACTTTCCAATATTTTATCGAGTTTGATCAGTTTAATATTCAATATTTCCTTGCGTTGTCCTTAACTTTGGCTAGTGTAGCATTGATGACTAAAATACCAAAAATTACACAACAATGCTCTACTATTGCATGCCAATACAAGTATGTTCAATGTAACTTAACGACTTGCCTTCAAGTTCAAGAGAGGTAAACGCTACTACTTGCCTGTATTAGTAGAAATGGTGCGTAACCTTTATTCCTGATTAGCAAAAACTAATACCTATGAAATATTCAATTTGTTCACAGATGATCAAAGACCTTGGGCAATCAAAGCAACAATGATTTTGATCACCAGTATAAGATTCTCCCTCACAACTAAGGCTAAAAGAGAGTCCCTATCAGGAGAGGGAAATAAGGACAAGGTGTCCTATGTTCTTTCACAAACTGATTGGGAAGTAATTTATCTCCCAAAAAGTTTTTCAAATCTCTAAAAGGACTTGAGAATTTTCCAAAATCTAATTATCTCCATAAGAAGCAAATTGGGGATGTTCTGAATCACATAAGAATCGAATATGACCTAATAATAAGATCAATAAGAGAATATTTTTTACATGAAAACACGAATAAATAATCAGAGAGAGAGAGAGGTTTTTACAACAGGAACTGCGCGATTCCTCTTGCGTTCAAAGTCATTGAATCGGAATTTGATGATGATAAATTACTCACCAAATCGATCCAGATATTTTAATAAACCCTAGTTTTTTGCGTGTATGGTGGTGATGGATTATTTAGGGAGGAGAGGCACACCAGTATCGTGATAGACACACTTTCCTTCCACATAGTTCATGCAAGAGCATCTGCACCGAACTTACCACTTTCAACCTATATCACTTGCCAAAAATGCATATCAGTTATGAAGATGTACTTTACGAGATTCGAATGCAAGCGCAAGGTTATGGTTTTTAGCGAGTGTTTAATTTAATTTTTGGCAACTAAAATTTGATTAAACGAATGTGGATGCTGTAAGCATCTCTATTGCCTCATCGCCAAAGTTCCACATATTACGGAAGACCTTGTGGGCCTCATGCATGGCCAAAAAATTTCAATGTTTTCATTGTAAAACATCTCCTAAAGTACATCACTCACTTAGTTTTTGAGGTTCCACGTAGGATTTTCATGTAGGATTTTCATCTAGGGATGACAATGGGTGGGGAAGGAAATACCATCCCCATCCCCGTTTAGGTTCCCACCTCCCATCCCGCCCCGAACCTCATTTAAATTAAGCGAGATCCCCGAATCTGCCCCACATTGATAAGCTCAATACCAGACCCGTCCCATTTAACTAATGAAAAAATATATATACATAACATCAAGTAAGACCAAAACTGTACCCAAGGTTCAAGCTGCAGATATCTCTATGTACTTACCAGGCATAGCAATCATCATAACATAAATATCCAGTTAACACAAATGAAGGACATATGTTACAACTATGTTCTGGAAATGAAGGGTCAGGTACAAATTGTGCACACTTTCAAGTGGATAAGGATTAGAACATCACAATAGTGACAATACTTATCCTGATCTAAGCAATTAAAAAGCATCATACACAACAGCTGACTAGAACATCTTCTTACCTGTAATAGAGTTTAGCCCTTCAACTGCTAACCTACAATCAACAAGGCCAAGGCAAATTTTCTTCGTGCAACTATACGGGATTGAACAACTCGTAAGTACCGTAATTGTATATTAGAAAATCACATGAACTCTTCTAGACATACTGTGTCGTTTTCCAAATCAGATCTTCTTCAGGGAAACCAAAGCCTTCCATAGTAAGGATATTGTACAAATACATATCTTCTTCATGTCGTTTTCACATGCAAATACAAATACAAATACAAAGTAAGAATCAAAACAGGTAACTGCTAAATGTTGGAATTGCTTTAACTTTAAATGTCTTATAACAAATATGGTTTTAAATGTTTTATCCCACATTAGAAATAAAAAGTATTTTCTAATAGTTTTTATATCTTTTTTGCTTATTTGGATTTAAAACTCTACTCTAGGAGTGTGTGCACTCTAGCGAGATGCTTCGCATCGAGCACGACTCGCGCACTCGCCCACGTGTGGGCGAATGGGAGTTTAAGGCACTTTTTGGCGACTTAGCACTTAGCACTTATAATTTAGCACGGTCGTGGGCGTGGGCTTGGGTCTGGAACAGACAACCCTTGGACTTCTACGACTGTTAGAGTCTGTAACTAGTTAATATCATTATTGGGGATTAAGTGTGACTTATTTTGATATTAATACTTATGTATTAATTAAGCGATTTTAGAACTGAGACACAGAGAAAAACAAACAAGTTCTTTTTCTTTATCAATTTCATTTTTTTTTCGTTTTTTGGGCATTGAGGAAAAGTGAGACAAACTTGATCATTATGTGCAGTGCAAGCACATAGCGATAGAATGGGTCTAGCTTGGTTGAATCCCGGAGATAGTGCTGCTGAGTTCACTTGCACCTTTGGAGAGGCTTCGACTATCTTCAAGAAGCGTTTGTTGCTTGGTTCGGTAATTGGTTTTCTTTTGGTAAAAATTAGTTCTTTATTTTTTATTTTTCCCAACACTAAATTCCCAGTAAAATATCTCCCTTTTGATGGCTGTTAGTAATTACCAATTGATTGAGGCTCCAATGACTGAGAGAGAGAGAGATCAACCTGATTCGATCAATTGATTTTCCCTTTCCAAATTGAGAATTGGGGTTTTTTGAATTGGTGTTGTTTGAGACATAGAAGAGCTAAGAGTATTGAGATTTGTCGATTTGAGAGTTTGAGATACAATTACACCCCCATACTCATTTAAGAATTGTTGATTTGAGAATTTGAGATATAATTGGTGTTGTCTGAGACAGATAGGGTTTCTACTTTCTAACATAGTCATAACTCATAAGGGATATAATAGTAAAATATTAGTTGATATTAAATGGGGAAGAGGCAGGGCGAATAACAGATTTTCTGTTAGCAATCCCAAATCTACCCCGATCCCGATAGATTTTGGGCAACTTATACCATCCCCACCCCTACCCTCATACCTGGTTAGTTCATACCAAATCTGCCCCGTTCGAGGCGGGGCAGGGCAAATTGTCATTCCTATTTTCGTCCTCCAACCATACCATACTCCGTTTTTCTCCTCAAAAAGTAAGGTTGAGCCAACCTTACATTCCAATGTGCAACCTTATTTTTTTTTACGTCGTGATAAGGCGCCGGGCGTCTGTTTGTTTTATAATCGGGAGCCTTAGGTTTGGGCGCCCAATTTTTGTTTGTTTTATAATCGGGTGCCTGAGGTTGGGGAAAATAATTAAGGAATTAAATGAGCGCCCAACATTTAGGAGCCTCTTGAGAAAACCAATTGAGGTACTGTTGGATGAAATTATACCTCACTTAGTTGAATTTGGGCAGTTCACGGCAAAAAACTCAGATTTTAGGCCATGTTGACGTCAGCAATAAAATTTATATTATATTTTTTAAAATATTATATATTATCTGGACGCGTCATCATTATCCAAACCTTGACGTGTCTAGGACACGTGGCAGCGGACCCACTTGTTGACGTAACAATTAACAATGGCACGTGTCGAGGACACATGGTATGCTGATGTGGTAGTGGGACCCAATTGCTGCATGACAATGACACATGGCATGATGATGTGGCAGTGAGGTCTACATTGCTAACGTGGCAATGGGACCCACTTGCTGACGTAGCAATGAAATGTATCAAGGACACGTGGCAGTCACTGTATGGGACAAGTGGCAGTCAGCAAACTATTATCGGAGTGGCACGTGGCAGTCACCGGACGATCGCCGGAGTGACACAGGGCAGTCACCATGGGGTGACATGTGGCAGACCTATTTAACTTGGTCAAACCGGTAAACTGGGTCTAGGCCTTGACCCAGACTAAGCCAGACCGGTCCAAGATTGGTTCAGACACTAAATTGGCTCTAAAGAGCTCAATTTTTGGTCAAAAGTCAAATTTTTTGAAAAATTCCTTTTTACTGGACGGTTAATTTTTAAAAAAAAAATTGGGAACGGGTAACTTGTATAAGAAAAATGACACTTATATGTGATATAAGTAAAGGGATTAATACTTATTTAAATATCTTATAATAACTAATATGATATTAACGGTATGCCCCTAGGATACTAATTATCATGATCAGGGATTACAATAATACGAAACCAAGACTAATTTAGATTACGACTAAGAGTCATATCTAAATCACAGTTAGTTGTCAATGAAAAATAATTAGAGCTCAATTGGGAATTGACTTAGTCTTATTTATAACAACTTAGTGTCTGAGGCACCAATTTTTCGTATCTAGGTACAATTAGATGTTACATGATAACATTTAGAGGTATATATGCACTGATAACAACTTATAATACCCTAGAATGTTAGTTCAAAGACAGACATAATCTATATATCTTATAAACCCAGCAGACTTCGGGGTGGAACCACTTGTCAGCTAAACATCTAATATCCCTCATATTCGTAGCAAATATGGTTATTTTTCTAGAATATATAGACCTTATAGAACTTTAGGCCTTTAGGGCTTAGAACACTCTAGTTATTTTGCAACATTTTGGGGTTTTGAATAGTTGTCTTGGCTAAGACTTTATTAAAATGTACTTTAATGTTAAGATTGTTGGGAATCCGAGGGGGAAATCGCAACGCAGAAGCACAATGCGATTAATAAGAACTCGAAGAACTAACTCTTGCCAAAGAGAATTTGAACAAAGGCAATAAAAATGCATACACAAGGTTTAATTAGGTGGAAACCCTAAACAGGATCAAAACCACCCCCGACAAGCACGACGAATATATTATCACACTAAAGGATACAAGAAGTTACAAAGATCACTCAAATCTTACCTCTACCCTTACAGATAATCCCAGCAAGAAACCCTAGAAAGAAAACCCAAGAAACTTCTTCAGAGCTAAACCCTAGATTTCTCTATTTCTCTCTCTAACTTTTTCTCACAGTACAGAGGCCTTTAACATACACTCTCTATTTATAGGCTTTCATTAGGTCATCTCCGAAATACGTATTATGAGATAATCCATCGCTTTGGATCAAATCCCCTTCAAAACGAACTTAGAAACAATCAAACAGAGCCAAAGTCGTTCGAACGAATCATGAGGTCGTTCGAACGGCCCTTAGACAATCCTCTGGAATTTTGGCCCAAGAACTATTTTCGTTCGAACGACCTCAAAAGTCGCTCGAACGACTTCAACAGAATCTCTGTCGTTCGAACGACTTCCCCACTCGTTCGAACGACTTTCCCAATTTTTGAGTTGTATTACTAACAAAGATCAGCATTTTATGAGGTAAAATTAGGATTTGACACTTAATAGGATATGAACAAGGTTCACCTACAAGTAATAATTAGGAAACACTGACTTGAATACTATGAATTGCCTTTAGTAATGATTGGAAATCATGTACTTAAATATGATTTCATAAGGAATACACACATCTGGTGGTTTTAAATATCAATTTTGGCTAAGATTCTGTTAAAATGCACATCTAACATTAAAATAGTCATTTTACGGGGTAAAATTAGGATTTAATTATTAAAAAAAAATTCACGAGTTTTAGAATATGAACAAGGTTTAACTATAATATGATTATGAATAATTTATTTTCTGTTATTCTAAGTACTATAATCTATCTTTAATGCATTTGAAATATTTGTCAAGAATTGTCACTAATTACGATATACATTTTGCATAACAGATGTTTGTTAGCCCACGTTACGATTACGAACCATTGCGGCTTGACATTTCCAACTACCTTTCTTTGCGTACGAATATAAAACTCAATTTGAAAACAATGAACGTCTCAAAGTCAATTGTTGCAGATAACACCATCTCTGAACCACTCAAGGCACATGCCATGTTGGCTATGCGCGCCCACCTTCAGCCAGAGCTGAGGTTTGGGCATATATGTTACGGAGATCCATATGAGTTATGGACAAGCTTAGAAGAACGCTTTGGTCTCCAGTAGGCTCTAACGACCTATAAGAACCATAACCACTGGAACAACTTGAGGTTATGGAACAACTTGAGGTTATGGAACAACTTGAGGTTATGTGACTTCAAGACTGTAGCTGGCTATATCTTAGCACTACAAAAAATTGTTTCGGCAATGAGGCTCAATAATGATTATGTCTTCGTGGAAGAGGTTTTGCAAAAGATTATTTCCACATTCACAGGCTGCTGTCAGGGACCAGTATGCAAAATTGGAATTCAGTAGTCCTGGAGATCTTAATCAACTCTTGCTCACTGCTGAACAAGAAGGCAAATTTGTTTTTAAGAATAACAAGAGGTATCCCCTTAGGAGGAGGAGACTAGTTGCACGAAAAATCTTATCTCATGACAAAGACAACCACGGGGTTTTGGAAGTGGAAATGCGACTAAAGACGGGAATCAGAGATTCCTGGGTCCTCGAACGTACAACATGTTTAAAAAGGTTGGTAAACCACAGACACCAAAGAATATCAAGAAGCCAGATTTAGAATCTCATTGCTTGAGATGTGGAGAAACTAAACACTGGGTACGAAACTGCAAGACACCGAGGGTACCTAAAGTCAAAGTCCATGCTAACCACATCACTGACATAACTTCTATCACTATGAAGTTAGCAGCGTCAGACTTCTTTGGCGACACTGATATCCGTAGAGAAATCTCAGTAGACTTGTGATGTCATAGAGAGCACTAATAGTTTCTTTTCTCGCAAAGACTTGATTTACTTTTTGTCAATATTTACTACTCTTTTAGATCAATTTTGGGAATATATAAGCACCTAATATATGACATATATATTGTATGTATCAGGAAAACTCAATTACAGTGTCATTCATGTACGTCGTGCGTTCATATCATCTCTGTAAGCTGAGATGTACATTTGTAATCTTGTATGCTCATTATTTATTTTTAACCCGAGAAGATCTATTGGATTATCATCCAAATAAACTGCATGTCTACTTTAGTAAGGTTATCCATCAATCCGTAATTATCATAAATCAAATTCCAGTACATTAATCTAGCAAAAGCTTTCATCCAAGTATGATGGTCAATCTCATTTGGTCATTCCTAAGCATTTATTCCTAGCTAGTTAGTAACGAAAAACACAAGATAAATTGATAATAATAATAGTCAGGAACTTGTAAATCAAGTTTTGAAACATAAGGAGTGCTAATTAAACCTAAGAAATAGCTTATCCTACTTATTTTCTAACCACTTATATATCCCCTCAACCCAAATCCCCATTAACAAAAAATACCCTAACCCTCTCTATACTTATATAATCTAATTCCAAAGCAATAAAAAGAGATTCGCTTTAAGCGGGAGATACTACAATGGGACTTCTAGCTACATGAATCCCATCAAGCCATGAGTATGACCCAAATGAATACTCCCCTGTCTTACTCTTCCCTTCGTTTTTGACTGTGATAGTAAATCGTTTCTTCTCACCAACTTGACTGAAATAAAGAATCCTTGGGTGTATCTTGACGACAAATCCTTCTGGGTTTTCAACAATTGAATAATACAGTGTCTTGCCACTCCCGCCAACATTAGTAACCGTTCTTGTCACAGTCACGCTGCTGGTGATATTAGAAATTGATAACGAAGGATAGTTGAGGTCACTCGACGATATAGGAACCTTTGGGCATTTGAAGTTGGGGTCAACTTGTCCATCTCCGTTATCACATAACAGTCGAAGGTAATCCGTATACGAAGCATCGTAGACTAGTCCTGGATCATATGCATGCACTGGCCTTAGATGACCTGCTCCATAACTAAAAGCGTTCGCTACTTCACCTGACTCAGTAGTAATCGGTGTACCTAAATTGGTCTTTTTGGTAGCTGTAGTAATTATAGCTGATCTTACAGCAGCGCTACTCCAGGTTGGATGGACAGCTTTGATAAGGGCAGCTATGGCAGCAACATGGGGGCATGCCATTGATGTCCCTGACTCAAAGTTGTACTTGAGAGGCTTAGTACCAAAGTTTGACTCAGTTGATGCCTCACTCCACGCCGCCAAAATATTCACACCTGGTGCTGTAATGTCCGGCTGTACAAAGCATTAAAACAGTCAGTCATCGCACCGTAATATGAAAAGCGCCTACTTGACTACAGTTGTTTGGAAGATATTTGCAACTGAGTACTACCATTAGCAATAGACTGAGAGCCACAGGCTTACCTTGAGAATATTTGGGTAATTAGAATTTGGACCCCTTGAGGAGAACTCGGCCATGACTGGAGCAGGATTACTACTGATCGCTGTTCCAGCTGGACTTAGTTTTGCAGTCGGTTTCTTAGAAGATTTGATATAATTGAATATCCTCGTTGCGTCATCGGCAGTAACCGCTGTTGCTGGAAGGACGTGTGCATCCAAAACGAGGTTATTCAAAAGTGCAGAGTTTCCTAGTACCATACCTGCACCACCGGCTCTTTTAACTTCCTTTCCCTTTCCAATTCTCGTCCCTTCTCCTCTAAAGCACAACACAATTTTGCCTTTCATCTTCTTAGGCGAGAGGGAACCTGGAAGGCATTGTCTGTAAGGATAGTTAGAATGTGTTAGTACGATGTCCATGAATTCAATAAGTTGTTGTTCAGTGTGACGAAGAATTACCCGGCCGTGGAATTCTTAGGGACATGAGGTTCAACCACATCACCAGCGTAAACAAGGGAGTAGAGATGATTCTTTAGCTTGTGTGTAGTTAGGGTCTGACCCTGCATATGTTTCAATGAAGATTAGAATCGATCATTAGTTGTTTTCGAAAAAGATGCTGGATTAAGAGAATACCAGCGAGAAATTTGAATGTCAATAATTAATCGGCTGATAAGGAACAGATACAGAAATACAATGTATGGTCGATTTTTCTTTTGTTGGAAAAATTGAAAGAAAAAGAAAATTCCTGGATAGATATATTTTGAACCTCAACGATACCTTGATTGTAATGTTGTTTCCCAACTCAACAGGGGCACTGAACTCTCGGTCCGTACCACTAGCACCCACAGTTATGATCCACGGTGAACTGTTACGCACAGTAGAAGGAGTTGGACCTTGATTTCCAGCAGAACAGGACACGACAATGTTCCGCTTGGTAGCATGTAACGCCCCGATTGCAATTCCATCGTCGCGAAATGGAATAGTTTCACGGGGACCAATGGAAATACTTATGACATCAACACCATCACCGATAGCATCGTCGATAGCAGCTAACATGTCAGATTGATCGCACGTGTTACCCTCTGCTAGAGTCCCATTACCAACGGGCCAACATACTTTATACATTGCAAGACGGACAAGAGGAGCTCCGCCTGAAGCTGTGCCATGGGCAAACCCACCGGGGGCTGCTACATTTTTTACTGACCTCCCACCAACCGTCGAGGAAGTGTGGCTTCCATGCCCATCATGGTCCCGAGGTGACCGAAAATCATTGCTTCTATTAAGTGCGCCAAAGGATGCCTCATAACCTTTGAGGTAGTACCGCGCTCCAATAATCTTCCTGGCAAAATGAATCAAACAAAAAACCATGAATGTATTCAAATCATTAAGAGGGACAGGGGGAATTGGGGTTTAAGAAAATCGTCGTTGTTGAGGTACAGTACGTGGGTAACAACACCGGATTTAACTAGATTTTACGAAAGTAAGTACCTGTTACAGTGTGATGAGTCGAAAGAATCTCCAGCCTCGCAGATTCCTTTCCATTTTTCAGGGACTGGCCCCAAACCTTCGTCGTGAAAACTATGCGACTCTGGCCATATTCCTATATAGACAAAAACATGAAACATATTGAATATTTTGTTTACTCAAATCTGACCTAAAAATATATCTCTTTTGCCCGTGTATACTGGGAGCTGGGTCCGTTTTCGAGTATTTAAGCACAAAGGAGTGCATGAATATGTAAACCCCTAGCTTTTCATATTGTCACTGGCAAAATATTATGAGCTCATCCTTTATGGTAACAGGATTCGCCTATGCATAGATAAAAAAAAACAAATAGTTGAGCACGGATGGAAACTGGGCAGGTTTTGTCCGGTGCAGCCAATGCCATCCCGATCTTGGACAAACATTTTCGCTACAATGCAGCCATAACCTCTAAGTGGATACCTTAAAAAAACAGGGAATTAGGGTACGGGACTAGGCGAACCCTAGATTAGGATCAAAAGGCAAAAGGTGATAACTGGAGGACTAAATGTTTATGGAGGAGGCTAAGTATATAAAAGAGAACACAAAGTAACAAACAGAGAAATTAAAAGCTATATTTGTACCTAAATCCAGAAGTCCAACAATCACATCTTTTCCATATTTGGCTTTATGAAGTATTCCTGATCTTCTACCCATCCCAAGTTTTCTTCCATCACCAAGTCCTTCATGCAAACCTAAGAAGTTCCAAGATCTTGTCGTGTCAACAGAATATTGGTGCGGATGGCTTCGGAACGCGGATACCACATCGTCCATCTCTGCAAACCACAACAAATTCCACTATGACAAAAAAAAAAAAAAAAAAAAACATGAATTAATCAGTATTATAGACTATAGAAACACGACGTACTGGATAAGACCGCGGCTTCATCTGCAGTAAGCAATGCAGCAAACCCATTGATGCTGTTCTTATAACTATAAAGAAGAGAAGCTCTAGATTCTTCTTCCGTACTTTTAACCGAGAACAAATATGAGTGATGGGTTTCCTCGATCTCCTGATGTGTCTTGTCTCCACTGTGTTCACCGAGGTATACGATATAAACATTGCGATCATCACATAAGGCTAATGGGAAAACTAGAAGAAGACACGAAAGAAGGTAAAACTTCATCATCCTCATGTGCAAGGATTGTGCAGTTCTTTGTGCAGAGGCTAGGTTTTTATAAAGGTCACATTTGAGAAGTTGGTTTGGAGAGAACTCTAACATGATTCACATAGAGATAATTGCATCTACTAGGATTGTTTAAGTGCTTAACTCAAACTGTGTTTAGCCTTATCATAAATTCTGCTTTTCCAATACTTAGTTATCCTTTTATTATGAAGAGAATACCTAGTCTTGTTCAAATATCAGGATAAACCACTAATTATTGTTATATAAATCGCAATCGGTCATGCATATATCTAGTTTAATTATGTGTTTTAATTTTTTTTAGTTAAATCGTGAATATTGTCAAGCTGTCAGCTATATATAAAAAAAACCATGCCGAGGGCTGTTATATTATCCCGCATTTTAAACCCAGAGATGCCCTCCTAGTACCATTTCATTATGAGGACGATTCAACGGAAGAGAATATGGCCCAGTTACTATGGGTGCGGGGTGTGGTATAAAGAACCAAAGCTTCATTAGGCCTGGAAAAGAACCACATGAGTCGGAGATTGCCAGTAGCTTCTAAAGGCCAGGAAGAACCATGAGTTGGAGATTGACAGTAAGAGTGGGCTGAAACTTCTAGCTAGAAGAAAAGAAAGAAGAGCGCCCCTAACTACGTATCGGTTAGTGGGTTTAGGCCTAGTGGAAAAGCAGACTTGCGCCTTTTCCTTGGTCCTTTGTATTGGTTAGTGGGTTTAGGTCTATAGCGAAGGAACCCACCAGGACCTATGTTGCTAAATCACGTGCTATGCACGACATCACCCTTTAGCTAAGAATGAAGAACTCACAGGATGGACTCTACATCAAACCTTACCAATCATCCCATCTGGCCGGTAAGAATGAAGAACTCACAGTGGGTTAGCCGCGGAGAATATGGGAAATTGACCTCCCCCAAACACATCCCTGGGATAGTCGCTATATCAAGAAAAGCTAGCGCATAACTAACTACAGGAACCCGCGCACCTCTCTCTATGACAGAGACCACATTCTTTTAAAAGAGGCCAAGGAAAAGCCTTAGGGCCCGTTTGTTTATTTCGGATATTATTTTTATCAATACATTATTGGAACAAAGGCAACACGGCCAAAAAACTACGAGCGGTTGGAGCTTGATGACATATAACAAAGCTTCTTTTAACTTGAAAAGGGAAGCGAATCTAGATGTTACTGTTGAGCAATGCAAAACTCGGTGGAAGACATTAAAGGCAAATCACATTCTCATCAAAAAAGTTGTTGAATCGAGTGGCTTTGGGTGGAATGAAGAAACTGAGTTGGTAACGGCTGAGGAGATGGTCTGGAAAGAATTTTTTGAGGTATATATTTTGGTGATAAAATAATTTCATCTTTAATAATATAAGTTATTATATTCTTACCCATATTATTTGTTAGAGAGATCCATCAGTGAAGAACTACCGGGATAAAACAATCTTGTATTATCGAGACTTGAACATTTTAGTCGGAATAGATTATGCGACAGGTGCAGAAGTTGGCACAGGAAATGATGAAACAAGCATCCCACAAGAAGATAATAATATTATTTTAATTTTAGAAATATTTAGTATATACAACTACGCTTATAAGTTAGTTATATCAGGTTTTGAAGTCGATAATGAAGGAGTCGAGTTTGTTATTCCACTATTGTGTTTCATCTTCAATAATTCCTGGTGCCTCTGGTCCTTCTACTAGTGCTTCAGCTCCTAAAAAGAATAAAGTTCGTCCTGACAGTTTGGATAGAGAGGGAGCTATAGAAAAATTAGCGCTTGCAACTGACAAACTTGCAGAAAATATAGGACGACCTGATTTGGCTGTGTTGGAAAAAGTGTTGAAAAGAATCTCAACTTTGTCGAAAGACGATCTAATGAAGGCCCTATTTTACTATCGCGACAATGACGATGCTGCCCGAGGTTTTCTTGTTGTGTCTCAAGATTCAAAGAATGACTATTTGAAATATGAGATGAAAAATATCCAGTAGTTTTACATTGATTAAAAATATTTCGTATTAGGTTGAATAAGATGTTCGTACTATTCGTAGGAACGTAGCACTTTATTTTTCGGATCTATTCAAGTTTATTTCGATATTAGTTGTCTATTTATTGAAAGATTAATAAATGAGATTTTGGTCGTTTGTCTATTTCAATATTTGAATGTTACATAGTTTATACATTAATAATTGTTAAAATAAGAGGAGATGTCAAATATATTATTTACAATATCTGATTTGCCAAACACATAATTTTAGAATATCTATTTTTAATATTCGGCTGCCAAACAAAAAATATATATATGAGATATTTGATTTTTAAAATATCAGGATATCTAAAATATCGAATATCTGAGATATATTTTTATCAAACAGAGCTTTAGGTAGCCAGAGGTAGCCGAAGGGAACCGCAAGTGGACACCTAAGGGATTTAAAAGGAGTTAAAGAAGATAGAGTCTAGGGTGTGTTGTAGGCCTTTAAAAACCGGTTTGTCTTTGGACTTGGTTAAAAAGCGGTGGTAGTAGTCTACAAGGCGTAACGGGTATCCTATTTCCACCGTAAGAATTTAATAAACGCAAGCAAACTCTAATCATCTGTAAAAATTAAATAAACGCAAGTAAATTCTAATCCACTGTAGGAGTTAAATAAAGCGCTGGACCTTTAAAGAGAGGTGCGATGCCCAATTCTGTTATATTATCCCTCATTTTAAACTCAGTCAGAGATGCCCTCCTATCTCATTTACTTGTGCATCCCCTTTCGTTTAATTGTTAGCTTGACTCTTTAGCAGCTTCAAGTATATAAGGGGTGTAGAATCTTTTTAGCGACGAGTGAGTTTCTTGCAATAGGCACAGGTAAGTTACGTTACAAAATAGAAAATGTCCACAAAAGAAATGAAAGTGAACCCAGCTAGACTAGAGTATGCAAGGTTACTTTCTTCAAGCTTCTGAAGGAAAGAGATGTGATTATATTACGACAATGTCTATTTTAACTTGGCCAAATTAGAGATTGTTATGAATTAACATGAGAATCTACGAACATTTAGTTTATTTTTCAAATGTCAAGATTATTTAAAATAAGTACAATTAACCTAAAAAAAATGCATTATCATACTCTCTAATATATTCACCTAAGAAAACCATAAGGCACATAGTGCGCTCTCTGTTCATAAATAACCTAATCATAAATAAATTAAAGCATATTAACTGAGGGAGATACTGCAATGGGGCTTCTAACTACATGGATCCCATCAATCCACGAGTACTAACCGAACGAATATTCTCCTGCCGTGGTCTTTCCTTCTTTTTTGACAGTGACCGTAAATCTCTTTTTGTCACCAACATGGCTGAAACGAAGAATCTTTGGATGTATTTCAAAGATAAATCCTTCGGGCTGTTAATCAATGTTTGCAAAGTATACAGCCTTGCCACTCCCACCAACATTAGTAACTGTTCTCTTCATAGTCACACTGCCATTGAGATTATAGATTAATAGGGAAGAATAGTTTAGGTCCCTTGTTGTGAGAAGAATCTCTGGGCATTTTGAAGTTGGGGTCAGCTTGGCCATCTCCATTATCACATAACCGTAGAAGATAATCTGTATATGTGGCGTCAAAGACTAGACCTGGATCATATGCCTTTGACGGCCTCACATGACCTGCACCGTAATTAAAAGGGTTCGCTTCCTCGACTGATGCCGTGAGAATCGGTTTACCTATACTGTTCTTTGTGGTTGCTGTAGTCATGATAGCTGATCTTATGGCAGCGCTAGTCCAGGTTGGGTGGATAGCTTTGACAAGGGCAGCTATGCCAGCAATATTGAAGTTCCTGACTCAAAGCTGTATTTGACACGCCGTTTATCATCGTCCAATTCAGTTGGAGATGATGCCCTACTCCATGCAGCTAAAATATTTATACCTGGTGCCGTAATGTCCGGCTGTACAAAGGATTAAAATAGTTGGTTTCACTAACCAAAAAATATATTATTGTAAAAAATACCCCGATTTAGCAATTTTCGATAGATTGTAGCATTAGCATCTACAGTTAGACGATATATATTTGGCCCTAATGCTAGCACTAGCAATAAAATCGAACATTGTTGAAGATGTTGTTAATAGAGTGAACGAGTGTCTGCAGCTTACCTTGATAATATTTGGGTAAACAGGATTTGGTCCCTGCCATGTAAGGCGCTGGCTTATCACCGATTACTGTTTTACCTGGACTTAGTTTTACGGTCGGGTTTTTGGCAGATTGGATATAATTGAGTATCATCGTTCCATCATCAGCCGAAACTGCGGTAGCTGGAAGAACATGTGCATCGATAATTATTTCACTCCCACTGGTTGCGGCATTTGCTAGTATCATACCTGCACCACCGGCTCTTTTAACTTCTGCACCCTTCTTAACTCTTGTCCCTTCTCCTCTAAAGCACAACACAACTTTGCCTTGGTCTTCTCAGTTGAGAGAGAACCGGGAAGGCATTGCCTATAACAATAATCAAGAAATTTTAGTATTATTTCCAGGGACTAAATGAGATATTAGTGAGACAAAGAGTGATTCAGGAGGATCTGGCGAAGACATGAAGGATTTCAAGGTTTTATTCGAACAGACTTGTTTATGTTCGAATACATTTATACCTGATGGGATTTATTCGAACAGACTTGTTTCTGTTCGAATACATTTCTGCCTGATAGGTTTTATTCGAACAGACTTGTTTCTGTTCGAATACATTTCTGCCTGATGGGTTTTATTCGAATAGATTTTTGCCTATTCGAATACACTTTATTTTATTCAAACATAAACTTATTATGTTCGAACAAAGGCGCGATTCAGCCTTTTTTCTTTTAGGCGGTGATTGTATTTTTGAGGGTTGTTTTGCCTCGAGATGCGTTGTTTTTAGGGTTTTAGGTTCCCTAGTATATAAAAGGGACCTAGGTTATTTTATTTTCTATGTTAGATCTTAAAGAGTTTTGAGATAACCTAGGGTTTGAGAGTTTTTCTTTCTGTAATTACTTCGTTCTTGAGTAATTGAATTCTCTATTTTCCAAACTGATTGGTGTTTTTTGTATTTCTCTACTAACACAGGCTTCTCAATCGTATTGTGGACGAGGAATTCACATCCCCGCCGTAAACAAGGGGTTAAAAATGATTCTTTAGTTTGGAAGGAGTTATGCTTTCGCCCTGAATATGTATCCAAAGAAGATTAGAAAAAATGTTATTCACGGTCTATATTAGATATTCGATCAGTAGGACGATATTTTGGAACATATGCATATCATTTATAAAATAAATAAAAAACGTCCAAGGTGAGTTATCGCTATATTTACCAGTATAACAATATCGACTACGTTAGAAAATAAATTGGGTATGTAAAACGGAAAAAATGGAAGAATATTTTATTTTGCAAAAAAAATTGTCGCATAATGTGGATATACTGGTTGGGTTAATGAAAAATCAGATACATCGGGATAGATGTTTGTTAGAAGTTCAACTGTACCTTTTATTTTCATATTGTTCCCCAACTCAACAGGGGCAGGGGCGTCTCGGTTGGTACTACTGGCACCTACAGTTAAGATCCACAGCGAAGTGTTAGCCACCATGGAAGGAGTGGGACCATCGTTTCTAGCAAAACAGGCCACGACAATGTTCCGCTTGGTAGCGTGCAACGTCGCTATTGCTACTACATCTTGACTAAATAGGACATCACCTCCACCAATGGACATACTAATGACATCAACACCGTCGCCAATGGCATAATCAATGATCCAGGAGGATCTAGGGAAGTTTTGATGAAAAATTGACCAAGTCGTTCGAACGACTTTTGGTCTATTCGAACAGTTCGAATAGATAAAGTCCAGAGTGTTCTGTTCGAATACTTTTTTTTTCTGTTCAAGCAGAGACACGATTCAGCCTATTATTAGGTTTAATGGCATAATTGTCTTATTTTGTAACTAGAAACTTGTAACTCTTATAAAAGGTGCAAAACAAGATTTAGGAGGTTAGATCAATCAAAGTTAAGAGAGAGACTTAGGGCTTGAGAGAAATTTGATTGTAATCGATTTATTTGAGCAATTGAAACTGCAAAAATGGATTTTTCCCAACCAATTGATGTGATCTTCGTACTTTTCTTCTAATTAGGGTTTTTCAATTCGTATTTTGGATTAGTCAATAACAGCCAACATGTCACCCCCGTAGCATGTGCCACTTGAAAGTCGGACAAGAAGAGCTCCGCCTGAAGTTGAGCCATGGGAAAACCCACCAAGGGATCTAACATTGTGAACTGGTCTACCCCCCGCCGTCGAGGATGTGTGGGTTCCGTGCCCATCTTTGTCACGGGGTGACCTATAATCGTTGCTACGGTTGAGTGCGCCATCTGTCTCATAACCTGTGACGTAAAACTGCCCACCAATAAGTTTACTACAAAAACATACCAAATAAAAACATCAAATAGTTGTCATAATGACTAAACAAGAATATTGTGACTGAATATAACCAGAACACAAAATCCTTCCAAAATCCAATGTAAACCAAAAATCTCAACAAAAAACAATTTTACGTGAATATAATTAGCACATCATCGGAACATATACACCAAATACCTACAAAATTACTTGGGAATATTATGTATGACATGAGAATGACAAACAATTATTTTTGTAGCAACCAATTGTACTACAAAACAATTTGCATAAGATATGGTCGACAATGGATTCAGAATTATTCCATTGTGACCAAACATGGTTATCCAAAATTTGAAATTTTTACCGTAAAAGTTTCACGGTATAAGTTATCACAAGTTTATAACACTAAAACAAAGTATTTCTCTTAAGATTTCTTCAATTACAACTAAGAGACTAGTTCTTGTAACATAAGTATTAACTTTAAGATCTAAAAGAGTAGTAAATGATGTATGAATGATAAATGATGAATGATGTCACCTAGAGAGCATTGTCAAATAGTAACTTTACTTGTTGCATAGTAGAATGCTCGTGACATGCACTGGTTTGGTATCCCATCTATGTGAGATTGTTCTTTGATTTTCTTTTGTGAATTTATTGATTCCGAAGTAATTAAATTCCATGTATGATAGTTGCTGATCTACTATATACAACCCGCCTATGAATTTTTATGCTCATTGAGCATGACCGATAGTCGGATAAGTGGCGACATATTTCTAAGAGACGTTAGTACCACTTACTCGATCATTATTGAGATATGAATATATTTTTTGTCTAACCTTATGTATCGGAGATGACACGAATATCATTAGCACAACAAACATGATAAAACGCACTGAGTGCGTCACGCTATTACTCACTAACGGTACGATACAGGGTATCTAGTTCACTTTATACACTAGTAAATTCAGCCTAATTTTACTAAGTTTAGGGAGATATATGATAATGTTTATCACGTAATGATTATCGGAGAAAATGACAGACAAGGTTCTGTGAATTCACTCAATATCTAAAGGTTATAACACGTTATAACACGTTATTAAAATGGTTTTCAATACACTCCTCAGGGCTTGGATAGTGAAGAAGATTATCAGGATTTCATCTCAACTTTCCTTAAAATGAGAGAAGATCCAGAGAGTGTGTAACGATTACTTTTGAGAAAAGTTTATTATTTTATCATAGTATGACCAAGGTGGAGTGGGATCTCCAGCCTTTGCTCCAAACACATCCATGGAGACACATGTGGACCTATCCGTCCACATAGTGGCCCACTTGAGTATTTATGGTCATAATTGATGCATCTAGAAGATGGTCTTACATTTCTCTATTCATAAATTCTAGGAATGCAATAGCACAACTTCTCACTTAGATCATTCGATCGCAAGCTCAGTTCCTGGATTAACCGATCAAAGTCGATTGATACGACTTAACGGGGGCTTGGGAGTGTGACTTACATGCTTTTGATGATTATTTTACCGCTAAATGGGATAGATGATTGAGCATAGTGAGTACCCCATACCATATCTAACTAGGAATTGTTGGAGAACCTAATCAAGCGATTTAGGATAGTTGCTAGGCCAATGTTATTACGATAACAACTTCTGACTAGTGTGCGGGATTTGTATTTTTGTTCTCGCAGTACTGATTAGTGTTCGTCCCATAGCAAATCATCAGATACTAGTAACTGGGTCGGAGACTGGTGTCACCCATCGACGGACATTTGGATGTTCTGTACAATTGCCAATCGCACCACCATAATGTATAAAGATGAGACTCTCAATTCCAGCCTAGTATAAAGATGAGACTCTCAATACCAGACCCTCAATTGGATATTTGGAACGACGACGTATATATTGCAAGGCAGATAATTATCAATTTTATGAGATGATATTCATAGCATTGGAGGGAGATATGACAGTCAATTTTGAGGATATTTTCAAGAGATCTTGGAAAATATCATCGTTGTCTCATCTAGATCCCTACACATAAGTTAGGTGACAATAAGGTTCAACGGATTATAAACCTCCAATAGGTCGTACATGAATTGCCAGACATGCGCATTCATAGATATTATTGAAGTACCGTAAGTGTATGTACCTGCAAGTAATACACCTACACAGCAGAATGTTCTGGGTGAACTAGTACCGCAGCTGAACATTCCAGGAGAATTAGTACTGCAAATGAATTTGAGGCTCGTGCTTAGTACAGAGCACCGTTTGAAGAAAGTATTCTTATCCGAGAAGCTGCAGAATAAATGACAAATATAACTAATTGTGTAGTCGGTTCATCGAGGATGGAACCACCCATCGACGAGGCAATAGTAGCCACGCGACCAGCTGATGCATTACGAGACTAGCCCGGGGTGAGACATACGTATGATAATAATAAGATATCGATATATTAAAAGTCTGTAATTGAACAACATAGGATCGTTCGATAGACATTTGTCGACAAGGTATTCATATTTAATGCTATGCTCGCCATCAAGGATGAGGATTTAGAACCGCTTACTATAAACAACTGTGTGTTATGATTAAAAAATACTCTCCCAAGGAGTCCCCGGTGCTTTTGTCTCCTAAAGCTTCCGACTCCTAGATTTGGAAAGGTATCATTAAAGCAAGAGACAAAATTTGGCCCAACCTTCTTTGGCACATAGGTGACGGGGAAAGCGTGGACCTTTGACTTGAACCATTAATTCCTGGAATTTCTTTTGGGAGACTGGTTGAGCCTTCCCCTCCCAACAAAACTCTCTCAAGAGTGTCTGATCTGATTTTTCATGTTAATCGTACCTGGAGAAAGGACCTCATTTTCCCCCTTTTTCCTTACGATATTGCTGATATTATCATCAACATACCACTCAGTAACAACCCTGCTAAGGACATCTTGAGATGGAAAAGAAAAAAATGGTATTCTAATAGTCAAATCAGTCTACCATGCCGCTACCCAGGACCGAACCGGGAATAGCCAAATCACCAGCTCCATTGAGTACCTAGCTAATTCCTGGGACATTGTCTGGAAAATGAAGGTACCCTTTCAAATTTAATTCTTTCTTTGGAAAGCTATGCAGGACGGTATCCCAACGAAGGTGACCCTTTGGCACGGTAAAGAGACATGGGACACTCTCTGCCCCAGATGCGGGGAAGAAGAAAAAACCACCATGCACGCTCTTTTCTACTGTAAGAACATTAAAGAATACTAGTACGCTAGTTGCTCCGGGATTGACATTATCTCCATGTGGGGGAAAATTAGCCCGATTATGTATGTTATTTGTGCAAGCATAAACGACCTCACTTTCAAAAATAAAAAACCTTGCTCGAGCGAGTCTATTAAAGTCGCAAAAAGCTAATTGATTGAAAACAATAAGCTCCCAGTTCCTCCCTGTATTCCGACCTGTGCTGCCCCCTGTGTAGCCTGAGAAGGATGGCACATGGTCTCGGTGGACGCCTCTTGGGTCAATGCTGATTCCCCGAGTAGCTCGGGTTTCGTTATTAAGTCTCTTCTCTCTAATATTATATGTGCAGGTTTTGATGCTTCTAGAGTTGCTGACCCAGAAAAAGCAGAGGTGATCTCAGTGATTAGAGGGATGGAAGCAGTACTCAAAGTTGGTCTGGAGAGAGTTTTGGCCCTTACTGATTGTCGTCGTCTTGTCACAGCTTTCGAGGTGCTGTCAGCAGATCTCTCTTAGGGTGCCTTTACTCTGGCGCCAGATATGTTGTCTCTTGCGTCCCGGTTTTTGGAGTTTAGATTTGAACATTTTAGTAGATTATGTAATTTGAAGGCTCGTTCTTTAGCCGTCGAGGGTGCCCATTCCCCCTCTTTTGTTAGTTTTGAGCCTATGAAGGCAACAAACCTGGTGAATTTTGTAACCCCCTTTTCGCTCCACAGGCTGATCTATTTATTTTCTCCTTGCTCAAAAAAAAAAAAGAAAAAAAAGAAAAAGAAAAAGATTAACATAAATAGTAGAGATCCTAAGAAGGCTTAGAGTATCTCCCGAAGTACTTCATTCGCTTTCCAAGGTGCCACATATGATTTTCGTGCTCCAAACTCACTTAGTTTTTCTCCTCAAAATGCAACGTGTTTTCCAAGGTGCAACCTCGCCCAAGTGTTGGGCGTCTAGTTATTTTATAATCGGACACCTAACTGTTAAGAGCTTGATGAATTTTTTATTTTTTTAAAGTAATGAAACGGGCGCCCAACATTTAGGTGTTTGTTAAAAAATTTGTTAAAAAAACCAACTGAGGTGTTGTTGAATGAAATTGGACCTCACTAAGTTGGATTTTATCCACCATTTTGGATACTTTCGAGAACTGAAAGATCGTCTTATCCACCATTTTTTGCCCTTAAAAGAGTGATTGAATCATACTGTTATCAGCAAATACCATGTCTGCAGATACGATTTGTAAAAATGGTTCATGGCAGTTAACATCAATAAGCAATAACTGACTACCTTAATTACATTTAAATTACATTTAGGCCTATTAATCCAAAGACATCAACTAAACTAATGTACATAATTACATGTAATATTCTATTATTTTCTCGGTTTGCTGAAAGGTGCCTAATATGTCATATAAAGAAAGAATATTTACTACATACATTTCTACGACATTCATCATCAGGATTACAATAAAAGAACAGGGACACAACATATACTGAACTCTGAACTCTGAACTTTATTAGCCACGCCGCACCCAAATAATGAAGGATATTACACAAGGCAGATCATTAAGTCGTTTTGTGCGGCTGAAAACCTGCTCAATTCACCATATGAATTAGGAACATTGCGAGAGCAAAATAAGTGCGTATTATTAGTAACATGAGGCTGAAAATCGGTAAACCTCCATGCTAAAATTGAGAGATTGTGATCTTTCTGAGAGAGTTTGGTTACCTGGTATTAATCTTTGATTCTTCTGCAGTAGATTCGATGGAAGAAAATGTGGAAGAACTAGTGCCAATCCCAGACAGAGCAACACTAAGATTCCAACCCACCAAGCTTTGTGGGGGATTCCATACAATAGTTCATCACAAACTGAGGAGGATCAAGAATAGACCCAAATGAGCAATATGTGCATAACTAAAAGCTAAATTATATTGTATTAATTTTAATATTATTTAGTTTTCTTTTTGTTTTAAATTTGGACTTGAAAAGTATTGACCTTTTTCCATTCAATACAATTTCCTAGCTTATAAATCAGTTTCATGCATATCGACACAGGATCAGCCCCAGCATAGACAATGAGCAAGCCGCCTTGGAGGCTCAGTTGTTGGCGAAATGTTGACTTAAAATGTAGGGTCCAAATTACCAATACCAGATATTGTAAGGGTCCCTAATTCCATCTTATTATAGAAGCTCAATTTGTTAACTGTGTGGATGTTAACCTGCCATAAGGACAAGCATTCAAAAGTTGACTACGGGCTGTGTTTGTAGTATGCCAGGCAAAGCTCAGGCCGGACCGGCAAACCTCAGGTCCGCCGGTATTGACAGTCTTTCGTCTATTGTTCCTCCAAGTATTCATGTATTCATGTTGTTTAGCCATGTTGCAGACCCGGCAAATAGAATATTTCCAGCAAATAGATTTCAAGCAGAATATTTAAATCACATAAAACATTCTCATGAATGGCTAAACCAACCTATTGGCTGGGTAGCTATCTAGCTACCCTGGGTTTGTTTATCACCACTCTTCCTATAAACTATAAAATGAAAATCCATACTCCACGAGGTTACCCACCACTAAGTTCTTCCAAGAAAAAAGGTTTTAAGATTTTCAAAAAGGAAAAGATTTTAGAATTCGATTAAGTTGTTACAAGAATAAAGTTTGATAAAAAGGAAGCCATTGCAAGCAAATTTCATAAAATGGCAGAATTGACTGCTTTTGTATATCAAAGGTAAACTGATTTCTTCTAAGAATGGGTATGAAAAACGGAGATTATGTTATAAAGAAACAAAAAATAGGCTACATCACTCACGTAGATTCTCCGAGAACATATCTATTAAGACCCCTACAATTCAACTAACAAACCTATTAAGAGCATATGTAGAAAAGTTGAGAAATACTCCTGGTGACTATTTCACATGGTAACTCAATAGAAAACTACCATTCTTCTTGAAGCCATAACTATACGGAGAGATACGATGAATTAAATACTTCTAAGCGGTAATCTAGGAAGGGTTTTAACTAGTGTAAATCCATAAAGATAGTTATGTAGCCACTACTAAGTACCGTAAGAGTCATTATAGCAATACCTCTGGTCTCATAATATCATCAATTCATTAACAGCTTGAAAATATGCGGATAAAGAATAAAGATGAAATAAATTAGAAGTAAACAACTATGAACATTTAATGAGATAGGGAAGAAGTTGATATGGCTTACCTATATTGAAGCTTACAAATTGCCTCTCTTGTACATGTGGCAGTGCAACAACTCCAGCAGGTTCCACAGCTACAAGAGCATATATACTACTCTCAACAGAACTCTGCATTTAAGAGATCCTCATAATAAGACAGACAAACCCTTATGAGTTTCGAAATCAATCTAACAACAAACCCAGTGACTAACCAGTTCGTCCCCATCAGCCTCAAAAATAAGTTTCTCGGTATTAAGTAATCTTCTACTCCCATTGAACCCCTTGTAAAATTTATGCCTCTTCAGTTGTATAGAAAAGCTTGCTGGGATCTATCGTTCAATAGAAAAGGTAAGCTTTCACCCAAATAAATTTAAGAAAAACGTAAAGGAAACTAAATAAATACATACAGAAGCTGGGTATGATATCTTCACTTCATACCATCTCGATGATTTGAGCCCATGTAATTGGTAAAGGCGAGAACCCAATTGTAACGGTAAGGTTTCCTGCTTTAGCTCCTCCCCAACTGTCAACACTTTGCTATCTATCCTGCTTAGTCGTCAACAGCAAAAGGTTTCTCAAATCTAACTATCCAGGTAAAATTAACTACATATAACTACATACTGAGCCTGAAAGGTGAAGCTGCTAAATTGATAGTTCATCTTTTTTTAAAACTTCTAGACGCCAAATAAGTGCTATACCACACCATTGGGGAGCTTATTTTTGGCTGAAAGCTTACAAAACAAACTAGTATAGATATTCTTATTCTTAGTTGCTGCAGCTGCCAATAGCCGCTGCTAATGATAGTTGGCTGCTGCATCTATATTTAGTGGCATACAAGTTTTACAGTATATGTACTCACGTAGTTTCATGATTGAGAGATGTCGTAGAACCAAAGATGATGCGGCAGAGGTAGAACAGGAACACCACATTGTAAACCACTACACGAACCATCTTAACCGGTTAGGAAGAGATTACCTATAAATTAGAAACCGCATATGGTCAACCAACAGCATTCTTATACAAATTATCAACCAATTGCTCAGGATTCTTCTTAGTAGGATTTTTATCAAACAGATGGTGGACAAAGATAGGATGTTATGGTAGCAGCAAAGCTAATTGAAGCATATAAACCTAATTGGGATATTTTAAACATTTACCTATCTTTGACGCAAATGTCCGAAATCATGGATGATTCATAAGATACCTCTAAATCTCCAAGGGAGAAAAGTATAGGGAAGAAGTATTGAGGGACTGAGAGAGAGAGAGAGTGTGTGTTTTTTCTGAGTAGAGTGTTGTTTTTAGGAGACGGTCAGGGAAGACTCCTCATGGGCCTGGCTTTGCGCCTATCAACATTTAACAGAATCTATAGGGATGGCAATTTGCCCTGCCCCACCGGGGATCCGCCCCGCCCCGCCCCGCCCCGATTGAACAGGATTTGGGATGACTATAACAGGTATGGGGGCGGGTTTGGGATGAGCCTGTATAAATCCGTCACAGATCAGGGCGGATTTAGGACAGATTCGTTATCCGCCCCGCCCCATATAATACATCTTAATATGTTGGTTTTTTCAAAAACTCTTTGGGCTTGGGTTCAGAGATTCTCCTATGGGCTTTGTTGGACTTGGTTTTTCATCTCTTTACTTGCCAAACGGCTAATATTAAGATGACCTGATCTTTGGGTTTTCATAACGCATATACGTTATGAAAAAGCTGTTGCTCTATTCATCTATATGTATCATCTGTTTTACCCACTTTTAAGATATACAATAACACAAAACTTATTTCTCTTTAAGCACTATTCATCTCTCTCTCTCCCAACTTGATATTACGGTTTACTTTGAGGTGCTACCATCCATTACGTAGACTTCCCGGTGTGAAGCTACAATACACTTGCTCGTTGTATCTTGGGAGAGTAGTCGAGTTACGTCGAGATACTCTTTAAAGAGAGTGCGACCCAAGCCTCGAGCAATCACAATTCTGCTGCTTCTTTCTTTCTCTCTCTCTGTTAACAGGCGGTGTTACCCTCCTCTACTTGCTACTGTAGCAGTTCGAAGTTACTGTAGCAGTTCGAAGTTACTGTAGTTGTAGCAGTTCGAAGTATTGTAGCTGTTAAGAGTTCGAAATTACTGTTGTTGTACAATGTTACTGTAGCTGTTCTGAATTACTAAAAAGGGGAAAGCTAATTACATGTTCCATCCAATTTATTCCACAATTTTAAAGAGTACTCTTTTCCTGTAATATGGCTCTTACCTCAGAAGTGTTGAAGTTTGATTCCAACAAACCCTCAAAGTTTGATGGTCTCAACTTCAAGAGGTAGAAGAATAAAATGTTATTTTATCTCACACTTAAGGAAGTGGCTTATGTTCTAGAACAAGAATGCCCAATTGAACCTCCTGTTCCTGTACCTGTGGTAGACCCTAACCTGATTACAAATGAATATGACAAAACCTTAAAATCAATTTTGAACTGGACTGAGGCTGACTTCAAATGCCAAAATTTTATCCTGAACGGTTTAGCAGACGAACTGTATGATTACTATCTACAGTCCGAAATTGCAAAAGCCGTTTGGGAAGCATTACAGAGGAAGTATGATACGGAAGAGGCAGACTCTAAAAAGTTTGTTGTAAGCCGATATCTCAAGTTCACTATGGGAGACGATAAGTCGGTAATTACCCAATCACATAAATTACAGCGAATTGTGCATGAGATCGTGTCCGAATGGATACCTCTTGATGAACAATTTCAGGTTGCCGTGATGATTAACAAATTACCACCTAATTAGAAAGACTATAAAAATATCCTACGACACAAGTCAAAGGAACTTACCATGGAGAACTTGATTACTCGTCTTAGGGTTGAAGAAGAATATAGAAAACAAGACCTGAAATAGGAAATCCTTTTGGTTCAAGCCAAAGGGAAAGTCTATCTGAAACCTAAAGGGAAACCTTTCAAGGCTAAGAATGGCAGTAATCGGAACAACCGTCCTAACGGTGGTAATCCGAATAACCGTCAGAAAAATGGACACCAGAATCCTAACAAGGGAACGAACCAAAAAGCCCCACCATATAACGAAACAGTTTCTATTGCGTGCTTCAACTGTAACAAGCCTGGACACATATCTAGAAACTGCCGGAACCGCAAACCTGTTGCTCAGGCAAACATTATCGAAGAGCCCTTAGTCGCTATGATCACGGAGATCAACATAATCGGTGGAACCGACGGGTGGTGGGCTGATTCGGGCGCTTCTAGGCATGTATGCTATGAACTCAATTGGTTCAAGACCTACAAAGAAACTGAAGACCAGAAGGTGCTACTTAGGGATTCCCACTACACCAAAGTGCTAGGCACTGTTGAACTGGTATTTACTTCTGGAAGGGCAGTGACTCTGAAGGATGTGATGCACACACCTAAAACGAGGAAGAATTTTGTTTCTGGCTATCTTCTCAACAAGGCAGGATTTTAGTAGACCATTGGCTCAGATAAGTACATTTTGACTAAGGGTGGGATTTTAGTGGGAAAGGGTTTTGCTTGTAATAGAATGTTCAAATTGAGTTTTAAAATGAATAAATCTGTTTCTACTTACTTATTGTCTTCTTTTAATATTTGACACTCTAGACTATGTCATGTTAACAAGAAGCTAGTACACAATATGAGTAAACTAGGTATGATCCCTAAAGTCGATTTAAACGATTTTGATAAATATCAATCTTGTAGTCAAGCTAAGATTACTAAAACCTCACATAAATGTGTTGTAAGGGAATCACAACTTTTGGATTTAGTACACTCTAACATTTGCGAAATGGACGGTACATTAACACGAAATAGTAAAAGATATTTTATAACTTTTATAGATGATCACTCAAACTATACTCAGGTTTACCTAATGCGTCACAAAAGTAAAGTTATAGATATGTTTAGGACATATGTAACAAAGGTGAAAATCAGTTTGATAGACACATTAAAAGATTTCATAGTGATTGAGGTACAGAGTATGATTCACATAAATTTTAAAACTTGTATGAATCCTTAGGGATTATACATGAAACTACTGCTCCTTACTCTCCAGAATCTAACGGTAAAGTTGAGCGCAAAAGTAGAACGTATACTGAGTTAATAGCTGTTATTTTACTTAGTTTTGGATCACCCAAATCTTTATGGGGTGAAGCCTTATTATCTGTTTGTCCTGTTTTAAATTGTATTCCTCATATCACATCTGAATTATCACCTTATGAAATTTGGAGAAAAAGAAAACCTAATGTTAGCAATTTTAAGGTTTGGGGTTGTTTAGCCTATGTTCGTAAACCTAATCCAAAATGGATAAAACTAGCTAGTAGAACTTTAAAATGTGCTTTCATTGGTTATGCTAAACAGTAAAGCTTACAAGTTTCTTGATATTAAGAATAATGTAATAATTGAATCACTAGATGCTGATTTTTATGAGGACAAGTTTCCCTACTTACTGAGGGACAGTGGGGGTAGTAGTGGGGGTTCTCAACCTCAAGTAAACGTTCCTAGAGTTGTTGATTCTCATGATACAAACCCAGAACTTCGTAGAGGTAAACGTTTAAAGATTGCTAAGGATTTTGGTAATGATTTTGTAGCACATACCCTAGAATCGGACCCCAATACTATCAGGGAAGCGTTAACCTCAGGTGACGCTGATTTGTGGCAAGAGGCCATTGATGATTAAATAGATTCTCTTACTACAAACGAAACCTGGGACTTAGTTAACTTGCCTCCTGGTAGTCGTTCTATTGGGTGTAAATGGTTATTAAAGAGGAAACTTAAACCAGATGGTACTATAAATAATATAAGGCAAGACTTGTAGTAAAGGGATATGTGCAAAAGGAAAATATTGATTTCTTCGACACATATTCCCCAGTTACTCGTGTGACAACCATTAGAGTATTATTGGTTGTTGCTGTCGTGCACGATTTGATTATTCACCAAATGGATGTAAAAACTGCATTTTTAAATGGAGACCTTGAAGAGGAATTATATATGGATCGGCCTGAAGGTTTTGTGGTACTTGGTGAGGAACACAAATTCTGCAAGCTGAACAAGACCTTATACGGTCTAAAGCAAGCTCCAAAACAGTGGCACGACAGGATTGACCAATTACTTCTTTCAAATGGTTTTAAGATTAACGTTGTTGATAAATGCTTATATTATAAAGTATCTGGTGAAAGTTTTATTATGATATGTCTATACGTTGATGATTTACTTATTTTTGGTTCTACACTTGATATCATTTTAGAGACCAAAACCATGTTTAACAATAACTTTGATATGAAGGACCTAGGTGAGGCTAGTGTAATTTTAGGCATGAAGATCACACGCACAGACACTGGTATTACTCTTGATCAGTCTCATTACATTGAGAAAATCTTGAAGAAGTAGAAATATTTTGACCGTAGACCTGTTTGTACTCCTTGTGATCCACAAGTTAAACTTTTAAAGAACTTGGGGGAGGCAGTTTGACAGTAAGAATACGCAAGTATTATTGGTAGCCTTCGCTATGCTACGGACTGTACTAGACCCGATATAGCTAATGTTGTAGGGGTTCTATGTAGATTTACTAGTAAACCAAGTTTGGCGCACTGGGGTACTATTTATAGAGTTATGCGGTACCTGAAAAGGACCATGAACTTGGGTTTACATTATCATAAGTTTCCCGCGGTCCTTGATGGATTTAGCGATACAGATTAGAACTCATTTTCGGATGATTCTAAAGCCACCAGCGGATACGTGTTTTGTATAGCTGGAGGGGCTGTTTCTTGGAGATCGTAGAAACAAACGATTCTAGCTCAGTCGACTATGGAGTCTGAGTTAGTAGCACTAGCTGCAGCTAGTGAGGAGGCAAGTTGGTTGAAAGACTTCTTGTCTTATATTCCTTTGTGGAATAGGCCTATACCGCCGATACTGATCCACTCAGATAGTACTGCTGCGATTGCCAGAGTACATAATAATTACTATAATGGTAAGAAGTTAACGATACGTCGCAAGCACAGTACGATAAGAGGTTACCTCACATCTAGTACTGTTATAGTGGACTTTGTAAGATCGGAAAACAACTTGGTGGATCCTTTGACGAAAGGAATGTCTCGTGACAAAGTGTGAAACACATCTTTAGGGATAGGGCTAACGCCTGTTATAGAATCACAAGTGGTAGGAACCCAACCTAAATGACTGGAGATCCCAAGAAATAAGCTCAATGGGGAAAACAAATCACTGTGATATAGAATCATGCAAATAAGAAGCTTGTCACTCAATAGTTCATCTCGCTGTACATAAATGTAAATATGCATGATATCTTGAAACGAATGTTAGGCTAAGTTTTCTTAAACTCTTAATGAGTTCTATATCTCATTCTTTGAGTGGGGTGTCTAGCTACAAGAACACTCTTCATAGACTCACCAAGGTGATTGTGGAACTGCGGCCGCTTCCTATGAGAAATTAGGCTAAATTCTCTAAAGCCTTCACCTATACTGGGATAAAGCACATGGCTGAAATGTGTTGGCATTTAGGAATTGCACTTGGTAGGGTTGTATGTGGTTTTCCTCACTGTATAAAAGCGAATAATGAGTTCAAGACTCTGATCACTTATTATTCTTATACGTTGAAGATTGTCCACTACGTAAAGGTTCAAGTCTAATGACACATTTACTTATGTACATCTCTATATATCGAAACCGTTATCTCGTTTCTTTTCTCCTTCAGAAAGTTTTTTAAAAGTAGGGGATTGCTGGTTTTTTCAAAAACTCCTTGGGCTTGGGTTCAAATATTCTCCTATGGGATTTGTTGGACTTGGTTTTTCATCTCTTTACGTCCCAAACGGCTAATATTAAGATGACCTGATCTTTGGGCTTTCATAACGCATATACGTTATGAAAATAGCCGTTGCTCTATTCATCTATATATATCATCTCTTTTACCCACTTTGAAGATATACAATAACACAAAACTTCTTTCTCTTTAAGCACTATTCATCTCTCTCTCCCAACTTGATATTACGGTTTACTTTCAGGTGCTACCATCGATTACGTAGACTTCCCGATGTGAAGCTACAGTATACTTGCTCGTTGTATCCTGGGAGAGTAGTCGAGCTACGTCGAGATACTCTTTAAAGAGAGTGCGACTCACGCCTCGAGCAATCACAATTCTACTGTCTCTCTATCTCTCTCTCTCTCTTTGTTAACAGGCGGTGTTACCCTCATCTACTTGCTACTGTAGCAGTTCGAAGTTATTTTAGTTGTAGCAGTTCAAAGTACTGTAGCTGTTAAGAGTCCGAAGTTACTGTAGCAGTTTGAAGTTATTGTTGCTGTTCAATGTTACTGTAGCTGTTGATGTTCTCAATTACTAAGTGTTTAGCGATATTATTGGTCTCGTCAAAGTAAATTAAGTAATGAAAGCTTGTGTAATTTCTCATCTCAGATTTGGTAATATCGAAGTAAGTCACGATTTGGTGACGAATAGTTGTTTCCCCTATAGTGTTGCAGTTGAATTTCACTTTACTTAATTTCCCCTTCTTTCTAGGATTGCAATCTTAATCAGGTGTAGTTATGTGCAATATTCTGAATTTTTGATGCCCTTCAACTTTTCTCTTACTGATTACTAAACATGAGTTTAAAGATAACATCATCGAGATCCAATCGTTGAAACAAATCTATATAGGCGTTATGAAAGGGCTGCGGGTATTCCCCTGATGCTTCTTTTCTGAATTACAATTCCCATAGTTATCCTACTTCTTTTCTGAACCTCTGAGGTGAAACTAAACGTTCTCGCATTAGACTGCTTTTCCAGAAACAAAACCGAGAATGAATTTATTGTCAATAAATTGCAACATTTTTTTTGTGACTGCCTCTCCAAGCAGTTTTGAGGTAGCAACGTGAAGCACAAGCCAAAAAGAACCGATTAGTAGGAGTCTGAGCCACTGTTAGCAGCAGATACCCCTTCGTAGTTTCTGATAAAATCATTAATTTAGTAAAGATTAAATCCATAGTATAGTAGAAGACATGGATGCACTCATAAGAGTATGAAGTTCCTAGTGTAGTAAGAGCATCTCTAACAGAAGAGTATGTTGTTCAGGTTTACCATACCGGTATTCCAGAATCACATTGTTTTGGTCCAACAACAAATTACGTTTTTTTTTTTATTTTGGGCGCTTAACAGTTCAGCGCCTAGCGTCTGTTAATTATTATTTTTCCCCTTGAACAACTGTATTAAAAAAATTGTTGGGCGCTGAACAGTTCATTGCCCAGGCGGTATGCGCATACTCCTTGCCAAGTTCAGGTTTCACATACTTTGGAGGGGTATGGGGGTGAGTATGCTGAACACCATACCCCTGTTGGATCGGTTTTTTGCAAGAGTATGGGAAAACCTTAACAGCATACCACTCTGTTAGAGATACTCTAAGAAAACAATTAGAAGCACCTAGTATAGAACTTATCTTAATTATTTGTAGCCAAAAACTACACCGTTAAAGTTGGAATAACTCATATTAGCTGCACATTGATATCGCAACAAAACTCTGGTACAATCGTGCCTGAAAAGACAATAAGGCCGTGGAGTATAAAGACTCCAAATATGACAAAGCATGATTTCTCCAACGACATCAACAAGTTCATCAATTTCACTCCCAAAAGCTATAAATTTTTGCTGAAGTGTGGAAACCCGGTTCTCAAGTCTACCATGCACCATCACATTTTAACATAAATCTAGGATTTCAGATTTAACAATTAGTTGTTAGATCATTTTTTTGTTGCCGTTATAGCTTTGTTGATGTCCATCTTTCAATCCACAACGACAAGTTTGTAAAACCATGAAACAATCAACATTTATACCAGTGGATGATGTATTTGTTTAGATAAAAAAAATTTCTTGAGCTTTTTGTACATATTTTTTTTCGTGAGAGTTTCAGGTTCTGAAGAACAGTATTGTTGATTGCATCTGTTTTGGGGCCGTCTGTAACTCAAGAAACATTATAAGGCCTTCAGTTTGGAAAATGATAGCATTAAAGACTTTCCTCTTGATGCTAAACTTTACGGTGAATATTCATGGCAACACCTTCACTATGGTAGAGATGTTTGTAAAGAGCTATTTCTTCTTCTTCTTCTATATTGTGTTAAATCTTTTGTATTGGGCTTCACTACTTACATTTATCCAAAACTGCCTAATGGTTTACTTGCACAACAAGGCTTCTCATGTAATGGGTCTGGATCTGGATCTGGATCTGTGGACAACAATAATTGACAACTAAAATAACAATCCACTCAAAGCGTTGGATTTCTAGATAATCAACAGTTGATAAATGACTTTCACCTTACTACTTTCATCTCAATCTAAGGTTTGTCTCTTTCCTACTTTTAAACAAGGAAGAGAAATAGCCGTTGATCATCTAGAAATCCAAAGCTTTGAGTGGATTGTTATTTTAGTTGTCAATTATTGTTTGTTACCCATTTATTATATAGAGATAGTCTGTACCCCAAGAATCCATCTTCATTCTACGAGTGTTTTGCAAACCAGGAGATGATAATTGGACTGTTATTGAAAACGTGAAGGGGCACGGTAATGATCTCGCTTATTGTAACGGCGTATTATACTGCTTAAATTCTATCAAGAGCGTATTAGTCTGCGATATTGGTACTTCTTCTGTGGTTGAGCAAATTGATCTTCCAAACTCTTTTGAGAAACGTGGCAGATGCCATTTGATAGAATCATTTGGGGAGCTTTTGTTACTTAGGGCACATTTTGGTCAGAGCTATGCATTAGGAGATGAGAAAGTTGTGGGGTTTGATGTTTTTCGGCTTGATCAGAGTAGCCGAAAGTGGTCTGAAGTTAAGTAAGTGCCTAGGTGACCGGACGATTTTTTTTAAGCAAAATAAGTAAGATCTCTCTCTTGGTTTCCAATCATCCCGGAACCAAACCAAATTGCATTTTGTTCCTGCTTGGTAATGAACGTTACACGGTCTTCAGTTTGGAAGATAATAGCACTGAGGAGTTTCCTCTTGATGCTAAACTAAACGATGAATGTTCATGGCGACCCGGATGGTTTACACCTTCGATGTGGTAAAGAGGGGTGCAGCGAGCGTTTTCATTTTCTATGTTTTATTAAATTTTTGTATTGGGCTTCACTACTTAAATTTATCAATTTTTTTCATTAAGATACGATTTTACAGACTTATATGATCATGTTATGTGTGTTTCCTGGTGACGAACCCCTGAGAACAAACTATACTTTTTCTCTTAGTGGAAAATTTTCATTAGAATAAAATGAAGTGTTGTCAGGAAATTTTCAGGACATATAGTCGGAGCAGAAAATGGAGAAAATCAGAGTACCTTAGAAGAAGACAGGTGTCTATCCAGTGAACTATTCTTCAAGTACTTATAAACTAAGAGCTTATGATATTTTTATTTTTTTGCTAGGCAAGCCGGGTTTAGGTAGACCCGTGACCAAATATATATAAAAAAAATTGAATGTACATGGTGGTGACAACTCCCCCTGATCCAGGAGGATCTGGGTCATTTTTAGGCTTTTTGGAAAGTTTATTCGAACAAACTTTTACACCCCTTTGGTATTCGAATAGACTTTTTTTTTTATTCGAATAAACAGGTGTCTGAGTGTTCTGTTTGAACAAACTTTTAATCTGTTCAAATACACTTCTTTTCCATTCGAACAGACTTTTATTTTTATTCGAATAAACACATGTCTGAGTGTTTTGTTCGAACAGACTTTTAGTCTGTTCGAATATACTTTTTCTGTTCGGTTCGAACAAAGGCTTGTTCTGTTCGAACAGAGACGCGGTTCAGCCTATAGTTTTAGGCGTTTAAGGGCATATTTGTCATATTTTGTAACTGAGAACTTGTAACCCTTATAAAAGAGCAAGGTTAGGCAAGAGAAGGTTATGTTAGATCAATCAAAGTTCTGAAAGAGAAGCCTAGGGCTTGAGAGGAATTCGATTGTAATTGATTATTGATTAAGCAATTGAAGCTCTAAAGGGAATTCTCCCACCAAATTTGTGTATTCTTCGTACAATTCTTCTTTTTAGGGTTTCTCAATTCGTATTGTGGATTACCCCCTAATCCTCAAAGAGTCAACATGAAGACATGGGGAGAGGGAGAACTAAACACCCAAAAGGGAAAAACAACCTGAAACAACAGGTATACTCAAAAAAAGATTACAAAGAAGCAAAGCAAAAGAGACTCGTGCTATGGATCTCGTTCTTTAAGAAATTTGTCTCTCGTAGTTACCACTTCTTGTTCGACCCTTTTACTCAGTAAGGAGTCATCTTCACCACTAGGTCCAACACGAGGACTACCGTAAGAAATAATAGGCCCCAACTCTTCATCCGTCGTAGAAACAAGTTGATCTTTATCTTTGATTTCCACACTAGAGATAGGCCCCTTCTCTGTCATCTTAATTATCTTTTCAGTGACATCAATTGGAATGTGAGCAATAATACCACTTGTAGAACTAGTAGGTCTATACCTAGCTGTATTCCTCGGCTTCTCCCAACCATCTTTGTCCACTATGGTCTTGGTATTCTTTGTGGTCTTAGCCACATCTTTTGTCCCGACTTTGGCAGCCCAACTCAAAGAAACTTTTGGCTTAGCTTTCTTAGCTATAATGCTTACATTTTTCAGACAATTCAAAGTACTATGTCCAAAGACTTTACACTCACTACACTTTGTCGGAATCCAATTATATATACTCCACCTCAACGTTGAATTTTCTAATCCCCTCGTAAGCAATAGGGATGATACTTGGAAGATCCTTGTCAGTATCAACCTCCACACAAACTCTAGCAAATGATGTTCTAGTCCTATCTTCGATCACTTTATCAAGGAACAAAGGCGTACCAATGAAGCTAGCAATTTTGCCAATTCCATGAGGGGTCTATAAGTGGGAAGGAACTTTCTTGAGATTACCCCAAATGGGAATAGTCTTTAATTCAGATGATAGCACCGTAAATGCACCGTAAATGTTATCCTACTTGTTTCTAAGCCATTGCCGATGATAGCACCGTAAATGCTAGCTAAAATTACTCCCATTTAACCGTCTCATCCTTTTCTTGCTCACTGAATTTTGTACTATGCAATCCTAAAAACTTCTATTGATTTAACCATTTGTTCTAAGATGAGCAATAGCCACAAAGATAGCACTCAATCCAGGACTGATATACACCCTATGTGCTGAAACCAAACTAAGGAATGCTTGTCAGACCATCTTTTTTTTTTTTTTTTTTTCATTAGTTATAAATGGGGCGGGGATGGGATTAGGCTTTGTAAGGTGGGGCGAATTCGGGGATCCCCGTTTAGCTTAAACGGGTAATGGAGCGGGGATGGGGGGTTGGAACCTAAGCGGGGATGGGGATGGGGATGGGGATGGGATTAGCTCCCCCGCCCCAAATCCGCCCCATTTCCATCCCTAATAATCTAGGAGCCTAATAGAAAGGGAGCAGGCTTCAATCCAATAGGGCTCGTGAAGAAGTCTTGGATTGCAAACTGATGGGGACTTTGGGAGACCTTGAGTTTTGAGATCGAGATCAAGACCGAGAATCTTGCCATTTTTATCTGAATAGAGGTGCCCACCTCACCAAAATTTAGAGTATACATATTAAATTTCGTTGAACTCATGTTGGATTTTAAAGTACATACTTTAGTGTTGCGGGATTCATTCTGGTTGAGGGATTTATATGAATGCCCAAAATTGTGGCAATGTATTGAGAGGACAAAAACCAAAAGACAATTGCTTCAGTTGGACTACCTTGTAAACCAACTGTAACCACCCTACTACATTTCACGGTCGCCCTAATGATCTCTGATCAACAATTATGTTGTATTTCTATAAAAGTAATTATTCATTTACTTGCAAAAGAAAAAAAAAATGTCAATCTATTAGAACTTGAGGGTCCATCTCAAAACTAATTTGCAATGAGAGGAGTAGCCCGATGATCTTATATTATTGAGATGAAAGGTTTGAATATCAAACGTGGGACTATATATCTCAAGAGACGTACCATTGCTACAAGGTTAATCCCCGTTGTTTGCTATATTTAGAGCTTTTATCCCCAAAAACACCCTTAACGCCCGGTGTTTTCCCTTGAAAGCTGGCAAACGAGCTTTAAAAAATGACATTTTATCTCTTAAATATAGCCAAAATACAAAAAATCGGAACAAAATACTTCTAAATTTCGTGCTCAGAAATAATAATAGAAAAAATCTAGGTAATAGCTAAGATATAATAGTAAGTTTTTTTGAGAAATAACAGAAGGCCTGAGTTGGCGCCAACAACCAACTAGATATAAACTGCAAAGATAAGAAGAAAGAGAAAAAAATGGAGCCAAATTGCTTATAAGTTATAACAAAAATCTCTCTTTCTTTTTCCTTCTCTCTTCTTCTTTGAGGGAAGGGAAGAGAGGGGAGGAAATGTTACGAAACAACAGGGTGAGGCCTGTACTCATAGGAGTGGCCATGACCATCTCTGTCGCGGGACTTGTTTATTCGCATATACGGTCTAAAAGGATTACTTCCCCTCGCCCTTCTCCAACCTCGCCGACTACTCCTTCAGGTTCACGCTCTTGCTAATATGTTTATTATTTTTGTTTTCTCATTTGGTATTGCCGCTTGCTGATTATTTTTTACCTATGTACATTGATTGTTAGGTGGTAGAAAGTTTTGTTTGAGGGAAAAGTTGGGTTTCGTTATTGGTCTTCGTGGTGGTGCGGAGACGACGTTATCTCCCGGTAGTCCTGCTTCCAGAGAACCCAAAAAAATTGTAAGATTGTTTGAAACTCTAAAATCTTATTGAGCCTTTTTGGAATTCTATTAAACAAATGAAATGCACTCTATAATGTAATTAAATACAAATAAAAATTGTTTTGCAGTTGATATGACGGGCTATAGGTTTTCTTAAATTATTATTGGGGTCATTAAACCAAGGTTAGAGTTTACTGTATATTTGTGTGTTTCTTCATCCTTTAAATCGTGGGGATTGGAGGTAAACTAGACGGAATTCCAGATGGCTGTCGAGGGGGTTATCTTAGTTTCTTAATGTCATGCAGACTGAGAGATAGGGGAAAGAGATTGTGCAAGCCTTGATCTCCAGGAGAGAGAAAAAAAATTGTATTACAATGAGATTGTACTACGTATGATAATGAGGGCTGGACATTTTTCTTGTGACGTCCCTTACCTCTGGAGACCTAAAACGATGACCCCTTGTACCTCGCTTCGATATGAGTGCTCATTTCATGTATCTATATGACCCCGTGTACTATTTTCGCAATTGGTGCTGGCTTTCAGAGATTTTTTGTTCATAGTTTGCCTAACAAAGGGAACTTGAGTGAAACTTAAGAATATCTTCCATTATGTGGATGATTCTCTGTTTGGTTGACTTTGTTCATCCGTTCTTTACTGATTGTTAACAGTTTATATGTATATCTCGCTAGTTCAATTAAATATGCGTGATTAACTCTGAAGAAAGCATGTAGTTGAGTGGTTGCCACTGATAACTTTTCAGGCAAAGTTTTACTTGGAGATTTCTATTCTGAGATATATTAATTTTCTGCGAATAACAATCTTCTTTCTTTCAGGATGAGGACACCTATGATAAGGTTGCCACTGATAACTTCAAGCATGATTTTTCTCTCCATACTAGACATTCAAGTCTTGAAGGGTTCTTCTTGCGAGAGTTCAATGATTCTAAGCCAAAAGACTATGAATTGCTGAACACCATTAACCTGCTTTCTCCAAGAAAAAATGTAGAAAATGCTCCGCCGTACAAAATAGTAACAGAAGAGGAAACAGATCAAGAGATTATAAAACTGAGAAATATGGTCAAGGTTCTGCGAGAGAGGGAGAAGAACTTAGAGATACAGTTACTCGAATGTTACGGTCTTAATGAGAAAGAAGCTGTGGTGACGGAGCTTCAGAATCAATTAAAGGTCCAGAATGTGGAAGCTAAGCTTTATACCGTCAAGATTGAGTCATTGCAAGCTGATAACCAAAGAATGGAGGCAGAAGTATCTGACTACTGGAAAGTACTAGTCGACCTTGAATCTGCAAAATCAAAGATAAAAGCTTTAAAGAAGAAAATGAGGTATGATGCCGAGGAAAACAAGGAACTACTCTATGATCTGCAGCAGAGAGACGCCAATTTGAGGGAGCTGGAAAACCGGGTAGCCTTAACCAATGCGGATATTGAAAAGAAGCAACAAAAGTTGAAGGAGATGGAGGAAGAGTCAGATAAACTTCGAAGAGATAATTCGAGATTGCAGTGTGAAAATTTGGAGTTGGTTCGTAAGTTGGAATCTGCACATAACGTTACTTCTTCTGCATTGGCAGCCCCAGAGGTATATCATAATCTCATAATTAGCCCGTCTTCTTTTCGTTTTCTGTAATTTGAGTTTATATAATATGCGCATTGCATTAACATTGTGCATGCACGTCGTCTTTCTCTTAAGGGAGAAGAGACTATTGTTGGTTTGCAGGTAGAAGCATTACAAGATACTATCCGCAGATTGAGAGAAGAAAATACGGATTTATCAAATGAAATTGAGCAACTTCAAGCAAACCGTTGTGCAGATGTTGAAGAATTAGTCTACCTTAGGTGGGTGAATGCTTGCTTACGACACGAACAGAAACACTATCAGGCTCCACCTGGTAAAACCTTAGCAAGGGACTTAAGCAAGAATTCAAGTCCAAGATCAGAGGAGAAAGTTAAGAAACTCATACTTGATCATGCGAAGTCAGAAGGAACAAATTATAAACAAGACAGCTTCAATCTCATGGACATAGATTTTGAATATTGGTCTTCGTCCCAAACTTCACATTTTACAGATTCAACCGAGTTAGACGATTCTAGTGGAGACATTTCATCTTCTACAAGAAGTAATAGTTCGAGAAGACCAAAAATTTTCACCAAACTAAAGGACATGTTACATAAAAAGCATCACCAGCACCGCCACCATCATGAGTATAGTAATCGTATTTCCACAAGTTCATCTGAATCTTCAATGAGCTTGAGTTCTTGTGTTGCTCTATCCTCTGAGCATAACTCAAGTATTTCTGCAAAACCTTTATCAGAAATCGAAGCTAGAATTGATGAACGGATGAGTAAGATAAACTCGTTATCTTGGGACTTTTCAAGACTGTCTACCGATATCCGGAGGGCAAGGAGCCTAATAAGCTTACAAGATGTTCCAGAAAATGATATGAGTCAGAGAGTTACTGCATCTTCGCACAGGGACCAGAAAATGCTCACAAGAGAGGGAAGTTTTGAAATTCCAAAACAGGAACAAACTAGCCCAGAAAAGTTGAAGTTGATTAAATTTGCAGAAGTCTTGAAGGATTCTCATGGAACTCTAACTCCGCGAAGAAGTTTTGAAGGATTCTCATGGAAGGACAAGTCCGGAGTGACTCGCTAAACGTGTGATTATAGACATAACTATTACCATTCTTTTATCGATCAAGTCTTGAAGGAGATCAACATAATATAGTTAGTCCCTCTTGATTAGAAGAAAAAAGAAATGCCTCATTGTCTTCATTCTTTGATAGCATATGGGTCATAGAAGCCTGTTGGAAGGTGATGATGAATATTAATGTATCAGTCACCAGAACAATACAGGGCAATGTACATAGAGCGATTACAGTTTATTTATACTTCCAAGTTTACTAAATTTGATCCATAGCGTTGTCTTTTTTAAGTTAAAAAAATATCATAATATGTGCCCATGTTTGAATCATTTGGTATTTTCAAAGAGTAGGAGTACAGGTACATTCCATTCCTTTTCTGTCAAAATTCAGATGACAAAAACCACAAACTGTCTAAGAAAACAACAGTTCCAACAAAATCGCCCAATATACTGACATAAACTGCATAATAATATACACATCGGTTTAATCAGAACGACCCTCAGCAAAACCAACCTATACAAGCCTTCTGAATAAATAAATTGTACTAAGAAGAGATCATTTAGTAAACGAAAAAAATTGAAAAAAGAGATCACACATGATTCACAACCACATTCTGCTTCCTTTCATTAAATTACCAAACTCATAATCAGTTACTACAGAAGTAATTTGTAACTTGTAAATTACGATGTTACATAAACACGTTGTGTATATGCTGCGACTTCAGGGAGTAGATAATCAAAAGAAGAAAATGTACAACAAACTATGGCATCTCCTATTTGCCCTTCTGCAGTAGAAACCCAGATCAGATCCCCGCGCAGGTAATTTGTTAACTGATATAATTAGCTTAACATTAACCTTGTATGTTGTAAGGGAAAAAAAACTCCATGTACTCGCTGCCAACTCCATAGGTAATCAATGGGTTCGTGCAGCATATCTATCTTGCGAGATCTGCCTGTTCTAGACTTTTCTTTTTCACTCCTTTGATATTGTTTACCTGTTATGTCAAGTTACTGGGATGATGTAGTATAAGTGATTCTCACTCATTTCCCTCCACTAGAATAACCTTCCCCCGAGTTGTCAGTGAGTACGTTCCAAAAAAATCTGATACACACTGTCAAAGAAAACGACAAAATTAGATTATGTGAAGATTTGCAAGAACAAAAAATAAAATCCAATGAAAAAAGGGAAATCAATAAGCACCCCTCAAAACTATCATATACAACCGCATGATATATTCCTGAATTGCTAGACATCACTACAGAACATATTTAGCATATATTGTAACTGCATTGTTTTTCTACATATTCCTCTTACCTTTTGGATACTCTAATTCATGATTTTAATGTTGTTACTATGTGATGAGGTATCGGCCGATTAATCACTGCTTCATAACAAACAAAATGAGCATGCTCAATATGTAAATCAGATGGATATAAGGCACGTATATTGTTTTAGAATTCTGACTTCAATAAATATGGTAGAAAGGCGAGAGCCCACGAGGAATTTCGTTTAGGTTATTAAGGGATATTAAGTACTTTCATGTGGGCATGGTATCCAAAATTGAGAAAGTAGGAGAGCAGATAGTAACTTTTTATTGTTACTCACAAAAATAGAGTAGATAAAAAGAGAGAAACAAACGAAATTGGTAAATAAAAGTCAAAATGGATATCCATCTTTGATAATCTGTACCTGGATAAGCTATAGTCATGACTGCCAGAATAAGTCTGGATTGTTACTATACAATGTGCGGTCTTGAATATCAAGATTAGCGACATGCCAATTTATGAGTCGTGCCTGAACACATTTACACAACATCAGTCCCGTAGGAAACATCCACCACCCACTTTCTTCCCTGCAATTGCCATCACCGCATACACGGGCACAAAAGTGTCAGTTATGAAACAAAACTGTTGGTATGGTCACCATACTAAGCCATGATTCAAACATTATCAGCGATATTTCAGAGTTCTATTAAGATATTTTCTTACGGGCCGACTCAGTATATGAGTATATAGTATATAACACAAAATAGTTAAAAGAGCAAATTAATACATATTTGGTAAATCCATAAATTGTATGTATGGCAGCATATGCAATTTAGGAACGAATCGTAAAGTTATTACTGAATCGTCTACCCAACAAACCTAAACCATGACTAAATTTTCTGCTTATGTAGAAATGATGTTAACCACTTACAAAAAATTAAGTAAATCGAATCACTTTAAAGGATTTTCTTACATGCTAAAATTCCAGGGCTGAAAGTTTGAATGTTTGCTACTGGACGATGTTTGGGTCTTGTATTGGACAAATCCACAAATAAATGCCACCACCTATTACAAAAAAGGCAGATCTTCACTATGAAACTACACAAAAAGAGAATAATAGTGCACGATGTGATAGATGTTGATTAATTTTGGATGAAAAGTTAATAAGAGTTACATTCAAACTAGCAAATAAAGCTGATTCGGTCGAGTTACGAGTCAACTCATCAACTGTTCTATATGACAATACATGAATGCAAATATAGGCTAGCATATGCATTAGTACTGGTTATCCGCAAACCTCTATGTCCTGGTGTATATGTGCTACTTCTGTTTCTTCTAAGAATACAAGTATATACGACAGATTTCAAATGTAGGCTAGTATGTGCGTTTTCTCAGTCTGTCTTCAATTTGGGTAAAGAATAGCTTTTAGACCCGAAATAATGACCACGATTTGGGTTAACCCCCTATGATTGTCATTTTTAGCTTTTGGACCCTAAAACACCCCGGAAGTCGATCTCCGAGATGAAAATAATATGAAGTACCATAAATACCAAAAACGTAGGAATCATCATCATCACCTTAAACACACACATAGAGAAGAAAGATGAAGAAGTGATTGTCATCATCATCAACGAGAGCGACGAAGGCAAAGAAGCGAGGTTCGATGGTTTCACCGATCATTCTAAAATCGAGTCCACAATTTGATTCTCCCTCCAAATCCTTTTGAAATCGAGTCCACAATTCGATTCTAAAAGCGAGGTTCGATGGTTTCACTGAGGTTCGGAGATGATGATGATGATGATTTTGGAAGGTGATAGATGATGATTTTTGGAAGATGAAAGCCAAGTTTTTGAGGGTTTGAAGTTTTGAAAGCATAAGTTTTCAGGTTTGTTGGAATTTTTTGGGGGTTTCTTTTTTGGATTTTTTTGAGTTGTTGTTGGTTGTTGTTGATGATGATTTTGGAAGGTGATGATGATGACTTTTGGAAGACGAAAGCAAAGTTTTTGAGGGTTTGAAGTTTTGAAAGCATAAGTTTTTGGGTATGTTAAATTTTTTGGGGGTTTTTTTGTTGGGGTTTTTTGTGATGATGTTGGTTGTTGTTAAATGTTGATGATGGTGTTGTTAATGAATTTTTGTTTTAATTTTAGTTTTGATTTCTGTTTTGTTTCGTAATTTATGTATTACTTTAGTTTCAGAGCTTTAATGGCGGAGAAGGAGATGAAAAGGGTAATTTTGGTATTTTTAAAAAAGCTAACAGCTCCGGGGTGTTTTAGGGTCCAAAAACTACAAAAACTAAAAATGACAATCATAGGGGGTTAGCCCAAATCGTGGTCATTATTTCGGGTCTAAAAGGTAATTAACCCTAAAGAAAATTAGAAGATTAGTGGTTATTCGTAAACATCTATTATACTGTTCTATATATATTTTACATCTGACTCTTATAGTATTAATAACGTATACTACAGATTTCCAGAAAATAAGCTAGGATGTTCGTCTTGAGTCTGTAACTTCGGCATTTAATAATTTAAAAAAAGAAGAGAGGAAGGTATCTCGACTTGTGTTCATGGATCAAAATGATTCAGGAGGATCTAGGAGAAACTGGAGCTTTTACAAAAGTAGTTCGAACGAGGTTGAGAGTCGTTCGAACGACTTGAACCCTTGGGCCAAAGTTCCAGGTGAGGTGTTCGGTCATTCGAACGACCTATGGGTTCGTTCGAACGACTATCGTAATTCCAGTTCTAGTAAGAGTTTTAAATACCTTTTAGAGTTGAATTAGAGTTAGATTTCGAGTTGGAATGTAACTAGGACTTGTAACCTCTATAAAAGGGCAAGCCTAGGCTAGAGTTAATTATCTAGACGTAGATCAATGTTTTAGAGTTTCCTTTAGATCTGAGAGATTTGTAACTAGGATTTGCAACCTTCTATGAAGGGCAAGACTAGGCAAGGTTAGATCTAGGCTAAGCTCGTTTTTTTAAACAATTAAAGCTTATTTTTCCCATCGAATTTGTGTTCTTCAGACTTTTCAGCTAACTAGAGCTTCTTCATCGTATTGTGGATTACAAAATGTCCCTACTTGTGTTCATGTACAAATACAGTAACTGCTTGAGGAAATTATTAGCCGTCCGAAAGAGAAAAAGTGCATAATTTGTGTACCATGAAATCTTTTGAGAAAATAAAAAACCTTTAGATAAATGATACAGTACTTTAGTAGAACATTATCGTAAATTGAAGTGCACAACTTACAACGTTAATGAAGGATGTGATGTTCCACAATGCATATAAACGTGCAAGCCCTGCAGATCGCCTAGGTCCATGGCTGAATAGAGCATTAATTCCAGCCGGGAATGGAGATAAAATGCCCAGAGGAAGGACAAATAAAACTAGAAAGAAATTCAACGTGGACATTGAATACATTTGGAGCAAAGTAAGCAAAACTAGGCTGAAATCTCCTAAAAGAAGTATCGAGATGAACAAACCAACAAGATCCTGCAACAAATAAAACCATGTATCAAACAAAATAACAATGATCAAGAAAAACACTTTATGCTATTGAGCAAGAAAACTTTACCTGGTGGCCAACAGGTTTAGTATTATGCAGAACAAAAGAAAAGAGATAAAATATATTCTTCTTCTCATCAAGCATCCTTAAGCTGTATGAATCTAAAATCCCTCCATAGACCCTTTTGCGTGTCAAAATACTTGTACTGCTCAAATTCCCTGCCGGACTTTCTTTGTTTAAACTATGCATACCAAAAAACGAGACCAAGTTAGAGATGACGATATATTGGTCAACTCATTTATAGCCGATATCACAAACATAGATGCTGTTTCACAAAAAGAATATATAAGAAAATACATATATCATAAATATAAAAAGCAACGGTCGATACAATTTACACATATCCGGAGATATCAAATACATCTCTCTGTTCCAGATATCCAGTAATTTATCAGATATACCTGATCTATCTATATTCTATTATTTTGTATATAAATAGCTTATGTAACGGACAATATGGTCACACCTCAACTGATGTATGAAATCTTGATTTTTCTTTTCTCCTAATATACTCATCCAAGCGATATACCGCCACAAATTTTTGACATATCAGTCGATATATCAATGTAACTCTGGATATTCTTAACCACAAATCAAGGTAATATGAATCGTGCACAAGTAGCAGCAAAAGTAACATGCATTCGAAAAGTCAAACAGAATACCATGACTGTTGGTCAGTTCTTGTTGACCGATCCACACCTTCAAAATATGTAGGCACATAACCTTCATCAACAGCATATACCACGAGGCCGAACTGGGTGTAGCCACATGATGTAGCTTGAAACCAAGTGAGATCAACACGCACACCGTGGGGGCTCAAAGCAGGATTACCATGAGTTTCTAGCCAGTTGAGAATGGGAACGAAAGACTTTTTGAGGTTACCACGACGAACTAAGCGCAAATGTGCATTCAATCCAGCTATAAGCCGATACCAAATGGTTGGTGGAACAGACTGCAGTTTAAGTCAGGAATGGCAGTAGCAAAATCAATTTCAGTAGAGATACGAAATAATGGAATATCCTGATTTACTAAATAATTAACTTAAAACTTAAATATCAACTTGTTCAGCGTTTAGAGCCAAACACGCAGAGCATTAACTAATATGTGGAGAAGAACTTTAAATTGTCATCTTTCTCCTTGGAGTGAGACGTCCATAGGATTTGCATCACAGAACAAATGGTAAGGTGTTTTTTTTTATTCGGAATTTATTTTTTTCGGCATTTAAAGCTTAAAAAAAAATCAAACCAATCGACACGTCAATTTTTGAGGATGCCACAGATACGAAGATAAGACGCTTGACGTGTACCATCACAAAACAACAACGTATTTCACGCGTCAAACTCCAAAATGCCAAAGCCAAACACGTTCAGGTAAGGCCCTTGTCCCGATAAATCAAATACGAAAAATTCTTATGTATGAAGTTTTAGGCTGATTTGCTTTTCTTCCAAACTATACTCAACAATGTCAATCTAAAAATAACAAAATCTGAAGAGTCAGTTCCTTCTATGAACTTTAGCTGGGAGTTTATGTTATCGAGAATAAGTGGCAAACCTGACTCATAAGGCTAGTGATAACATTATCACTATGAAGTGAGAAAGGAGACATGTAACTTCCATCGCCCCCAAAAAGTAAACACATAGGAAATCTTTGATACAGACGAGGAGGAAGATCAGATCTCTTTTCATCTCCTCCAAGGAAAAAGTCCAAGTATGCTAGCATTAGATCTGACGTGGCAGCTACCTGCAGAAATAAAGATGAGATTAACGCCAAATAGATGATTTTCATAAGCACCAAAAATGCCAACCTTATATAAATTTATTAAATAATTGTTTCTCGAAAAAAAATATTAAGTAACAAGTAAACTTAATCAACTTAGTATTCAATTTTATTTTTTCCCGATAAGGTAATAATTTATTATTAACTTAAAAAGAAACTTTTCGAGGTGAAAGAACTCCAACTCAAAAGCAAAGGAAAGAAAAATCCAAAACAAAATTCAATCATCATCAAATACGCTATAACTAAATCCTTCCAGCGTATCACAAGATTTTCAAACCCCACCCACCTCATACCAATACAATATTATTGCAAAAATGTCAGATAATTGCTTTCACAGCCTTAGTCTTTCTTTCCTTCCACAAAATCCATCCAATCGCATACGCAGTGAGGTCCCAAAAAACTTTGTCAATCTTCTTTCTAAATATCTTGCTTTACCACACTTTCACAGATGCGATAAAACCGTGATCAAACACCCGTGATACACCACAAAGGATAAGAAATCCATTCACGGTCGCACAGGGCAATAAACAAGTAACTGATGAATGGACACATCCATTAAACCATAAAGTAATCACAAAGAATCTACTTCCATACCACTTCGTCTAAGTTTATTACTACTTATTCCCCAAGTAAGCTAACCATTGGGCACAAGCGATTTCTCCGACATAAATGAGAGGAAGATGTATGGCCGAAATAGGATCTTATAGAACAGAGTTTGAATCCGCTAGCAGTTCGATATGAAGGAAGAGATTTCGAACAAAAGGATCATAACTAGCTAGTAGGAAAGTGGAGAAAAAAGTCGAAACAACTAGGCTTCATCAATTCAATGTTCCTCTATCGAAATAGTATTAGAAGTTATATTTCTTTCATCCCATGCCTTTTGCAAGATTTGTCAAGTTCTTTCTACTCGGAAAAAAGGGACGAAGCTCATAGTAGTGGTAATGTCCCTCTTCTTCAGCTGAACATGTCATGCCGTGAACTCAGATCTTCTCAAAGCCTTAGCGGGAAGCGTTGACGACATATCGACTTCGGGATAGTGAGAAGAGCCTTGTTAGCGAGGTGGCTAGAGCCCCCTATATTGGGTTGAAGGCTAGTTTCCATTCCTAATTCTGGAGTGTACAAGTCTTCTATGTTGTTTTATACAAAGTTCGAGACAAGAACAAAAAATGATCTTTTTTCTATATGTTTGGGATCTCCCCATTTTGAGACAGAATCTTTCGAGCTTCACAAACCAAGTGTCACGAAAAGCCAACCCTTTTTGTACCCACCTCTTGCACTTCCAGTTAGTACCCAATGCTTACACATCAATCTCATAACAAATTTCACATTGTCTACCCAACTTCCATTTTCATTTGACTTCACCCATGCAAATCATAACTGAAGTAACTTTTTGAATTGTAGACCCGATCCAACTCTCAATCAAACAAATCTTTCCAAAAAATAGAAATTCCAATTCGCCACGTCTTCTTCCATTTCCTAAAACTCCTTTACTCTCCCATGCTTTATACATTACAAACACTATATAAAGAAGAACACATCAAAACTCGATTCTTGAGTCACACCATGCATCGTAGTAAAAGGTAATCATCTCCCCACTGTTGATGTTGATTTCAATGCCTACTTTAAACTTGTCTCAAGCTTTGAAGATCGACGTCCCTAATCTCAGGCCATATATGATGTTAGGCCTATATAGGAATCATGGATACTATTTATCCTAAACTTAAGTTCAATGGCCTTGGCCTACCACCCTTCTTTGACGTTACAGTACCTCCAAATACACTTTTCAAGCAAAGAAAAATTCATCTTCTAGACTGAACGGACTTGACTTCGATAGTATAGCATAAACTTTATAGTATGTCTTGGAAAGGATGAGCTTTAGGAGAAATAAAGCATTTAATAAAATTGTATATTAACAAATAAGTTTGTGGTCATGATTGATGAAGTTCAGGTAGGTTTTTCTCTAGAACCACAAAGAGATACGACTAGGTGACCTTTATCAGTTCTTGAATTTAGGATTATTTATCATCTAGAAAATGAGTATCTCACAAGATCAACAACGCCATTTGAATTTTCACACAATATATGCCCCAACTACGTAACAAAGACACGCAAGTTTAAAGTACATATTACTTCAGGCGCATATAGACAATTATTGCATAGTGGTTTACATAAGAGGCTTTAGGTGAGTTTTAATAGCTTAAGTATAGCTTATTTTCTAAAAACCTTAAATGAATTTAGAATCATAAATTCAGCTTTAATTAGCATTTAATGTTTTTGGCTTCTTACATTGTAATAGCCCTAAATCAAAAACGATCTCATCTGAGTGAAATTCCTTACTATGTTTGCACTCTCACTCCGACGAAACTTTTGATGAGAGAAATGTCGGCGGTGGAGTGGGGTTCTACAAATGATATGAGAACCGAGGGCGACGACAACGGCTCATTCCTAAACTGGGGAGATTGTAATAATCCAACATTGGTAAGGATCCAATTTAAAGAGAGATTCATTCTAGGTAACGACATTTTAAAAATAAAAAATGTGTCTGACACCCAACACTCGGACACACATGTTCAACACTATTTAAAGATACTTACCAATGTTGGACACGTGTGTCGGACACCCCGTATCCGTGTCGGACACCGACACCCGTATCTGTATCGTTGTTACCTAGGATTTATTAATAGGGTTGCAGCTCACTTAGAATCGATACCTTTTGAGATTCAATATCGGCGGTGGAATGGGACATTACACACATGTACCCAATATTTAACGTACAACTATCAATTAGCATCGCCATCCATAACATATCTTATTTTTTCGCTTCTTTTTCTTCTTCTTTTAACGTACATCTATCAAGTAGTATCACCATTCACAACATATATTGGTTTTTCGCTTCTTGTTCTTCTTTTTATAATAATTTACTTTATTTTAATGAAATGGTAAGCAAATTAAATATAAATGGAGGGATAATCATTAATATTATCAAAAAAAAATTTGAAGATACACGTCTGCAATAGAAAGATAGGACTCCAAAGATACGGACGTGGGTCAAGGTGGCACGCACAAGGATAGACTAGTGTCCGGCTCACGATAACATGTCACGATTGAAGTAGAAAAAACACAAGATTACTACGATACTGAATTAAACATTAATATGTTCAAACCTTGAGACCCTCGTAGAGAGCACGCGATCGGCAAGAACGCAAGCAAGCATGGTCATATTCTGATCGAACAAATTCGCGTAACCTCTGCAAGTTTTTCCTACGACGCCATTGCTGCCATGACCATGCAAGGGGGTATGCAAGGATAGAAAGGATGCTATAAACTGAGCCTTCCCACCATTGATAAGCGGCCAAAGCGTTAATATCATCAACGAATCGGTTGAATGCATCTTCGTATCTGCCAATACACGAATTAGAAAATATATTTCAATATTTGGTATCCAGATGGAATTACACGATATTAAGCTTTAGTCACTTGCTAGGATCTGAATTTGCGAACACTTCTAAAAGGAGGGTCTTGGCAACCCTTCCCATTATTGGTCAAAATAAACAAATGCATACTGCATCATGGAGTAAAACAGCCAACTCATGTTGGCTAGTTAATGGTTTAAACCATTGACAGAGAGGGTAGTCGTGAGAATTTTTAAGAGGATTTGCAAATTGAGATTCCCATTTACCCATTAATGCCCAACAGGTGCATAAAATGGACCAAGTTATTAAGAAAAAAGAGACTGGACCACAAGTAACTAGAGTTGAAAGGAATAACTATCTTCACAACTGAAACAGAGACTGGACCACCAAGTTTTCTTTGGTTAATCAGTCATCTAATATGTCCCTATTTAGACATCTAAAAGCACGAAATATATATTGAGAAGAAGATATCAATACATAGTGGATATTCGGACCAATCGGGACTAAGCAAGTTAAAACATACTCAATTAGGATTAAGCCGGGTGGCATTAATTATATTACCCGGCCAACTTAAAAGATACCCATATTCGAATACACAAGGATCAAGCCCATTACATATGGGTCTCTATTGAGTTTTTTGTTACCTATTTTTGAATTACTTAAAAGGAAGTATATACCAAAAAGAATTACCGCTACAAAAGTGAACACCTAAATAGCACCAAGGATGGTGGATAGCTAACATACACAATTTCAGTTATTTGTTCTGGAGGAGAGTGAGGGAGATGCCAAGGATCACCGAAAGTATTGGATCCCAAAAAATACATTCTATGCACGTGACTCTGGGACTCCTCGGCCCTATTTGTTTCCATGACCTGAAAAATGCCAATAAACAATCACATTGAAGAAAATATAGCCGAAATATAAATTAATTGGCAGTGTAAGACATCAGTTAAAAAAACCTCATTCAGGGACTCCAGAAAAGGGAAGGAGTGATCTATCTGAGAGCCATGTAGTGTGGGAGTTGGGTCAGGTGATTCATCGGTACTCACAAATTTCATCCGTGCAACACTAAGCACTAGAGCTAACAAGATGAGAAGACCTAAGAGAAGAAAACCAAATAGCCATGGCCCACCAAAAGTGTATATCAACTCTTCAAGAGCTGTATAACATTGCGGCATGTGATATCTGTCAGACATGCACTTGTATGGACAAGGAGTTTCAGCAACACCGCCTGTTACAGTCAGGGTATATTAAGTGTCTTTGTTTCAGATCTTTATTCTTTATTTAGTATATATGTCAGTTACAAGGGGTGGGGTTCTAGAATTCTAGAGTCTTCCAGGGAAGGGGAGGGGGGATGGATTACTGGAACGCCACCAATGCCAAAATAACATTGATCTCAACAACTCCTTCCCTCCATCCACCCAACTGGAGCACTCTATCCCCCACCCTCTCCTAGCGTTTCTCTCCCTTTCTTAACTTTTCCCAGCTAATCTCTAAGATCCAACATAAACAGTATTTCATATATTTATTAGCAGTCACGGAAGAACGACAAATATTTTAAAAACCCAAAAGGGTAAAAAACTTGAAGGTCTATAAACAACAGATAACAAAAGAAGTGCGTCTGCGGCCTAAGAAGCTAAATATCAGATATACCTCGAACACTTTTATATATGGCACGATGTGGGAGCGCATAGGGAGGGCATTGATGACAAAGGGCTCGATCAGACCCACTTACATTCTTATAAGTACCAGGTGGGCATTCCTGCATTAATACAGACAAGATGTTTCACTTAAATTAACCTTTGAAACTAAAATTATATTTTATTATAATCATGACTATATGAAATGCTCCATTTTAAGAAAACTGGTTCCACATCTATACATGACAACTGTATTTTTACCATGTCATATTATGACCTATAAAAATATCAATGATACATTAACAAGACAAACTCGCATAGCTACCTCACAGAAGATCCCATACAGCCCTTTTGGGCAGGCTTTTCCAGTAACAGTTCCATTTCCCCCAGCATAGCCCTCATTATTACCCAATCCTCCTCTGTTATTGAAAAAAAAAATCGACAATGAACTACCATTTTAATTTGCATAGTTATTAAATGCAGAAGTTGGGTTCGAAAAAGAAAATGACATAGACGTAAAAAAAAAAACTTAATAGCTGCTCAAGTTTGGAAGTAAATGGAGAATGCAGAAAACGGTGAGCCTTCTACTACCACCTAGAAATGTAGAAGATGAAGGAGAGGAAAGAGCCTTCAGAGAAGAAAGCTATAAGAACATATTTAAACCACCTCAAAATGTAGAAGATGAAAGGGAGAAGGAAATACTGATGGAAGATATAAGAACATAATTTTCAGCTTCTCCAATACTATTGTTTAATCTGGATTAAAATTGGATATGAAATGGTTTCAGAATGTATCCACACTTTCATCTGCATTCGGATTTCGATTCAAAACATGTATATCGGATTGGATTGCACTGTACTATGAAAGTCTGGACATGGATTTTGCCAGAACTTTGTTCGGATCATATTCAAGTTTGCAACGAACCCAGCAATTCTACTTACAGTAGTCTCAAATGCCTAAATAACAAGAAAAAGAAAAGTGGGAAATGAAATTGCATTTGATAGGATATACATACCTCGCATGAATGTTTCCTTTCACACTACCGAGGGGTTGATACTCGTCTCCGGTGGGAATGTCAGACCAATGGAAGTGAATCCTTCCACCACCACCACCACCACCACCGCTTTGACTACCATGTCCTCCGACACTTGAAAGGACAGCTGCCTCATCCAGTGTCAGTGACTGTAAAAACAGAAGAACAGTTCCACCAGATCCACCCCCAGGGCCTCCATTTGAACTCTTTAAAATCGCAATATCGCTTTCTCCAACAGTTTGTCCATAACTTTCCCCGTCCGCTCTAAGCGAACCGTGAACAGATAAACTCGCTAAAGAATGCTCCATTGAACCCATCACTGTTCAAGAAAACAAACAACACCTCACAGTTAAGATCAAGACAATGGCTATGAACAGCAAATATAAATAAATTAAAATTGAATTGATATATCGATCAGGCCCGGCAACAACTATTCTTAATATACGGGAATATCTTGCAATATATATATCCTGTTAATAAGTATAGTTCGCAAAATTGTAGGTCAATATAGTAGACCAATATATCATGAGGTACCGATGTTTTGTTCATTATACACTGTATATAATATCATGAGAAGAAGATACAAAAAAGTAACGGCTAATGTTTCAAAGCATAAAGGATCAGACTTTTTCAACTTAAGAAATCATCTCTTTAGGCATCTGAGACTTCTAAGCAGCAAATCAAAGATACGTCTCAATCCGAAAACAAACCAGAAATGAGCATCTCCGTGTCGGCACTTTCGGTGAAATTTTACAGCTTTACACATTGTTTCTAACACTTTGACTACCACCACCAAGACATAAGATGACTAAATACACAATCTTACCTACTATACCACCACCAGCAGTTGAAACATCCAAACTATCATTTCCACTTCCACTACCAAGCTCACAAGGCATATCCACATTCCCGTACGCAACGCCTCCCTCGGCGACACTTCCATTAAAATATCCATCCCCGCCTTTACCACCATGCCCTCCTCCTCCACCAATTCCATTGCTTGAAAATTCTCCTCGCCCAACACCACCTGTGCAGCCTGCAAGTAAATCCCACGAAGAATTAGTTTACTTTAATCCAAAATCGGATACTATATCAATGTTGGAAAGCGGAACGACTACATATATTTCACAGAAATATTATTTGGCGATACCCCCTCGTGTGTAGGGGTCATTTAATGTATCTCCCTGCATGTTAAACAGTAAGATATTTTCTCCTCCCATCAACGACTGGAACAGAGCTCAGACAGCTCCCTACAGTTTGGGTTGTGTTACCAAACCCCCTGCATCTGGGGGTATCATAAGATAATTATTAGATGTATTAGTTTCCTCATCTTTTCTCAGCCATTGATGGGTGGCTACGTGTCGTACCAAAGATGTAAGAAAATTGCGGGAAAAAAAACCCACAAAAATTTAGAGGCATCTATAAAAATTAGCAGAAACCAGACCCAGTCCCGATGCACTTATTTCTCCAGAGGATTCAACAACTACAGCTCTTGCCCTGTGGAATTGAACAACACTTCCTTGAATGGTGCCTTCAACAGTAATATCTTCAACTCGGCAGATCTGCAGAAAATAAAACAAAAATGAATACTTGAAACACACTCTAGCATTTATGTTTGGAAATAATTATCTTTCTAAAAAGCATAGAACATCACTATAAGCTGGACCGTGGATAAATACTACCAGATCTTTTTCCAATGCTTTTATATCAACAGCTTTATTATGATGATGTCAAAATGCTTTTTATATCAAAGAGAATGAACTGCACATAGACTCTATTTCATCAAACGTGCAGTGCACATACACGTGGATAATGAATTCCCAAGCAGTCACAATTCCTTGTGCCCAATATAACAAAAGAAATACCTGAAGAGTGAATGGCAACGAAGAATTAACGTTGCAATCTTCGGGCGGATGAATTAATTCCATAGGGCACTCCGCTACCTCACAGTAGAGTCTTGGTGTCCTACCATTCAAGAAGTAAAACGTATTTAGTTCATTTAACAAAGAAGTTAAGTCTCTAACTCAGAGTAATTAATAAAATCACATTCTTACATGTAATTACTAGTTGCATTCTCTAAGGGACCCCGCAAGACAGATCCTGGCCCAACCTTCACAGGAAATACAGAATACTTCCATGAGTATACATAGGATATGCTAAAAGAATAACTTTAACGTCTATCCATTTCATGCAATTTCAAGTGTTAGAATTTGATTAAGAAAACGGTTTAAAGTCTCTGCCTGTTAGTGTTTAGAGTGTGAAAGTGGGGTGTACTAGAGAGGCGTGTAACCCGATGGAGGTGACGGTCACACAGGTGGTTTAGTCCTACATCGCTTCACATCCTGTCAGACAGAAGGTCCTCTACTCTACTTGACATTGAGGCCTTTTGAGAGAGAAACAAAAATATTTTTTTTGCAAACCAGGGTGAGAAACAAAACTCACACCGTTGTTATACAGGTGATTAAGGAGTGAGAGAGGCCTTTTGAAAGAAACAAAATCTCACATGGTCACACCTCTATTGGTTGGAGGTCCGCGTAGTGCAAAGTCATCATAACAACCGGTTTACCTTTTACGGCCAAAAAAAATCTTAAGTACTAAGGAATCAGACGTAACATACATAAGTGAAAAAAAAATAAACGTATGTGCGACAACACCCACGCGCAACACCCAGAGAGGAACCAGAACATGGAGCAATGCAGGAGCCGAATGGAACACCACTACAACCATGTCGAAACCGTCCCAATGCCCTGTTTTATTAATTTTCTCCACTCTGCCAGGTTAGTATTGGTAATGAATGTAGGCCCTTTACGGTGCGGGGATTTTTTATTTTTTTTTGGATTGCTTAGCTTAAATGAGCAAGATGCCAAAATTTGCACTCACGGGTGTGAATGATAGCATCCACAGGGTGGCCATAACCCGGATTAGATTTGATCAACCCAGCTTTAGCTCGGGTTTCGGAGTTTTAAGAACGATCTCGGGCATGTTGCATCTCGAGTGGCCATAACCCGGATCAGATTTATCGGGTTTGGGTTGGGAGTACCAAGTAAGGTCTCGGGATTGGGCTCAAAACCAAGTCTAAAATTGGGTTGGGAGTTGAAGGTCCGGGTATCCCCAACTGAACCTAATCTGACCAATTACTTTGTAAATAACTAATTTGTGACAATTCTAAGTCAGTCGGTCAAGTCAGTCAACTCTCGCTGGATATAAGTTGCTTTGTTTAGCCTCTTTCTCCACAGTAACCCAACTAGGGCCTGGATCCAATGATAACTTTTGGTTGGACCTGGGCCAAATATTCACACCCGGGGTTGACACAGACTTAGTAGATCAAGCACGATCGGGATTGGGTTAATTCTGAACCCAACCCAACCCAACCCAACCCAAACTGCTCATGTAGTCTGTTAGGCTATTACTAAGACAAGCATAGCAAAAACCAAAGACGAAAAAAATAAAAAAAAATGGAGCGCCAACAAGCTTACATGGATGCTGTAAAATAGTGATAAAATGAGCCGTTGTGCTTCGATCTGATTTCCTGGCCCAGTCAAATTGAGTGCACCTTGCCCATGGACTCCCAGATTTGCATTAGAGTGTATTATAGAGGATTCCTGTCAGAGTTATAGTTGACGCTGTTAATAGAATTGCCCTACCAATTACGCTTAGAATGTCGTCAATCTACAGAGTATGCTATATACCTTGAGAATGAGCAAGTTGCTAGCCTCGAGCAAAGAAGTAGCAACAATTACATCTTCACCACCATCAATTAGCATTTTAGAGTTCAGCATCAAGAAAACTTTTACCGACATACGTAGTGCCCCATACACCTGAAATTAATCATTAAAGAGCACTGCATGTTATTGACCAGTTATGATATAGACATGATTTGAAAAAACATAAAACACCAAATCCACTTCGGCTGGAAAGGTAATAGTGCAGAAGTGTGTGGCAACATGTTCAAAGTGTCCTCCGATTCGGCTAAAACTCAGCTGATCATAGATTAATCCTATATACATTGTCTGAATTTTAAAAATAGCAAATACTAAAACTGACGTGCGTAGCGGTTCAAGTTAAGATATTGTTTAGTATAGAGGTCTGATAAATCATTAAGTCTTTGTATTTTCTAATATGTACAAATTAAAAAGATATAGATATCGAGATGAATTATTGAGAAGTATGTATAATACATTGGCCAATATTTTCATTGTTTTCATTTACTGAAATAACTGATGCAAATGTGTATTGTCAGTTCCTATACATCGTTAATCCATCGTAATCTAGGTTACCAATTTATCACTTGAATACAAAGTTTATCCTTTTATGGAAGCATTGGAATAAAAACCAACAGTACAACGACTCCAGCTCCCAGAAAGGTTATGAGCCAAATGCATATGCAACAAAAGAGATGGAACGAGTGAGTATGAGGATACATCACTTGGTGAAAGAACTCGTAAGCAATGTTATCAGTAGAAAACAAGACTCAAAAGACGCTTAGCTGGAATTGGAGAAAAGGTGTGCATTGGAGAAAGGATGTGCAGGGCCAAGAAATATGGAAGTTTTGGGTAGACAAGCCTAGGAGGCTAGGACCGGTTTCAGGAGTGGAGCCAAGAATTTAGTCATTGGGGGGGGTAAGTCAACCACGGAAATTCCTAGAGAAATCCCGAGGATTGCCCTGAGGCAGTAATAAACCGTTTATAAATCGGCACTATCTGTTTATCAAGCAGATTCGCGAGAAGCGCACGTTGAGAGGAATCACACGCGTTAGATTTAAGTGAAGGAACATAAATTCTTGTTAAGCCCCTAAATCCACCAATTATCTATTTGGCATCCCTGGTAGGCTGGTACATGGTGGTGGAGGCACAAGGCTGAAGAGTCCAGTTGCGAAGAATAATTATTTCAGATGGAACAATGCTTTAGTGTGGACATCCGAGAGAGAGAGAGAGAGAGAGAGAGAGAGAGAGAGACGCGTCACTTATGTGAGTACGTCAATGCATTTTCATGGAACGATCCTGTACCAATACGCACTTGCATAACGTCATTAGCCCCATCAAAATAATCTATTAAGTTATAAAAGAAAAATTGTTGTTAGCTATAAAATGCATTATGGTAAAAACTACATAAATCATATACAAAGCATCTACTAATGGCGAGAGGGTTCAGATTTGATGCATCTATGATCATCCCTTTAGTTCAGTGGTCACTCTTATAAAGAGAAACGCAACAGCGGCTCTTCTTTCTAAGCTAAGAAGTGCTTTTTACCAAAAAAATATGGAGCTACCGATAGTTATAACTTATAAAAAGAACTCTTAAAAACATATATTGGGAATGTGTTTTATACGAGACTCTATCTAGTCTATAAGGGTATACATCTTTTCCAGCCTTGTGGTACTTTCAAATCAATAACAACATGGAATCCCAAAAAAAACCATAAGAAAATGGTACAACTTACTTTGATAACAGAGTCACTCATTAGAAGCTCTTCTGCAATAAGCTCAAATTCAGATGAAGGATAATGTGCCAACCCAAAAGCCAAAACTCCACTGCGCATTATCTTAAGCTGCCCTTGCACCTAAATATTACATTTGCAGATTGAAAAACAACATATAAACAAAAAAATTATATGAGCAACAATATTTAGATCTTAAATTTTTCTTTTCAATTCTTTATAAATGTATTTTATATTCATTTAAAGGGGCTGAAATGAAAAAGAAATACAAGAACTCAAATAGTAAAATATTGTGTCTCCAACGCGAAAAATAAAAGTTTTAGATCTCTAATATGGCATATAATAGTCGTTGTTGCATCACGAGCATTTTGGGTTCGTTTTTCATGGTTGACATCCTTTTGCATGATTGCATTGTTTCTCTTTAGCCTATCATCTTTCTGTTCTTTTCGATCTGGGTTGTATGATCAATAAAAACCTCATTCTCTAATTTTTTTTTAATAAAAACCTCATTCATGTATCAGCATAAGAAAGAGATAGAGACTGTTGGAGTAGGGATAATTTGAGTGCTTATATGCTCAAAATGTATGCATTATTGACCAAGGAGATTGCTAGTGCTTGATGAGAGTGCAGGACAAAAAATTATAAAGTTATTGTCCGAATTTTCACCTTTAACTAGGGGTGCAACTGAGAAAAGTTCAGCTGAAGTCCACTAGACCTCTAGCAAAAGGAGTAACTAAAGGAGTAACTGCGAAAGGTGCTGCTAATGACTAAAGGGTTAAACTCAATTGCACACTAGTTGTCTACATCAGTCCTTAAACAACCTGGTTAATTAAAACTGGCTTGTGCTGAGGCCGAGGCACACCCGGCCAGCCCGAACTCAATTCTAAAAAGCAAGAAAGTTATTTGTTTTTGTTTATTTTTTATTAGTCCTTTTACGAATTACACTCTCTAGTTCTACCTTTCTCGTGGCTCATATGTATAACCAAATGCATCCTGCCCAAATCTACGAAAGTGGATATAGTATACGAACTCGGCCTTCAGGCCTTCATTTTATATTTTATATATATGATCAACTCGCAGCATAAGTCGAGGCTTTTTGGCATTGATTACCTGAACACGACTCCAGAGCAAAGGAACAAGGACCTTGGCACGATCATGAACATAAACACTTGACCAAACTGGCGGATTGGGAAACTCTAAGAGAAGTGTATCAGTCTGGGTTGACAGGTTGTGGTTACTGACAATTAGACTTCGTGGAACAGTATCAAATAAAGTCCCAGCAGCACCAGAGTTTCCTTCACAACCAAAGCTCTTACCACCTAGAAAAGAGATCGAGAAGATAAAAAAATTGCAACATCTTAAAACATTGACATAGTTGTTAGTGACATATTGACCTAAATATGTGCGCTTAGTTCGAATAAAATGTTCCTTTCCATTAAATAGACTATCCCCCAAAATAAAGTACCTTAACTCGTAATAAAATCAACCATTATTTATTCCAAATGAGCTAATTGAAATAACAAAACTCTGAATAAGTTACCCAAAGAAGAGATTGGAAAAATACCATGAACAAGAATCTTCGGGTCATCATGCCTACTAAAGATGTTAAGAGAAACTCTTCCTCCACCACCTCCAGCCCAACCATTACCACCAGAAGCACTTATCTTCCCATCTCCCTTCCTGCACATGATAAAGAAGGATATCTTAAAACGGAACATAATCAACTGCTGGATGAACACATCATTTGAAATAGGCATCATCTCCAATTGCATAATATAAGCATAGAGGGAATGTATAATTAATGTATGTAAGTGATACTAATAAAATCCTCAAATATAATATTATCAGTCATGCAGGTTTATTCAAAATTTAGGATTAGAACCATAAATCTCATTATATAACAAATAGGAGAAGAACGCCATATGGCGAAGTTTAAAATAATGGCAGAATTTTAATCTGTTTGTCTAGGTATATCATCTAAATAACCATGGACCACTCATTGGAGTTGAACATAAGGTTTCTGCTCTTCAATTTCAGCTACAAATAAGCATACTCATAATACCCTGAAAAAGGCTGCATATGAGTGGTTAAGTAAGCAAGATGTATCCACCATTTTTTTGTCAAAATCACTAATTTTGGGAACCAAGATATAGTTAACCTGTCAGAGTAGAACTGATTGTAATGTCGCTTTTTGAGCTTTGCCATATGGGCCCACAGAGTGGTGATTATTATGAGCTCTCTGTCCAATATATCAGTCTACTTTATGCCCTTATTTCTGATTTCAACTAGTGTTCGTTAAGCTATCAAGAGAACTCCACCCAATTTTTTGTGGCATGCTTTCAAATAACATCTTGTGAAGTGGGACTAGGTACTCATAAACCATCAGGATAGCTAAAGCCTTAGAGGAAGCGGCTCTAAAGATTCAGCTTGAGGTTGGCAGAATATGGTGTAAAGATGTCAGCACAAAGGACAAGGGGTGGGAACCTACATAAGCTAGGAACTCATACAAACGTTATGTGGAGGGGTTAGAGGGAAATTTAAGATCCAGTCATCCTGTTATGGGGATGGCTGACAGAATCAAATTTCATGAAGATAGTTTAGTTGGTGTTGTGGTGTCTCCCTGATAGAGAACTTACTAATCATTTGTGCTACCACGATATGGAGAAATTCATTAGCTTCATTCATCGATTGGGCAGGTAACCCTGAACAACAATCTTAGACGTCGTTCAGGGACTGAGAATGCTCTTCGTCTCTATCAAAAGAGTGTGCTAGCCCAACATCTTATTAAGAAATACAAGAGGATCTGGAGGTCTTGACCATCTCTAGAAATAGCACTTCTCCGTCAAATCTTATTACCTTGTCATCTAAATCCTAGCCCCATCGCATAACGGTCTCGAATCTGGGTTCCAAAGTCCCTTTTAAGGTTTAGCTTATTTGCCTGGACAGATGCTTTAGGTAAAATTCTGCTTACTAAGAATCAAACTCTAGTTACATGTGTAAGGTGAGCGGAAAATCTCTAGACGTTATAATTATAGAGGGGTTACCTTAGTTTTCAATTATTTCCTAAGATTTACAAGGGTATACTGGGCAATGCCTCGGAACATCTCAGGGTTATCCTGCAGCTTGCTTTAGATGAGGTTAGTTAAAGGGCGTATATAGTGGAAGCTGACGCCTGGAGCATATGATTTAGAGAAGCAATTTGGGGATAACTGGGTATAGAACATTATCTTGATCAAGTCATATCTTGTAAGTCAAAGGACTTTTTTTTAATAATATAGATCAACAAGAGACAAACAAACAAAAGAGAACTAGCACCTCCCTTGTTTGGAGAGAACAAAGTCTCTGGCATAAGCAAGAAGGGAAGACAACGCAACCAAACGCTATCCGTCCGTAAGAGAGTCGCACAATATCCTACTTATATCCTAGGCAACAACGACACGGATACATGTGTTGGTGTCCGACACGGGTACGGGTGTCCTATACGGCAGAAAAGAGAAAAGTACATTGTAAATAGTGTTGGAGACGTGTGTCCACAAGTGTCGAAGTGTCCGAGTGTCGGACACGTTTTCTTTTTTTAAAGTGAAGTGCCGTTGTTACATAGCTTATATCTTATACCAGTATGCACCACCAGAAGATTAACGCTTAATAGTAAGTTTGGCATGCTCTCGCTTTAAGCTTCTTAAAGGCGAAATACCCACTTTACCATGAAACGAAGAAAATGCCATATAACCTCTCGTGAAAGGAACTTTTTTCCTGGAGCAAACCTTAAAGAGCTTTGAGAGGCATTTTCTTCAAGGGTTTTTGGAAAGGAATAGGAGGTCTTGAACTGAGGATAGAGGATGTGATACTTTTTTTCCTTTTGCTTGCTTTCTATTGCTATAATGCTATCTCTTATAGACCAATCCCACTAGTACTATGGGTGCTTTACAAAAATCACTCAACAGGAAATGGTAGACGGACAGAGTAATACGATGCGGAGAGCAACATGAATACGGGTACCATACAATTCGCGAGCAAGGTAGTCAAATGTGATTGCTTCAGTTGTGAGTATGCCACCTTTCGTAGCGCAGTGATACTTCGATTCGACAGTATGTCGTGGTCAGCAATGCCGTCAAACCCAAAGATGTTACAGTACTACCATCCAACTCCGTCCACTATTTCACTCCCCCCCATTTTCCATCCCATTTCACCCAATCTCAAGCCCACACGTACATATGACTGTTCAGAACTATGTGTATACACATCAGACCTGATTTCATACGACCGCATACTAAAAATTAAGAGAAAAGAATGCCCATTCGCAACGCTTGTCACAGAAGACTACCCTTAGTCATGAGCAGGACATACAATCACACCCAGCAAGTAACATGAACAAGAAAAAACTCTATCACCAGATACAGCGTCAAACAGCCTTGGCACCACCCATAACCAGGCATGGCAACTTATTACTGCATCGTGTATACCAGGATTGGACTTGGAATATCAAATTGCAACAGGCGTTATAACGCTATCATACACCATGTTACTATTTTTTTGAGGTTACCTAGAACCGGGCAAAAAAAGGCTATTTACTATTACATCACGGGTGAGCTTCAAAGAACTTTTGAGTAACATGGTCGCGTTGAGTTGGACGCAGTATACCAAACCATGACTGTACTGACATACACCTTGATTTTCAAGAACTTACAATAAAAATAAATAAGAATTGCACTTGACAGACTTTGATTCAAATGTGATCTTAGTTATTGATGGTCAACATTTAAATGAGGCAATATGAAAAATATATCCTAAATAGTTCAATTTGAGTAAGCTTGAGTCAGATTAAATAGTTCATAATAAAAAAGTAAACTGGAGTGATAAATTGTAATCTCAATAATGGTTATTATTGTTTGGTTTAGTTAACGTCACTTAACGGGTTAACGAGTTGTATAACAAGTAAAAGAGCTTACATTCTAGGAGCCTTTATATAGACACTACCGCCAGATCCTCCTCCACCCTTAAGTCCGCCGTCACCACCTTCAGCTAAAAGTGTCCCATTCACCTCAACAAACTCTTTTACTGTCATCCAAATTCTCCCACCACCACCACCACCATAATCCTTCTCTCTACTACTACTACCACCCTTACTTCCATAACAATCAGGTTCCGTAAGCGACGACCACGAATAAGTATCTCCACCCCAAACATCATCTTGAATCTTGGTCGTATCCGTCAAACAACATGCCCCTCTTCCACCATAACCCCCACCAGCTCCATCAATACCTTGTGGGGTTCCACTAGTTTGCGTAGGAGGTTTTCCCCCCAATGCCGTAGTATTAATCAACGACCCATCATGTAAACTCACATTCCACGCTTCAAGAACAAATGCCCCAGTCACAATCGACGCATTCTCCCCTAAACTAAAATTCCTCGACATATTAAAGATTATCATACACCCAGGCACCACGCAACGAATCATAACCCCTGGGAGAACATCAAAACTACCCGTACCCTCAATATAAACATCATGATCAAGCTCCAAACTCGTGTTAAGCTTACACGACGTGTTTAACGACCCGATTCCTCCAAAATCCTCCTCGCACGACACCGATGGAGGATGAGGCGGTGGTGGTGGTGGTGGTGGAGATGGAGGTGAGTAATCTGGATAAAACCAATCCGAACCATTATCACTACCAAAATCAAAATCAAGAATCGAGAAATCCTCTTTTAAACCATCAACAAACCAATTTGAGTTACAAAATATGATCGTGATGAGTACCACAACTGAAATCGAAGCTCTCACCATTTAAAACAAACTCAAATCCAAATTCATTCCAACAAGACCCTAAATCTTAACCTAATTGCACCTGAAGAAATCGATTTCGACATGTAGAGCTCCCTAATTGAAATCCTAAAACAACACTAAAACCCTAATTTCACGAAAACTAATAAAGCTTTCTCTCTCTCTCTCTCTCTCTTTGAGTATCAGAGAAGTTTTGAGGAAGAAACATTAAAAAAAAATATGACGAAAGCTTTTGGTTGAGAGTGAGTTGTTGATTTGAGATAAACCGCTTTTAACCTCTCACTAATCACAGTAATTAAAAAGATTGATTAAGGCAGATCAGGAAACACGTGTTACTCTGTTACTCTCATTATCTGAGAGATTAACACGTGTACATGTAAGATTTTTTATGATGGTGACGTAATGGAGTTTTCTCCAGCAGTGCTTGGCTACGCAAACGAATTTGGTTGCTGTCCATATCTCGTTATAAGTATATAGTTAAGAGAGATGAAGATATATATTTTTGTCATTAAGATCCCTATGATATGATAGGGTAATTATGCGTTATCGATTGCATTATTACGTGGGATCATTATAATTTTATTATTAAGCTAATGGGATGGTGTCCGACATAGAGGGAGAGGTCAAAAGTTTTTGCATTAGGTAGGGGCCTCTTGTTACTTAAGCGTAGAACGGTTATTAAGAATGTGCTTTGATTTTTTTAGAAAGTGACTTGAGTTAGGTATGTTTTTTTAGGTATACTTATTCACCAGACTAAATGAAAATTACGAAGAAAAACGTAAAGAAGACATAATTTAGCAAATCAAGATTGTATAGACAATATTTTGATATCAACATTAAACCTCTTGATACTAATTCGCAATTTTGGCCTTTGTCTTTCCTCTATCAAAAGTACATTGTAAATATTGAAAAAAAAAAATGATATAACAAAATGGATCCAAGATTTGAGATTTTGCTGACACGCTGCATCTCAAAGTAGTTAACGGGATCCCGTAGTCATTTTCAGACTTGTAAAGAAGAATCCTCATCTTCATTCAATATCCAGTTTTATTCCAAGACTTGTGAACTTTTTCAGGCTTTCCAACTTCGACCACTCACAACTTTCTGTCATTCAGTTTGAAATGTCACGGTTGGTTTCCTTTGAAGCTACAAGTTCAAATAATAGGCAAAATATGTCTGCACTTCTTCTTTTCTTAACTTTGTCAACGCTGTCTTCTCTATCTTCCAAATCCATTCTTTGGTACATTTGAAAAGTCTTCCAGTCTCTGAAAGAGACTTGCATTGACCATCCCAAAGCCCGTATCTTAGAGCTAAAACTTGCTTTTCTCTTGGATGCAAACCTTGGAGAAGTTCGTAAATGTCTTTCTGCAAGTGTTGTCTAATTACAGATTCCTTCGGTGTCTTTATCAATGTATCTGGTGTAAACTCCTGCATGTGATTCTTAATCAATTCAGACACCAAAACAACAAGTACAGCTTGATTACATAGAAATAAATCAAAGTGTTTTGTCACCAACCGAACCGAAAACATATAGATGCCCATTTCGATATTTTTCTCAGACACCCAAAGATCCCTAACAATCACTTTGGAAACATTATTCACTTTTTCTACGATCACGCACGGGTGTGTGTGGGGGATGGGGAGCGTAGGGTTTATCAGTTTTTATCCGTCATTATGGGCGAAAGAGGATTGTGAAAATTCAAAAACAAAGATGTAGGAAATTCTTTTTACCATGAACTTTAGAGTTAGATTATCTCCCATTCTTTGATCAATTGAGCCCACAACTCTTGGACATTTGCTTGCCGATCTAATTTTAGCTAGTGAAAGACCAGTAAATCTAGAAATCTCATCATCATCTGGGTACCTTCCATGCATGTTGTGAAAGGCACTCCTAGCTTTTCGTATCTGATTAATAACCCTGGTTAGAGTCACCTATGAAGACAGAAGATACAAGAAATAGAAACCACATGAGAATTAGCTTTTACACGCATGATAATGCGAATATATCAATTACTAGGATAATGAAGATAAGAGACATACAGGCAACTGGATCCCTCTAGAATGCCGTGCCACTAAAGTTGACATTGATTTCCTGATCCAGTATTGAACATAGGTCGAGAATTGGTAACCTCTTGTGGGATCGAACCGTTCTGCACCTTGAAGGACGCCCATTTTTCCAGCCTGTGAAACATAAGTACATGGGATTTTATATTTAGTGTAAGTTGTGGAGATTCTTGTGAAAGAAGAATAAGACCCATTGACTGAAGTGTATGAAGCCCATGGAGTAAAATATCATGATATATCAATCATAAATAAGATTAATGGTATAGTGCACATGAGAAACATTGGTATGGAGGATATGATTTTGAGAATAAAACTGTGATATACTGGGAAAAACAATTCAAATTCATTCAAAAATGTCAATGAACACCTTTTCTTGTAAATTAATTGTACTTGGGATAAGTCCTGATGTTCCCCAAGAAATGTTCGGTATTTTTAGACCGCGTCAACTCACCCACATACCATTTAGTTGTGTATTACAGAAAACCAGAAAAAGGCAGCCACATACTTCTAATCTAGTCCTACTTCACATCTCAATCAAAGAATCTAAGCTACGACCAGTTCTGGCTTTAAAATAAACTCAGGCGGTGGTCATTCAGCTTAGCCACATATTTTGACAAGAGTCGGTTCAGAGGAACTTGGATTGGAAATATTACATCATATCATAGATGATTGTTCAAGGCATATCAAACATTTATAGATATCAGACGTAGAAAAATGTCTAACGCAAAAAAATAAAATGTGCATTTGATGCATTGCTTTTCTGTTGTTGAGAATAACTGATTAGGATAACCAGCGATAATCGCCTAAGAAATCAATGCTACCCCAGCTACATAAAACTAGAGAATGTTTTTGAAACCAATTACTTGACCAATAAAAAACATTATCTTAATTTGCCAAATTTATGGTACGGAATGAAATGGAAAACGTCTACTCAAATAAAAAGATAAGAACAAACAGAGGGATGCACTTAGACCAACCTGGAGTAAATCATCAAAAGATACACCAAGTCCTCGGTAGTTTCTTGCTAGGTATTTGACTAAAGAGCGAGTACTTCTCAAAAGTTTATCTCTGCAAAACCATCCGAATTGCAATCGCTCTTTCAGTGTTTCTTCATCAATTCCGGCAGCTTCAGACCAGCTGCCAAAGGTTGCCACTCTACCAATTTCGCTTTCCAGGCTTGATCTAATTCTCTCCAAATTTGCAACCTCCTACAACATTGACCAAAACCCAGCAGTTAAATCAGTCTCTCTTTTTTTCAAGGACTTCTGTAAAGGGCTGTTTGAGAAACACTACAATGATCAATTGTGGAACAGGGAATCAATTACCGATACATAATTAATTATTAGAGTAGTTTTGGGCGTTTGATACATTCATATTTCATAGTTATATCTTTGAGAATGTTAGGCTATAAATGACAATCAAAAACATAATTACTTATCTATAAAAACGTGAAGAAAAAGTAGTAACAATCTCCTACTTCTTTCTCTCGATTCTTCTTATATCCCCTTGGAAACCTACTTCCACGACTATCAAGCCAAAGTTCGTAGAAACTGATACAATTAAAATCTTGCTAGAATCATGTTTATGAGGCTAAAGAGTATGGTAAGTAGCAGTTGTAGGAAACGCCTACTTACCATACTCTCTAACATATACCATAACAGATTTAACTAAGGCAAAACTGAAAATAGTAAAAGTTGCAAGGAGAATGGTTTTCAGACAACCCCTAACAATCAAAAGTCGAATGAAAAAGTTAAAAAATATTTACCTTTACTCCACTTGACATTTCAGATTCATTTCTAGCAATTATAAGCCTTCTATTCCTCGGGTTTGATGCATATTTTGCCGTGGAAGCAGAGTATTGTCGTGAAACTTTAGTAGATGTTTTCAAGGACATCACGGATATCTTTGCAGCCTTTTCTGATGCTCTTTCTCTCTTTAATTTCCTCTCTTCCTTCTTTCCTGATTGTATTACCACATTATGAACTCTATCATCTATTGCAGCATTAGTTTGTGAGGCTCTTGGAAGGTCGACTAGTGATCTGGACGAGCTTAGAACATTTGGAGTTTTAAGGGTCCTGGACAGACAAGCACGGAATAATTTTAGAGCTCCAAGCTTTCCTAACTGTGTCAGAATATCCCGTTCCAGTCTTATGTAGTCTGCATCGACAAAACTGTCTTCAATCCTACCAACATTTTCCATAAATAAACTTAAGTGCGATGTCTTTCTTGACAGTAAAGTGGTAGTGTCAGCTGGATAGAACATGGTTTTATGGGATCCCTTCGCAAAGTTCATCTGCAATTAGAGAAGGGCTCAGTTAGTTACTGAAAACATCATCTGCAATTAAGATTTAAGACACTGTTCCCAATTATTTATCTGATATAAGGCTTATCCTCATCCACTTTGCAACCCTTTTCCGACTTTCAATATTCCATTAATACTCCACTAGGAAGTAATATAGATACTTCAGGCCACCAAAGTTATTTTGGCTAGATAAGGGGGGTACGGGTGGGAACATTAAGTCTAAATAGCCCAAAAACGTATTAAGAGCAGAATTAATACACAAACTAACCTTCTTCTCTTCCATGTCTAGTGAACCATTCTCTACGATTTGTAATGCTCCAAGTGAACATGTATAAGCTCTCAAAGTATCTGTACAGAGAGTCTCACTTTCCTCAGGAATTACGGATAAGCTGGACACCCTTATTGGATCAAAAAACACCTCCCTGCCTTTCACTGCATTATTTATAAATTATTAGCGACTATAACTGCATAAGCATGAAGACTGGAGACTGAGACAAATCTCGACTATAGTGAAAAGGTTATCCTTCGGAATCACGATTGGAGACATAAGTAGATAAAAGAGATATGATATGACAAATAAATATCCAAATATCTTCAATTTCATCTTGGATAACACAATAAAATCTACGCTAATCGCTTATGAACCTCGCCAACCAATCAAACCACAATCCTAAGAAAACAATCTCTAATCTGGATAACTTTGGCTACCTTCTAATATCTGTTACACTAATTCATACATGTATGATACAACATTGTGATTCTTCGAGTAGATTTATGCATGTATCAACAAAATATGAAGACATTCAGCTGCAAAACACCCCAATGGCGAAACTCTATGCATGATACTAAACTTAACTAATAACCCCACATTTTCTTCAAACAAAACAACCCCATTATAGACACATATTCAACATCGCCGCTAGTATCGTCTCAACTCAATTAGCCATTGTTTTTTCCTTTAACTAACACAAACCCATTTGAGATTAACAATACTGAAATCACCCCACATTACAACTTGTGAATATTAACACTAATACATATCAACTTATCAATCCCATTAACATAAGAAATACATATAGTTGTGGGGGAGCTCACCAGGGGAAAAATGTTGCTTTGTTGATGAATGGGTATGAAGAGGAGAGTGAACTGGGCAGACCCATTTTGAGATAAGCCCAATCCCCATTGTTGGTCAGTAAATCTTCATGAAGGTGAGTTAATGGAGGTGGTGATGTTGATGGTGGGAGAAGAAGAATAAAAGTAAATAGATCGAAAGTTTTTTCTCTCCACCACCAGTTTCCCATCTCCAAAATTTCACAGTTCTAAGAATTTTCCTAACAACCAAAATATCTCAAATATCTTTGGATCGTAAAGAAAGCAACCGTTGTAAGACCATCTCCAGCAATTTCCAAACAATGCCTCTTCCATAGTTTACAATTCAATTAGGTTTTTTTTTTAACACTAGAGGTATCCGGGCACCGTCAATTCCTGACTACATCCTCTAGGTAGGGCTGTCAATCCAACCCGAACACGCTAACACGACCCGAACCCGACCTGCTATAAACGGGTTTGGGTTCACCATTGGTGGGTTCGGGTCATAAACGGGACGACACGCTAGACCTGTTAATGAAGCAGGTCGGGTTAGGGTTTGAAATTTTGACCCACGGTGACCCGCTAACCCGTTTATTTATATAATTTAGTTTATGAGGATAGGCTTTTGGTCTTTTAGCATTTGGTATAAATAGTCAAAGACCTAACCCTGATTTTATTTCATCCTCTCCTCGCCCCAGTAGCCTCCTCCTCACTCAGTAAGTAACTCAGTTTATCTTAGACAGTCTCAAGTCTCAACTCGTGATTCAGTTGATTTTAAAGACCCAACCCTGATTTCAAAGTGATTCAGTTGATTTCAAAGACCAAACCCTGATTTCAAAGACCTAACAAAGTCTCAGACAGTCTCAACTTGTCTTCAAATACCTAACCCTGATTTCAAAGACCTAACAAAGTCTCAACGACTCAACTGTGGATGGAGAGAATGAGAGATCAGTTCATTCAGTAACTTCAGTTCACTAATTCACTCGAGAGATCAGTTCACTACTTTGGAGTCTTGGAGATCACTCTCGATTGATCAATTTGTGGTGAATCTAGTGAGTCTCGATTGTTCACTCTCGATTGATCAATTAATCAGTTAAGTTTACCACTTCTACTTTAACTGTAAGTCTGTAACAACTTCAATTTGTTAGACTTTGGAGATCAATTTGATATTTTTGCGAATATTTTGACATAAACAGCATTATATGTCTGAACTTAGACTTACTACCTTAAGAAATGGTGTTACGCACAATTCTAATTATATATTTGGACTCAAATTCAATATATAATTTTCCAGTTTCTTACGAGAGACATCCTCTGTATGGGATTTCATGCATTGATATGCACAATCACGGACTAGTGCCCCTCTGAATTTATTTCATCTATTTTCTTTACACAGGGATCAACTATATGGGATTTCATGCACTGCTCAACAGTTAGACTTTGGAGATCAATTTGTGCCTGTGGAGTGTGGACTGTGGTGAGTCTTAAGACTCTTTATAATTCTCTGTGACAACTTGTTACTCTTTCTACTTTTCTCTGTCTAATTTGTTACTTTTTCTAATTCTCTGTCTAATCAATTTGTGCCTGTGGTCAGTTCATCAACAATTTGGGGTTTTTGGAGATCACTGTCTTTGGACTTGAAGATCACTGTCTTTCCGTTTGAGATCACTCTCCAGTCTCAAGACTCTCAAGTCTCAACTGGTTACTCTTTTCTAATTCTCTTTGTCTTTACTTCTGAGTTTTGACTTTTGAGGTCAAATTATAGTTTTACCTTTATCAGATTCATAGTTTCATACTATAATATCTCTTATTTTCTATTTTTTACTGTGTATGATTATGATATCTCTCTCATTATTAGAATTTAGAGTTACTTATGCCTTGTATGATATCTTTGATTTTACTGTGTTGACAAGCCTTGTAATTTGTATGATATGATATTTCTGATTTTACTCTAAGTCCTATTTTTTTCTAGACTATTATAACTTTATAAGATGAAGCTTAGAAAAATAGGTAAAAGTGAGGTATTTTCAATTTTGTATATTTTACTTTATAATTTATATTTATATCAATATAGAGGTTTTGGTTTCTTAATTTCACAACTTTTTTTCATAATCTTAATGAATTCTTGTTGTGTATATTTTTAATGGGTTGATTAGTATGTGAATGAATATTTGTTAGCCTGTGGGCAACAATTGCATGTTTCACTCTTTTGTGCAAACTGGATGTAGGCATTATCAATTGTGTGTGATATTTCTTTTGTGGAAGCTACATTTTTTGTGTGATGAAAACTGCAATGAGGCTTTCTTTAACAAGAAAATGCAGTTTTCAATGCCCAAAAAATGTAACTTTCATAAAAAAAAACATGTGCAATTGCTAATGCCAAAATATTAGGTTTCAACAAAAGAGCTGCACATGAATTTGTCGGTTGTACTCTGCAATGAGACATTTACTTATAAATCAATCTATGATACAATATTACAAATTTACAATGTACAAGAAGAATGGATTGAGCATTTTATGAAAAAAATTATCTAAACACAAATTTATCAAATTTCTAAAATTTGGTTAGTGATTTGGTGATCTCGGTTAGTTAAATGTTAATTTGGTTATTTTTAGCCTTTTTACAAAAATGACACAAGTTGGACCTCCTTGCACTTGTGGGACTGGATACATGAGGCGTTCTAGAGCTAATACTAAGAATAACAATGGTCGTTATTTTTATCGTTGTCCCCAATTCAAAAACCAATGCAAGTCATTTATATGGGAGGATGTTCTAGTTGGTGGCCTTCGGACAGGAGACCTAGGACAAGGGGGAGAACAAGTTGATAAATATAAATAAGTTGAGATTATGAGACCTAGGATTAGAGACAACTATCTCACCTATGCTTTTATTAGATGTAATCTTGTATGTGTTTTATTTATTTGGGCAACACTTCTAATTGTAATTGTATTACTCTTAGCTAAGTGATTTGTAATTGTAATTATTTCATTAGACTTGGAAATAATTTGTAATGGCGTTTGCCTTAACATCTACTAATAAATTATAAGTTAATTTTTACGTGATGAGTTGTTTATTTTGTTTGTCATATTCGATAATTATTTATAATTTTGAATCTGATTTTTTTTATAGATGAATCATCCAATTGTTGAGTTAGATAATGCTAATGACATCAACATTGATCTTGATGGAGATGACATGGAGATGGAGGGGATTGATGGCCCATTGTCAGAGGCTGGAACTGGAGATGAAAGTGTTGGCACACTTGCTAAGAAACCTGATAATCGTAAGCGAAAGCTAACTTCTCATGTTTGGGCTTTTTTTGAAATCTTCGTCGGTAAGGATAAGAAAGAAATGACTAAGTGTAAGAAATGTGGTACCATTTATTTGTCTGTTATTTCACATGGGACCGACAATCTTTCTCACCATCTCAAAACATGTGAGAAGACTACAACACGTGATTTGGGATAAATATTTTTGTCTCAATCCGAGTCTTTCATGTCTTTGAGAGCGGCAAAGTTTGACCCTATTGTTTTTTGTGAGATGTTGAATCTAGCAATAATTAGGCATCAACTCCCTTTCAAGTTTGTAGAGTATGAGGAGATTCGTGATGCCTTTACTTATGTGGCATTTGCTAATAGGGAGTTGAAGCTAGTGTCTAGAAATACAGTTAAGGCAGATGTTATCAAGATTTATGAAAAGGAGAAAAAGAAGGTTATGACTGGGCTGCGTGGGGTAGCCGGAAGAATTAGTCTAACATCTGATTTATGGAGTTCTATTACAATGGATGGCTTTATTTCAATTACAACACATTTTGTGAATTCCGATTGGACTTTAGAGAAAAAAATTATTAGTTTTTCTTATATGCCATCTCTTCACACCGGACTGACTATATGTGAGAAAATTCACACTTTACTTTGTGATTGAGGAATTGAGAAGAAACTCTTTTCTATTACGTTAGATAATGCTTCGTCTAATGATGTCTTTGTTGGGATGCTTAAGAGTAAATTAAAGTTGAGTGATTTTTTGTTGTTCAATGGAGAGTTTTTTCATGCAAGGTATTGTGTTCATATGATAAATCTAATTGTGCAAGAGAGTTTAAAGGAGATTGATGTGTCGGTTGGTAAAGTTCGGGAGAGTGTGAGGTATTTTAGGGGTTCTTAACGTATGAAGCAATTTTTTGGGGATTGTGTTAGGCAAGCGTCATTTCCGTTTAACAAGGGTTTGATGCAAGATGTGCCAACTCGTTGGAACTCCACTTACATGATGTTTGATAGTACTCTTTTCTACCGAAAGGCTTTTACTCATTTGGAGTCGAGTGATTTTAACTATAAGTGTTGCCCTTCCGAGGATGAATGGGATAGAGTTGGGAAGATATGCGAGTTTTTAAAGTTATTTTATAATGTGACATGTCTTCTTTCTGGGACAAAGTAGCCCACTTCAAATTTATATTTTCCTCAAGTTTATTCGGTTCAACATCATATTTCAAAAGCTATGAAGGGTAGGGATGAGTTTATAAAATCTATGGCATCGCAAATGAAGACTAAGTTTGAGAAATATTGGTCAAAGCATAACCTTATATTTGTTGTGGCTTGTGTATTAGATCATAGGTACAAACTTGCTTTTGTAGAGTTTACTTACAATGAGATCTATGGGTTGAAAAATTAGGAGTTTAAAGACTTCAAGGAGAAGTTGAATCAACTTTTTGGCATCTATATGGCTTTGTATTCTAAGGGAACTCCTTATAGTTCCAAGCCAACTCCTAATTCAAGTTCTAGTTCCATGAAGTCAAATCTGGATATGGAAGTTATGTAGGTATTAATAATTTATTATACCTTTTGCTATGAGTAATTGAGTATGTATGACTGTCTGCTAGTATGCCTCTGTACTGTCTGTAGTCTATTTCATTTTGGCTTAAAACTTTAGTCTATAATATCATATGTGATTATGTATTAGACTGAGTAGACTGAGTAATGAGTATGACTGTCTGCTAGCATGCCTCTGTACTATCTATAGTCTATTTCATTTTGGCTTAATACTTTAGTCTATAATATCATATCATTCATATGTGATTCTGTATTAGACTGAGTAGACTGAGTAATGAGTATGATTGTTTGCTAGCATATCTCTGTACTGTCTGTAGTCTATTTCATTTTGGCTTAATACTTTAGTCTATTACATCATATCATTTATATGTAATTTTGTATTAGACTGAGTAATGAGTATGACTGTCTGCTAGCATGCCTCTGTACTGTCTGTACTCTGTAGTTTATTTCATTTTGGCTTAATACTTTAGTCTATATATCATATGTAATTCTGTATTAGACTGAGTAGAGACTATGAGTAATGACTAATGAGTATGATTGACTGTATATAGCTAGCTGCTAGCATGACTTAGTAGATATTTGCCATGCCTCTAATGTCTAATGTCTAATTTGTAATAGCATGCCTCTAATGTCTAATGTCTAATGTCTGCAAGCATCAACATGCCATGAATTTGTCATATTTGTCATGAATCAGTAGATATTGCTAAGTTTATATCATTTTAGGCATTTGAGATGTTTGACGAGAGTGAGCATTCCCCGGTGAAGTCTCAGCTACAACAATATCTGGAGGAGCCTAAGTTTAGTTTAAGCGGGGATTTTGATATCCTTTCTTTTTGGAAGTCATACCAATTTAGATATCCCGAGCTTGCTTTGATGGCTTGTGATGTATTGGCCATCCCGATATCCACTGTAGCTTATGAGTCTGCTTTTAGCATTGGTGGAAGAGTTATAGATCTATTATGTAGTGCTTTAAACCTGTTTGTGCCGATGCTCTAGTTTGTACCCGTGATTGGTTATATCAGAGAGGTGATCTCATTTTACATTGATTTTATGTATTTTTTGTTGTATTTAATAATCGTTGTTTATTTGAGAGTGATCTCATTACTTACTTTATAAATAAATTTTGTAGAAGATTCAAATGTTGATGATGTTGTGGAATCGGCTATAGAGGAGCTTGGTGAAGAGTTGTCACTTATGGATGTTGGTAAGTAATGAACTAAGTTGTCACTTTATGATTTGTTTTATTTAATTTTAAGGTCATAAGTCTACATGTATTGATATATATATATATATATATATATATATATATATATATGACACAATGACATTATGATTTATGATTGTGTAATTGTGCATATAAAAATATTGCACTCTAGTCCAAATAGAAATATCACATTTAGACTAGAGTGCATATAATTTTTATGACCTAGTCCTATTTAACTTTGTGTTCTAAATATTTTATTTGACATGTATATACTATATAGGACAAAATGCTCATGGAGTTGCTAGTGAAGACGTGGAAGAATCACCGGAGAGTACAAGTAATGGTGGTAATGGACCAAGTGGAAGTGGTGGTTGACTTTGCATTGACTGTTTCAGTTTAACTGTTTGTGACTATGAGTCTATGATACACTTGTGAGTTGTGATTGTTTGTGAATTGTGACTTTGTGTAACTACTAACTATAAACTATGAGGTATGGTAATATGGTAAATGGTAATGCACTATGCAGGTAGCAGCATGACTGCATTAGCAATATGCAGTTGTAGTATGATACTAGTATGACTATGATACTGAATCACTGATACACTGATGAATTTTGATTTTTGATATCTTTGTTAACTGTTGTATATATGAAGTATGAACTAGGGCAGTTGCAGTATGAGTATATATATCTTTTTTTATGCAGTTGCAGACTTGCAGTATGAGTATATATGTCTTTTTTGTTGCAGTTGCAGTATATATGTCTTTGATGTCTTCTCATTATCTTTTAGTATTATGAACTATTGAATTCTGATAATCTGAATTATTGAATTCTGAATCTTTATATATATTATATTGTAATTGTATGAACTATGATGAACAGATGAAGTATGAACTTCTGAATTCTGATTCTCTGAATTTTGATGGGTCGGGTTGACAGGTTTTCGTGTTGACCCAATAGTTTCGCGGGTCAAATGGGTCGGGTCGTGTCAACCCGATAATTTGCAGGTCGGGTTCGAGTCAAATTTATTGACCTGTTTACTAAACAGGTCGGGTTTGGGTTGGCTCTTTTTTGACCCGAACCCGTGATGACATGACCCGACCCATTGACAACCCTACCTCTAGGGTTGTGCAGAGGCCCGCAAGCTGCCAGACCAGTCACGTTGACACAAGGCCAGCGGTGGTGAGAATTGAACCCTGGATCTCCAAGTAGGTGTTATTCCTACCTTCAGGGGCAGATTTATAGGCTTAGAAGGGGGCGGGGGGCTATTGTCCCTCTTGATTTTGGCCAAAAAAGGCCTTATATATAACAATTTTAAAAAAAAAAAACCTATACATATCTACCTAAAGCCCAGCCCTGGCAGCCTGTAGCTCAACTCAGAAAGTGTGGGAACCAAACAATCTAAGAGCCTGACCCAAAAAGTGTGGGAAGTGGAAACCAATTAACCAAACAATCTAAGAGCATCTTGTTAAAAAAAAATGCATGTCTTTTCTTTGTGGTTTGAATAAAACCTTGGTAATTACTGTTAGTCCCACATTGGATAAGTGAAAAGCGTATTTTCACTTTATATTAAGTTACACATGTATAGCATGTGCAAGTAAGTGGTGCCCTCACAAGTGTGTGAGGCGAGTGTGTGAAGGCTTGCTATGGGGATGCCCATGGGGTTGCGTGCACGAACCAACCCGTGACCCATTTGGACTATTTTATAAGATGTATTCGAATAGATTGTGATTCTATTCGAATAGAATCTGGCAGTAAGGATTCTATTCGAATAAAATCTGGCAGGAAGAATCTATTCGAACATAAATATATTCTATTCGAATAAAACATGCAGTTACTCTTCAAGAGACACAACTCTTCTCAAAGATATGTCTTGGGACGCAACCCCGTCTACAGGTGCTTCTAAATGACACCTTCTTTTTTATTTATATCATTCTTCATGATGTGTTTGATACACAGAAAAATATCATAATCTCATTTTCTTTTTTTCATTCCTTCCTTCTTGAGAGTAAAATCATAGATAGTTCGACAGGCGTATCGACTTCAGTGTTTCAAGTCTATACGATTCGATCGTTATATCTTGGGAGACAGGCACTGTGAAAACTGTGAAGCACCATACGCAGGGTGAAATATGTCTTACGAAAATTGCAGTGACTGCAAGCCTCGATCTTTAGTATTTTTAATTTCTTTTTCGTTCATCTTCGAATCAAGTCTGAATACATGTTCTACACATCCATCTATGACTCTCTGTCTCCAACTCCAAGCATCTCTCCAAGTATTTATCTTTGCGTTCTCTCCAAGCATCTCTCTCTCTCTCTGTTTCTATCGACTATCATAAGGTTCATTTGATTTGTTTGTTGTTTCCTTCAACCTCACTGTATCAAGTATCAACATTTAACATCACTAGAAAGGAGTGTTCTCTGTAACTACTGGTATGATCATGATCTCTTTATAGTTTTAAAGATGTAATACCCTTGAACACTTTTTTTTTTTTTTCGGGGGCCCCCTACTTTAAAACGATAGGTCCGCCCCTGCCTTTACCACTTGAGCTACTGGTAGTTGGCTTTGAGTTAGCCTTTTAAGTGATTTTTTGGTCTTTTGGAGCAGATCCGGCGCGGGCTAATGGGACACTCTTTCTTTCTTTCTTTCTTTCTCAGTTAAGAGCATCTGCAGCAGGGGTGGATTTATAGGCTTAGAAGGGGGGGGCTACCCCCCTTGATTTTTGCCAAAAAATGACTTATATATAGCAATTTAAAAAAAAAAAAAAAAAAAAAAAACTATACATAACAACCTAAAGCCTATCCCACAACCCGCCCCAGCCCTCTCTATCCTTCGTGGCTCCTACCTTTCTTTCTCTCTAACAAAACATAGAAGAAAATAAATTTTTTAACTCCTGCCCTTTCTCTATATCTGAGGTACCTCTCTCTCTCTTTCTCTTGTAAATCAATGAATCATGGTTGCAAAATTTACATAGCCAAACTATATTGTTGAGTCTAAGTGAAATTTTATGTGATTTCAAAGTCGTAGAGTGAAATGTACATCTTTATAGTGTGTTGTAGACTTGTAATGTTGAAGAGTCCAACTGTGGCAAACTACAAGCATGTACTGGGAAGAAACATTTGAGTGTACTAGGATTTTGTTAGTAACTTGTACACTGCGTGGACATGCATGCAAAAAGAAAACTTGTTTGATGGGAAGCAATCGGATCCCAAACCCAGGCCCCAAGACCATAGCCCAAACCAAAATTGCCACTCCGAAGGAAACAAATGGGAAGTTTTATGATCGTTGTGAGAAGTATTATCATCTCTAGCCAAGTATTTCCCACAAACTTAAAGGAGAGATTGATTCACTCTCATTGATCGTTGTGGTCGCTGCTTTCTTTTCTTTTCTTTTTCGTGTGTGAGCTTTTTTATGTACAACTTTATAACTTTGAGCACCTAGTACTCTTTCATGGAATTTATTTGATTTTTATGCCTATATATTGCGTAGCATTATCTAGTTTTTATTTCTTCATCGTTGTCTGGCAATGTGTAAGTTTTTTTATCTGCTGCATCCTTGAATTTATATAAGCTTGCCTGCTTGGTGATCATGTATCTAAAATGTTTGTTTCCTAATAATGATAGTTGTGTGTTCATCAAGCAAATTATGCAAAAACCTGACAACAAAGACGCAATCTATCTGATCCACCTTGTGGACCTGAACCTCCTTATGTACTTGATCCGAATCCTTCGTTTGGAATGCAATGTGGCCCTTGGGTAATTTATGATTTTTATTGTGTAGAGATGGAGAATTGGAAATATATCTCATATTTGACAGCTAGTGGTGCTCCATTTCCCAGAATTAATGCATTAAGGCTCAAATTTGATTGCATATATTTCGTTCCCTAACTCATAGAATCAATGTACATAGTTATATTGTTGTATTGCCGAAGATATCACAACGTATCTAAACCAATATATACAAAGAATAGGCCTTAGTGCCGTCTAAGCCGGTGTTTTGGTCGTCGAGCCACTTAAGTAATCCCTTGGATACGTGCTTGATGGTGATGCTAAAATTTTCGCAGCAGGATTAAGTTTTGCCTTTGCGAGATGCTCTTAAGAACAAGCAACCAAATGAACTTTGTGTTGGAGCAGGTTTGGACTCTTCTAGAGCTGCAGACCCAAAAGAAACCGAAGCGATTGCAGTGATACGAGGTATGCAGGCAGCTCACGGGAGAGGTTTGGAGCGAGTGATGGTGCTCACAGATTGCAGACGTCTAGTCAGTGCTTTTGAGACGAGATCCACGAACCTTTCTTGGGGTGCTCTCTCCCTGGCGCCAGAGATGTTGGTTCTTGCTGACCATTTTGTGGATTTCAAATTTAAATTTTTTAGTAGATGTTTTAATTTGAGGCACATGTTGTTGCCGCTTTGGGAGCTCGCTCCCCACACAGTCCTTTTTTGATCCCTCAAGAGGTTGCGAACTTTGTTAGCACACCTGTTTCTTTGTTGCCCTCGGTGGTTTAATATATTGCTCCGTTTTGTCTATAAAAAAAAAGGAACTACTTGATTTTTGGGGTGCGTGAACTTCTTTTAAGTTGGCAAAGAAGCCAGTTGGAGATAAAATGAAAATATAAAACAGGTCTAGGTTTATTTGATGAAACCCTAATTAAATTTTGATTATAGGAGTAAAACTGTCACGGACCAGCCCGGGACCGCCTCTACAGTTCCCCGAGTGTAGCGGAATAAGGGACCGTGCGGCGTACACGGACGCGCGGTCGGCGTGTACCAGCCATCTTCACGGGCGCGACGCGCCAGTGGCATACAACCCACGGTTGCTAGAGCGACATCCGGATAATCCTAGATACTCGTGAGGGGTCATCGAATATGAATTCGGTATAGGCAACAACGCTGAAGGTTCCCTCAATAATTCCTACAGCGTAATCTCTCGCGACGCGCGCGAGGTAAGGAAAGCACACCTGTCTTGTAGCGGATCAGGGTAGCTCAATATGCCGGTTTCCACATAAGGGACTCATATCTCAAGGGGCGACGAGCCTGGACTATTTATATTGTCCATCTGTAAGGGGCGGTGCGTCTCGGATAGCCCGCGGGGCATAGCGGCGCCATATGAAGCCCTCTTTGGAAAACCGGCCCGCATTTCGAGGCAATGTCCCATAGCCTTCCCTAGGCCTAGGAGAACTCATAACTATCCCTTGTAGATAGTCCATGAGCCGGGGTCCTTGATGACCAAGCATTAAAGCTTTTTTAGTTATGGGGAGGATCGGACCAAGGTTCCTCCTTAATATAGCTACTAAGTAAATAATCGATCTCCAAAAGGAAACGTTAAAACATGAGACGAAGCGTACTGGTCCTTTTCGCCCCCTTAACCGAATCCGATTGCGACGAATCTTGGCGTACAACTATATTAGGATATAGAGAACATATACATTCGGACAGAACTCAAAACGCTCGGGTGGATTTGGCCGGCGTTCGGTAGGTCGTCACAAAAACTGTCTGATCAAATGGCGTTTAATGCAAGAGGAATTGTGCAATTACTTGGGAAGATGAAGAACGTTTCCCGATCTCCATACCCTGTATAAGAATCTCTTTGCTAATTGATGTTATCGGATTCCTTGACGTATTGTTTTCATGTTTTCTTCTAATCATGATTCATGCACTATCCTAGTTGTAATAGCTGTTTGTGATTATATGAATTCTGGTGGGGATCTTGCTTAACCCCAGCTCCCCCCTAAAAAAAATAATTTTAAATCAGCTCTTACACCAAACGTGGATTTACCAGCATGTAACATTACATTACAAAACCTAGAACTATCAATATAGAAAATAATTTGTGTGGCATTAAATTGAAAAACCAAAGAGTGCTAGCTATTATCCATCTGTGACCTAGTTTTATAGAAATGAAGAGCTCCTATTCTCATACTTGTATCCGTATTTGGGAGCAATAGCTTCTGTGTACAGTTCATAACTTTGAGCAACATTTACTCTCCTAGTCTCCTTCAATGGAAGATACTATCCATATCATTATTTTGTAACCATGTCTCGTTTTTTTTTGTTTTTTTTTTTCTGCCTTCGTACTCTGTAGTTATGTCTAGGCTTTAGCGATGCATACTTAAATTTTATTTGAAAGTTGAAAGTTGTTTCGTATCTGGGCACAATAAGTTGCCATGTACAACTTTATAACTTCGAGCACCGGATATTCTTCCTCGGAGTTTATTTGATCCCTAAATTTACCTTCCAGTGAACCTTCAAAATGCATATGGAATTGTGGGTGCTTGAGAGTACTTTGGAAATTCGAGTCCAACTGCAATTCTTGATTGGCTATTAGATTGGCTCGAGATTTTTACATAATTGGTCAGTGGTGTGGATTGCTTACATATAACCAAACGGAATGAAATTTTCCTAAACCTTTTCTACTTCTTATTTCTTCGTCGTTGTCTAGCTATGCCTATATCCTTGAATTTATATTAGCTTGCCTGCTTGGTGCTCATGTATCTAAAATGTTTTTCTAATAATGTTAATTTGTTGATTAGATAAATTATGTATCAACCTCACAAAGACGCTATCTATCAGCCAGTCCCGGGTCCTGGTCATATTGAAAAGATTGTTTCGAAGATCTACGATTTCGGATCTGGCTGTCTCGGTCTGGTAATCCTTGCTCTCTTTTTTAGTATCGTAGTAGCACATGATAATATGCAAGCCTCTTCACCCAACTTACGTCTTATACGTTTTAGAACAATTAGAATTCATACTAACAGCCTCCGAGGAACTGTATATTTGGAGGAATCGAAATTGTTTTCAACTGAAATCATATCATATAATGTAATCTTTTATAAGCTTTTGTATAAAGTAGTTTCTGTTCAAGCTCATGCAAAATAAATTCCTTCGAGCTAATATAAAGCAATGTTCGTCATCTCAGTGTTTGTTGGTACAGTACACATTAAGTGCAAGAATTTTTTGAATAAATAGGAAAATTTGCGAGTTTTAATTTACAATTCAATACATTAAGTTAAACATTTTTTTCTTTTTCAGTTTGTTCACTAAAACATGTTCGATCTTCAAGCAAGACTGAAGATGCACGATGAGATACAAATTAAGGGAACTGCGTTCAAGAAGAAGTACTCATCCGTGAAGTTTAATCCTTTAGTTACTTGTAACCATAATAGTTATGTAAGGAGATCAACTTATTTCTCTATGGAGCTTACTGCGTTTTTACTTGGAACTAAATGTAATTGTCTTGTTCAAGTTGTATCAACACGCTTGTTCTCAGATGCTAATGTTTAATCTTTAATCCTAAGTCCAATTTGCGTGTTTGTGTTGCCAATTTGATAACAAACTTTTCATTGTCAGACAATATAACCCAATCCAGTACTGTTTGATTGCTAGAAATCGGACGGACCGGGAGTCGGACTGGTCGAAAGCCGGGACCATAAATGCCCAATTAATTTTTTAATTGTTGGCACAAAAATTGCCATTTTGCGTGACCTTGTTTTGAAGTGGCAAAGCCAGTCGACAAAAAATAAAAAACAAAGGTTGTTCCCGCCAAATTGAAGAGAGATTCTGTGGTTCAGTCTCACTGCCTGCCACGTCAGATTTGGTAAAACTGTTTTTATTTAATAATTAAATAACGCCAAATCCTGACGTGTGACCCTTAATTTTGCTTAAAGATAAACCTTAACAGCTGTACTTAATTATCCCGATATTACCCTCTAATTAAACAAAAACTACAAAAATACCACCATAAAGGTAATTATTCAATACATCAAATGCTAGATAGTAAAGTGTACACAAGATTGATGAGGATTTCGTCGTAGCAGGTGAGTCCTAGACTTTGTTTGGTATCCTGGGAATTCCTTCACAGATCCGTGTTTCCTATTATTTCTTGTTGTCCAGTTGTTGCTAACCATCAGATCCTCTAATGACAGCTCGTCAGCTTAGCTTGATAAATCTAGCGGTGGACAATGCACCAAGTTTTCCCATCGTGAACATCACTGAGAAACAAAGCAGAGCCCAAAATACAGACCTTTCTCGTTTAATTGCCTGTAATCAAATTCCGAAGTAATCTAAGGTTCACTACATAAGGTTGTACTAGATACCATTACTCTAACATATACTGAAGGACATATTAGTAATTTCTGAAGATATACCTATATAAACCTTGTTGTTAATGAAAATATCTTATAATTCTCTCTCAGAGTCTCACTCAAAGCTCAACACCATGACAGTCACCGTTGCAGGTACATTATTTCTTCCTCTTAAGGCCCTGTTTGGCAGATTAAATTCTCTACTCATCAAGATAGAACAAAAAATCTAGAGATATTGATCAAAGATATCTAATATCTTCACTATATATTTATTGGTTAAGTATTTAGGTTTTCACAAAATTTATAATATTTTTGCAGAACCAGTTAATGCCCCAGTTGACAACCAAGGCGGTTTATATGTCGATGGGCAATTCGTAGTTCCCGGCAACAATTCGTTTGGTCACTCTTTCAGGTTTTTAATCAAATTACGAAAAAACAAATTTATTTTTTTGCATTAATCAATTTAATTACAATTAATTTTGATTACTTATGTTAAGGGATTATGAGAAGGAGAGTGAAAGAAAAGCTACAGTTGAGGAGTTCTATAGAATTAATCACATTAATCAAACTTACCAATTTGTAAGATTTTCTTTTCGTGCTAACATGTACCCTGCATCAAATTATTCCGTTATTCGACTACCGTGTAAATTGTAGGGGTCTTGAGTTTATGTGTTTTGTTCTTGATTTGTGTTTGTTGTATATTGTTTATATAATGAAAAGGCGAATAAAAAGAAAGGGGAATACGGGAAGCTACAAAAACGCGTGATGTCAATATGGGAATGTTGTGAACTACTCAATGAGTTTGTAGATGAGAGTGATCCAGATTTGGATGAACCTCAAATTGAACACCTTCTTCAGACAGCTGAGGCTATCAGGAGGGACTACCCCGATGAAGATTGGCTGCATCTCACTGCGCTAATCCATGGTAACAAATCTCGTTTCGTGTTAGTCTTAAAAATAAGTTGCATGTTTATCGTAGATTTAGGGATACAATTTACAAATGCGACATGAACAGAATTAGAATTTCTTTAGGTTTAAAATTTTCACAATCCGTTTGGGCACTTGGGCTAGCTAGCTAGCTTCGATTAAACTTTGATCTTGTTATGGTGTAGACCTCGGGAAAGTACTTCTGCATCCGGGATTTGGTGGGGATCCCCAATGGTGTGTCGTAGGTACGTACGTGTCTTCTTAAAAACTTCTCGAGATTTCACGTCATATGATGTTTAGTGGCTTTTGAAAGATTAAATTTGTGCACGATTTTATAAGCGATTGAGTTATATATTGCAGGTGATACTTTTCCTCTTGGATGTGCATTCGACGAATCCATTGTTCATCACCAGGTAAGTTAACAGCCGTTAATCTCTCTAATTCCCCCTTTTTAACCAGTGGCAATCATATGCTTTTTAACCCGTGGTAATTGTTTCTCGATGCTGTACTTGAACTGAAATTAACCCTGCCTTTTCTTGTTTCACAGTATTTTAAGCAAAACCCGGATTCAAATAACCCGGCTTTGAACACTAAACTGGGGATCTATTCGGAAAACTGCGGACTAGATAAGGTCACCATGTCATGGGGACACGACATGTACATGTACTTGGTGGCAAAGGCCAACAAGACGACTCTACCGCCCGCTGGACTCTTCATCATCAGATTCCATTCATTCTATGGTAAGCTCTAATTGGCGAATTACATAGCTTTTAATGACCAATGAAAACATCTATATATGTATTGTTATTAATCTTTTACGATTATAGAATCTTTTTTTCCTTTTCTACAGCGATGCACAAGTCCGGAGCTTATAAGTACCTCATGAATGACGAGGATCAAGAGATGTTGAAGTGGCTACATGTGTTCAAGTAACCCCTTTTGCACGCATTAGTGTTATAATTTCCATCTGTACGCAGTTTTATAGTTATTAAGTCATTACTATTCTTTGGAGCAGCAAATACGATCTCTACAGCAAAAGCAAGGTTCTTGTTAATCAAGAGGAAGTGAAGCCTTATTATCTCTCGCTTATTGAAAAGGTGCGTTAAACGTTTAATACTCAAGCATATATTTTTTTCTTTAATCTATTCTGAGTATATTAAGACATCTTTTTTGTGTGTTTGGATGCAGTATTTCCCGGCTAAGCTCAGATGGTGATGTAAAAGATTTATGAGTCTGTACGGTTTTCTAGTATTAGTGGAGATGACGATTGTGGAAGCGATGCCGTAGTGGTTGTTATTCACGCATGTGATGGTTATTCTATTTAGTTTCTTCAGTGTTTGTGTAATAAAAACAAGGGACTTGGTTAGTTGTAATGAGATAGTTCATAATGTTAATTTTGATTCGCTTATACGTTGAGTTCCTGCTATCTAAATCTTATTGTTCATCTTTAATCAGCCAACCCGGGGGAGCGAAGTTAAGTGGGTTAATCTAGAGGGTTTGGGGGGAAATTATTATGGACTATATAGTCTTAGCTAAATGATTTAACATTTTACAAGCGATTTTTTGAAATAGAAAAGGAGCTTAATCATAACACATTTTGCAATTTATTTTCTTTGTAAGTTGAAATATACATTGAATGGTTTGACATTTTACGAGTGATTGTTTGAAACTGAAAAGCGCTGAACCTCAAAGATCTTGCAAGTGACATTCTAACTTAAACGCTGATCGTCCTCAAATCAAATGTGCAAATTCGCCATAACCTGCCTGACTAGATGCCTATGATAAAAAATAACTTTTAAAACTGGCTTTTAAGTTGAAAACCGGTTTCCCTAGTGAATTCTTCAAGCTGGAAAATGCTGAACGGTTCAGGCTCCGCGTGGCACATTGGATCATGTTTGTCATCACAAACACTTCTGAAGATTTAAGCATATTCGAACTAAGAGAGTCAGGCTTCACTAAGCAAATGATCACCATCCAATGCTTGGAATATCGGGAACATTTGTGATTTGGGGAATTTCTGACAATTCAGCTTGACTACTAGTTTTGTTAGGGCCCTGGCCTATTGCACTATGTTACTTGAAAGTGAAGCAGGTATGGAAACGGTACGAGAAACAAAAACGGAACGTCCAATATTTTTTATACATGATTGGAGTAAACGGAAATGCATACAGGAGAGATGCGATAATTGAAGCGAAATGTGAAACAAAGAAAGAAACGAGTATTGAAGCGTAAACAAATCCGAACTATGAAACAAGTAAAAAAATTCGAAATAAGTAAAGAGTGACGTTTTTTTTTACAGTAGAGAGATCAATAAACAGAGACAATAACTTGTTAACTTAGTTAAGAGAGGAGAGGATACAGAAGGTTAAATATACTTGTGTTTCATTTTTTAACGAGATTTCATTATAATATAGTATTTATAGGTTTGAGTGTGTTTTTTTTGTTGTTCTGAGAATACGAACATCAAATCACATATACGAGTTGTTTCACATTCATTTTTATATACGAATTTTAAATGTTTCCTAAATCGAACTAAAATTCATTTCCAAAAACGAATCATGGGCGTTTCCTAAATCGAATCATCAGCATTTCCCAGATCGAATCACAGTCGAATCAAAATGTGAATCATATCCGTTTCCCCGTCATTTCTCAAATTTGGGGAAACCGAATCACACCCGTTTCCCAAACTGGTTTCCAACCTAGATGAGCCTAACACAAACATTTCGGACTTAGCAAGCATGGCCTTAACAATTCAAGGTCAAAAGACGACATTCCATTTGGCAGATAATAACTTCCGTTGTTTTTATTTTGGAGCAATTACCAAATCTCCCCAAACCGATCAAATCAAAAACTTAGGTTAACATTCCCGCTAAAACCACTTCGAATTTTTTTCGAAATCAAGAATGGCGTCCACAACAACAATCTCTCAAATTTCTTGCTACTCTTCTCTCAATCGCAACTCAAAGCTTCAAATACGAAGGCGATCTCTTGTTGTATCTATACCATTTCAATCAAAGGTAAACCCTAATTTCAATTTATACTTATTAACTTTAGTAATCATCAATCAAACCCTAGACCCTAAATCAAAGCAAAACACTATGATTATTAGCGTCGGTGAAGCTCATTTAGGGACTGTGTTTGGTTATGCTCCTTCTACACTTAGGCGCTGTAGTCATTATGAATCTATTACAGCTAGTATGCACGTCGAAGGAGATGGCAAAGGAAAGTCAAGTTCGCAATACGGTACAGTTGCTGAAGAGCTAATACGGGCGGCAAAGATCCATAATTTTTGCCTTGGGATACCTTTTGGTAAGTACCCTTTTGTCAGGTTATAATTCGATAAAAAGTTTATTCGGTTTGCTATTATGAGTCATGTTTTTATTTTCTTATTACAGGTGTGGTCGTTATAATTGAAGGGATTATAGAGTATCTGTTTTCTAAAAACACCGCAAGACTGAAAACTGCTATATATGGAGCTGGTTTGCTATTTTCGAGTATGTGTAGCTTAGGACGTTGAAGGCGAGGGTGCTCAAGCTTTATTAGTTTATTTGGTTAAGCAGGTATAGATATTCATATTTATAACCAGTAAACAATTCCCCCTACGTATCTCTTGGTCAAGAAAATAGGGTGATACATTACTTTATGAAATTTGATGTTTTTGATTGTAACTTATTATTCTCAAAACTACTGATTTATACTTGGAACACCTATCTTTTTTTGAATACCCTTTTACTGAACAGAATGCCACTGAGGTGGTTAACCTATGTTGGATACTCTATCTACCATACAAGTCGGATTTTTTATAGTTAACTTGGTTGAATTAGAGACCATTTTTCTTGTTTTCTTGTTTGATTCGCAAGCATTAACTTCATTTATACTTAATCTTGCAGCAATGGTCGCGCTCCTCATTGTGCGTCAATATATAAACTACAGCATGGTAGGTTATTATGTCTATGTATATCTTAATTGTATTGGCTCCCCAGCCAAGCCCATTTAGTTTCAATTAAAGCTTGTTTATTATATTTATTCGTGCAGACAAAGCAGGTCTTTCCAGCAGCTTTTTATGCCGCTTTAAGGTACCCCAAATTATAAGTTGACATTTTATTTGCCAATATTGTTTTCAATTTGGACTTCTAATTTATGTACCTCTCTCGTTAATTTGCCTAAATTGTAGTGCTTCAATGATATGTTTCTACTCCTATGTGCGGGTCTCTAGAGGAAATCCACCACCAAAGAAGTTGAAGTTTGCCTCTAGTTCACCATCTTGATTCAAATGGAAGGTTAGATGATACATCGGATTTTTTTCTCTACTATAACCAGTCTTCAATAGTTGTACCCACCAAGTTCATATGGTAAAATTGTTATTTATACAAACTTTTTTAAGCAAAAATTGGCTCGAAAGATAAATTCTTTAATTATAAGATTGACAATTAAACACGTCGAGTAGTGATATAAGCTTATGATGCATTACATTTTGTTTCACTAAGTGTGTTCTGCGGTAACACATAATTTTCGTTTTGGCATTGCGCTTCAAGAGTTTAAGGTGAAAGTGGGTGGGTATGGTCCTTTAGATATTATAGGCCGTTATAGTTCAAAGATATTTTGATCGGACCAAATTTTTTTGGTATGTGAAATACTTATTAGCATAATTGGCTCATGTAGCGTTAATATTTCTCTAGTTAGCAATATCGTTATAGCCAAATTGTTTAACATTATTCTTCGAGTTAGAAAGAAGTTAGTTTAGCATCACATTCAACAAGACCCCATCTGCTCTATTATGGTACTTCCGAGGATAGTATGACTCATGCCATTTTTCAATGTGATTGGGCAGCCCAAGTCTAGTTTGCTTCTCCCTTCTAGGTTAGAACATAAGTCACAAATTTTAATCCATGGAGATTGTTAAAAGAACTTGAAAAGCTTCTGATCAGTAAACAAAACTTACTTCACAGGCTTTCACATCTGTTTTCTGTGGAATCAACTATCTGGGACGCAAGAAATGCTTTTCTCTTTCAGGGGCAAGCACTTAATATATCCACTGTTCTGCACAGAAGCCAATCTTTAATATCAACTAATTCTCAATCTGATCAGAGGGTCTCTGCTTATTCTATGGCTACTCTGAGACTGCATATTATGAATCAATTTACAATAGACAAGATCTGCTTATTGTAATTGATGCCTCTTGATTTGAATCTTCTAATTCTGGGGGACATTTTTGTTTATATTGACAAGAAGAATGAATGTATATTGGCAGGTTCTCAGAGTAGTCAAGCAACAATATGAAGACAAGGATATTTTGGTAGCAGCTGACAATACTTTTGTTTTCCACTATATGAAGGATCCCTCTCTTGGAATCTCAGGAAGTGCTGCTATTTTTTTGCAACCTTGTCTAGTCTAGGTAAGTCTTTTAACTTTGTCTCTTACATGCATGTGCCAAGACATTGTAATATTATGGCTCATGAGTTCTCTAACTTAGGTAACAAAACTGATGTGTATAATGCTTCAACTTTGCCTGCTATGTTATCTGAATCTGTACACTTGGCTGTATGATTTTGTTTATGCAATGAAAGTTATTTATATTATTATTAGCCATCAAGAGTCTCAGGGTCATCAAATATATAGAAATAGTAGTGACGTAGTTAAACTTGAAGTCTAGAACTACTATTATTAGAATTTAGGTTCGTATTAGTTCCACCTCTTTCCTCTGTTTTTGTCCATAATCTTTGAACTTGAAGGAACTTGGAGAGTTGGCAAAGTTTACTGAAAGGTGGTGAAGTTTAATTTGGTCTCCTGTTGTCCCTGCAAAAACAGGGCTGGAGCAGAGACGGGGAATCTGAAATTCGGACTAGAGTTCCCAGATTGTTAGATTGAATAACGACTAATGCAAGCTACATATTGGGAATTAGCTTTCTCAAATAGAACATGTGTGGAGTAATGCATGGGCCTCTAAGGATTAGTGGGGGAATTGGTGATAGAATATGTCTGGGGATTATCATTGGGCATTTAAACAATAAAGTTTGAATGATTAAAACTTAAATGTAGTCCAAGCTGAGATATCCACAAAGGCACCCTCAAACTGAAAACGTCGTTTAAAAAAAAAAAAAAAATGCAAGAATTATTTTAAATTTAACCAACTCCAACTCTGACTCAATCTCCTCTATCCCATTAAAAAATCTTCTCCTATACAATATACCTATATTCTTCACCCTGTTAAGTTCCAATTCCTTGGTTGACTTCCGCACTTTGTTTTCTTCTCCTTTTATCAGCTCCATGGCCTTTATCAGTGCCTCTGTGTCGCAAAAACTAAACAAAGAGCGGGATTTGGTCGACATTAAGTTTTAGTCACAGACTTTTTCAAAATTTATAAAGCAAAAAATGGCCTCTCATTAGTGGAACTCCTTGGTTGAAATCCACACTTCCATATCAATCATATATTGCAGTTCATTGTATACATACTGATAGGCTAATCGTGGTGACAGTTTGAATATGTATCTCACTCCCTTATCCTGAACATCTAGTTGGTTGACTATGTAGTACATTTCAACTGTATTCAAACAAAAAAACCATCCAACAAATACATACTGAATCATCTTAACTGATGTCTCAATGGTAAACATAAGCCCCATCCTTCGGATGAGTAAAGTTTCATGTTCAGACCAGTTGTTGTGATCAATATTTCTTGGAATATCATGAATTTTCAATGATTATCATGTCGGTAACACTTGGTTTTTCATTTTGATGTCCATGACAAAGTATCCTACTAAACGGTTTAAAGCCAATCGCGATCCCCAGTTGGCCAATTTCTCAAGTGATCCATCACGGATGAATGGATGACAAATCAGTTACAAATTTTCATTGATTGAGTAATTAAGCCACTAATATGAAACTGGCCTGGGGATTTGAGGAAAGTGTGCGTGGGTCGAGGTTGAATCAATGATCTGAAATTTGCAATCTGTCGAAATAAACGCCTCGGACCTGCTTGTATTCCTGTCTTCGCGGATAATTGTATCAATGAGGTGAAGGAGAATTTGTTCGAGTTCTTCCCCATAACTCCATCCGTGGACTTGTGCCTTGATCAATATCGGGTTGTCGCAAATCAACTCCCAAATTGGGTAATTCTTCCTTGGCATAATAAAGTCTCCTTCTCCAAGCTTCAAACTTGGGCAAAAATCTCCGTTCCCATCTCCAAGATAGATAAATCGCTTCTTTCCTTCTATTAAACCAGAAGTTCTAATCCGCTCTGTTGCTACACCCTATAATAATAAACCACAATTAAACCAAAATAATTAAGAGAAATCAGGATTATAAGAACACAAAGATGGCCTGTTAACCTTAATTAAGTACCTTACACATATTAGGAGCACAGAGATCACTGCAGCCATGAGGACGTGTGGTAAAATTTTCTTGATAGGGGAGGATCCTAAGTGCCCCTTCTTCATCAACAAAGCTTGGGTTTGTATTGATCTCGGAGAAATAGCTCGTCAGACCGTGATGTTTCAAGATTGTCTCAATGAAGAATGTATTTGCGTCGCTAACAATCTTTAAATCACACCTAATACAAACCAAACAGTCCAAATGCTAATTATCTTTTAGAAGAAAACAAACAAAAACATTCTATCAGTTTCGAAAACTATATAGATCAGAGTTAAGTACCCTAGAGCATGGGCTGATTTAATTGCTGATATGATCCTAGGATGCAATGGAGCTCGTTTTAAGCATTCGGCTATCTCATCCGTCATCCTCCCTTGTTTGTGAAGTTCCATCATCATTGTATCCTACAAAATATACGAAGAAAGTTAAATATAATACTACAACTGCTCAATTTACAGAAAGAATCATAGAAACCTCTTGAAACAAACTAAACCATGATTTCTACTTTCCAACAACAATTAAATGACTTTAGAGGTATATAACCATCGAACACTATTGATAGAAACTAATCATAGAACCTTTCAGGAACAAAACTTAAAGAGCTAGTTAATAGCTCTTTTCTTAGCAAACACAAGAAATTAATGATTTACGGTTCTTGTGTTCAAGAAACAGAAGCAACGTTATAATGAAAAAATCAACCCTAGCACTGAAGCAAGAAATATCATTGGTAGGAAAACACAAACGAAATAATAATTTGGTAATGTTATTTCTTAAAAGAATCTTGATTTAAATCAATCTATCAGGTAATGAAACTAACCATTAGCGTGTTCCAAGGCATTGTAGGGAGAAGTTCGTTGAATACATTTGTCGCACCCAACTCATCCACCACCCAATTATCGCTATCACAGTCTATAATAGTCTTGTCAAAATCAAAAACCACCACAATACCGGCCATCCCGATTATCAAAAGCAGGTTCTCGGACGTAAGAGAAAGATTTTTCTCTTAGAGCGCTTAGGGCTGCTACAAACTTATGAGACCAAGAAGTTAAATTATGGTAAAATTTGTATAGGTGGAGCTTACTGAGAAAGCTGAGTTTGTTGATCTGACCCTTAATTATAGAAATTATAGCCTGTCAAGAGTCTAGATCATCAAATATATAGATGAAATAGTGTTCTAGTTAAATTAGAAGTCTAGAATTACTATTTTTAGAATTTAAGATTTTTATGACATATTAGGTTTTTATGTGGAAACTGGTTCCTCCCATTTTTGTCCCCAACCTTTTGTACTTAAGATAACGCATTGGGGTTAGGAGTTTAATTTGGAAAACTGATGTTTAATTAGATCTCCTTTAGCTCAAAAAAAGAAAGAAGCAGGTATCAAATAGTGCAGATATAATGTACGAAATTATAAATGAACGGTGACTAACCATGAGAGACAGTGTTCCAAGGCATGGTAGGGAGAAATTAATTGAACAAGTCAGTCGCACTCAACTCATGCACCACCCAATTATCGCTATCACATTCTATAATAGTATTGTCAAAATCAAAAACCACCACAATACCGGCCATCCCGATTATCAAAAGAAGGTTCTCGGATGTAAGAGAGATATTTTTCTCTGAGAGCACTTCGGGCAGCTACAAACTTATGAGAGCAAGAACAAAGGTAAATTATGGTAAAGTTTGTATAGGTGGAGCTTATTGAGAAAGCTAAAGAGTTTGTTGACCTCACCCTTAATTACAGCAATTATAGCCTGTCAAGAGTCTCCAGATCATCAAATATATAGATGAAATAGTGTTCTAGTTAAATTAGAAGTCTAGAATTTAAGATTTTTATGACAATAAGGTTTGTATGTGAAAACTGGTTCCTCCTATTTTCGTCAGCAATCTTTTGTACTTAAGATAACACATTGGGGTTAGGAGTTTAATTAAGAAAACTAATGTTTAATTAGATCACCTTTAGCTAAAAAAAAAAACAGGTATCAAATAGTGCAGGGGCTACCAGTGCGGCCACCTGCCAGGATTTGATTAACTTAAATTAGAACATAGGGTTTGTACCATTTCGGGTAATGGACATGCTTTCCGGGGATTAGTCGGGAAAATGGGAATAAAATATGACCTGGATTGCCTTTCGATATTTAACGGAAGCATAATTGCTTAACAGATAGTTTGATTTTCAAATTACTTAATAGATACTTTGATTTAGAGGCTGTTTTTTTTTTTTTTTTTTTTTGATTATGATTACTTATTCTGATTCTGATTCTGATTAATGAATCTAGCATCTGAATGTTGAAGTTAAAGCTTAAAAAATCTTGTTTGTTTTGTTTATGAATTTGAAATCTGAACTGTGTAAAAATTGTTAAATTGTTAAAATTACTCAGTTCTCTATATTTTGCCAAACATGTTACTTCATAATTGAATTTATAATTCAAGTACACATATATCAACTATTTTTCATTTCTTCTCCCTTTTGGATAGTGTCTTTATAGCTGAGGAATTGAATAAGAATAAAGTCATTATTATTCAAAAAATAACCTAGGAGTTTATACCAATTCATTTTTCAGCATTAAATTCGTCGCTAGCAAACAAGTCAAACACTCTAATAATTAAACTAAGATGTTATATTCTTCTTCAATGCTACAGATTGATTTTTTTTTACTATATAATATGAATAAATTTATCTAAGAAAATTGTAAAGTTGAACTCGCCCATGAACTATCATAATTGATTGAACCCAAGATTCAAAACCAATCACTTTCAAACGATAAAAAAAATCGCCTAATTACATATATTGTGTGGGCTTGGAACCCATAATGGGTCACTATAATTTGAGAATCTTCAAGGTAGTTACTAATGTTAATCGTATCAAAACCTATCTTTAGAAACGATAAGATGGAGATAAAATAGGGTTATAATCGAGTTTAAATATTTTTTACTCAAGTTCTGTATTAATCCCGTCATCTTCAGCAAAAAGGATTTCAAATCAGTTAGTATTTCCAACTTATTTTTAAGTGATAAAAAGTGGGGTGCCATTACTAAAAAGAATTTTTTATAAAGGGAAAAACAAACAAACAAACTTATTTAACTTATTTGGTCAATTAAGTTAATTAAATAAAAAAAACAAACAGCCTCTTAAAGTATTACAAAAAACAAATAGAAACTTTTTTTTTTTTTTTTTTGAAAGGTACCTCAAGCTGATATAATAGTTTGGAATTCCGGTTTAATTTAGACATTTTGAAGCTGCCTCAAATTATAAAAGTAAGAATGGATTGAAAACGCTTGGGCGTGATGCTACATACCCAAGTGAAGGTTTCTGACTCTGAATGTTATACGACATGGTATTATTCAGAAAAGACATACCCAACACCTTGACCTCATTCTTAGCTTCACAAATTCATAATCAATTACCAAAGCACTAGTGCAAATTACACTAAGTACACCTGAAATAACTTGATGTGGAATACTCCGAAAGATAGCGACGGGTTCCAATTATTGTCATGCCTAAGACATATTGATGCAAAGACTCCCTCTGCATCTGTGCAGTTCATCATGTTATAAATCTTCAAATAAAGACTACATATGAAACAGCCAGCCCAAAAAACTCCATTTTCAGGTTTGGTGACAAAAATAAACGACTTCTTTTAGCTAATCTTCAAATACTGAGAGGGACTTCCGTTTTGCCTTAGGCCCGTAAGGAAAAAGAACTGATGTTGTTTCAGCTTAGAGTGTGACCTTGTGCAACCAACAATTGTGGTTCTCACTAACAAGGGTTTGTTTTCTCTGTGGATAAGGCTAGTATGACCTCTTCGAAAAACAAAGAGGTCCTGGTATCAATTCCCATCACAATCAGTTTCCAATAATAATATAAAAAATGTAGCTTTCTTAAGTATTTGATTTTGAGGAAACTGATGTTAATGTTATTAAACATGTCCAATAATTCCCATTTGTAAACGCACAACCCTTATTAATGCGCAAAATCGACATGGCCCCATATCAATTTGCATAATTGCCTTATTGTACCAACACTCTTCTGATATTGCTAACAACAGTCACTTGGTTATTACTTATTATCACGTGGTGACCCTCACAAACCTAATGTGGTCTATTTGTAGAAACAGACATCAATGGACATACTTATCCTAATTTAACATTCAAACAAAATAAAATGTCGTTGTTATTCTATACGTGTCATTAAATTACGGTCGAATATTGTCAAAATCACCAATATCTCCATCTATTACTAATTATTTACACCACAATAGAAACACATTTGACTTATTAAGCATTAGTATTATTTGCCTTATTTGTAAATGCAACTATGCTTCCTTTATGGCAAAAAAAAATGCCTTCGTTTTCACACAAAAAAAGAAAAAAAACACTACACACTGCACACTACAACACTACATTCATCAAAATCTAAGCTTATTGGAAAACGTTACTCTCACACTTAATTAAAATCCACTCTTCTCTCCATAATGTGTTTACCAATTATTTTAACTTCATGTTCCCTCACTATATATTGAAAATGGTACCCCCCAACATCAAACAATATAAATTGTTACAAGTGGCTTTGTAGCTACATGATTGTGTGTACATGAATATTACTTGGTTAACTTACATAGGAATATAGTGTAAATTAAGGAAACTGGGGGCAAATCCGTCATGAGGTCCACATCCCAGAGGCGCCTAACCCAATAGCAATGATGGTTTTCCAGTGGTTTAGTCCCACATTAAGCCACGTGTTACAAATCTAACGTCTAAAATGCATAGCAGTTCAGAAGTATGGGGCATGAGAACTAATTAAATGATGTCACATAGCTGTTTTGAATTAACTAATTTAGGGATTATATATGCCCCGCAGTTTAGAACTGCACGGACATGAGAGCCTCTTAAATCTTGGCAAGTGTAATAATGTAAGTAGTCTATTGTCTACCCGCAGTTCAGAATTGCGGGGTATCAATCCACCCAAAATTCATCCAGAGGGTGGTGAGACCACCCTCAAGGTGGGTTGGGGGTGGACAGCTCAGCCAATCTACCTAGCTGTTGTGGGTAGATTAAAGGTGAATGGTGCAATCCACCTTACCACATCATCCTTCACTTAGCTGCTGCAGATGCTCTGATAAGATCCATATCCCGTAGTGCAGAGGTGCCTAGCCCAATAGCGTTTTCCAGTGGTTTAGTCCCACATTAGAACGCTAGCTCGCAACTAACTTAGAACTATTTGGAAGTCTATGGTGCTAGGTCAAGCGTCATCAACATCAAGCTAACCTAAGTGCTAACCTGAGTAAGTGGACCACGTCTAATCCAATAGCGGTGATGGTTGCATATGTAGGTGTACGGGTGTAGGGAGTCATCATTGAATTTAACTATTGGGTACAAAATAAGAATTTGTAGATGTAAGTCTAAAGTCTGAAGCAGAAGATCAAAATTCATGTCACTAGAACACTCTTGAAATCTACACAAAATCAAAATCAGGCAAAAGTAGTAAAGTAAAAACGTCGACAGATCAGACGATAATCTCGCAAAATCAAAAGCGTTATTTAAATCCACGTGTCAAAATCTTGAAATAGACGCATCTGTGGGCCAGACTGTGTTACCTGTCTTGGAAACTCAACCGCACAGGTGTATTAATTTCACGCAGTGAAAGGTATAGATCACGTGACTACCCGGACAGGTGGATGCGTCCGTACAGCATTGCCTTTAATAAACAGGGTCAGACCCGAATAATTATTATTTACTAATACGATGTACCCGGTCGACCTAAGTTTTCAAAAATACGTTTGTCCCCTCCGAACTATACGTCAAACTACTCTTTAACATTATGCCACCAAATATATCGCCAGATTCTGACCAAGTTCAGACCCAATTTCGGAATTTTAACCATACATTTACTTGCTTTAGGTATCCCCTAGTTTAAGCATAGAAAACAATAAAGTAAATCTCCAACGTTGGATACTCATCGAGATATGTATTATTATTTATTTAAAGAAGAAAAGTGAAAGATACAACAATGGACCCCAGAAGTTATCATCATCATCATGGTGCCCCTTCGCGATTAACGTTGCCTTCCACGTGTTCTTTTGTTGCACAAACTCCACCCGATGGAGTGGGAGCATCAGTACCACCTGCACCGCGCCCCACCACGGGATCAACATGTCCCTCGGTCCCGTAACCTTTGCGTTTGTAGTCCTCTAAGTCTGAGTAGTTCACGTAGGGACTAGTCTCCATCGGTAGTCCCTCTTTCACCTTATCTGTCTCTCCTCCTCCTTCACCTCCACCACTCTTCTTCTCTTCTCCACTCTTCGACATCTCTCTCTCTCTCTCTCTCTTGGCTTCTCGTGTGTGTGTTTTTAAATGCTACGTTGCTCTCACACGTGTCACCATGTCATGACTTGCAGCATTTTTGATGCGCCGCATCACATGCACAACCTTCTTTGTTTTGACACGTATATTAATATTAGTATTTGTATTTTAGCACACAATGTGCTTACTGTAGCTACGTGGCATTACTCGAACCTACACATAGTTTGCATGGGTGACACCAATTTAACGATATCCACGTGTCCGAATATATCAAACTCGATATCTCGTGATATTTCGCTTTATCTCGATATTTTACACCGCTTGAAATATTTAAATTCTTTAACCATGGTTACTTTTTAACTCAAAATGTGGTTGAGTTAAGAATCTTTCTTTATAACCAGCGCAGCAACCCTAGATTGATGTGTTGTATGAAGATTGAGAGAGAAAAGAAAGAGAAGAGATGTTGATGAATCAAAATCCAGCCGTTAATCTTACTCCGTGGTCATTACTAGATGAATCAACGGATGGGATGATCTTTCCTCTCCCTGTGAGTGGTATCTCATCTAACATCAATCACACTGCTGGAGCTGGAATTGGAGGAGAGTACTCGCCATTTCTGTTAGCCGACGCTTTATCAGCGTTACAACGTTACATTCCTTCAAACGATATCGAATCTGAGAGTGATATAATATGTAGAGAGGCCGATATAGCTGTGGACGCTTATTCGTGCGACGAGTTTCGTATGTATGAGTTCAAGGTGCGTAGATGTGCCCGTGGTAGGTCACATGATTGGACTGAGTGCCCATATGCTCACCCTGGTGAGAAAGCGAGGCGAAGAGACCCAAGGAAGTTTCATTATTCTGGTACAGCTTGCCCTGACTTTCGCAAAGGGAATTGTAAGCGCGGTGACTCTTGTGAGTTCGCGCACGGTGTGTTTGAATGTTGGTTGCACCCTGCTCGGTATCGTACACAGCCTTGTAAAGATGGGACTAGTTGTCGTCGTCGCGTTTGTTTCTTTGCTCATACACCTGATCAGTTAAGGTTAGCACCTCAGTTGAGTCCTAGGTCGCATTCGCATTTGTTGTCTGAGTCGCCTCCATCGTATGATGGGTCGCCTCTTCGACACGCTTTCGACTCGTATTTTGCAAAGGGGTCTCCTAATTCGACTATGTTTAGTCCTCCTGGGTCTCCACCGAGTGATTCTCCACCCGTGTCGCCTTCGCCACTTAGTCGCTCTCTCGGGTCGGGTTCGATCAATGAAATGGTGGCGAATCTTCGCCATTTGCAGCTTAATAAGGTTAAATCTGCTCCCCCGTGTGTTCAAATTGGTTCTGTTTCTGGTTTTGGTTCTCCAAGGGGCGGGTCGTCTCTTCGACCCATGTTTAGTAGTTTACCCAACACTCCAACTCGGACTCAAGCACAAACCCCAACTCGGACCGGACTCGGTCTGCTAGACCTGTTTGGCTCAGTTCAAGAGGAGCCTCAGTCGCCAATGGACCGAGTTGAATCGATTCGTCCAAGTTTCTATGATCGACTCGGTTCACTCGACCAATTCGACTCGTTTGACTCGCCCGCTCCAACTCCTGTTCCTGATGTTGGTTGGGTTTCTGAATTAGTCAAGTGATGAGGGGGTCTGTTTGCAAATAGTAGCATTTATTTTTTGGGGTTGAAGTTAATAATCTCTTCTTACTAGGGTGGTGCAAGCAATTGAGCCCTTATTTTTTGAGATTGTGTATATTTTGAGAAGAGAAGATGAACTACTGCTAATCAATAATCATGATGAAGTTATTTGAAGGATGATTTTGATGTAGATATTGAAGATGAAGGGTGTGTTTGGAAATATTCCAAAATTTGGAGGATGTTGTATAGAGAATGAAATTGTTATATTATTAAGCACCAGAAGAAGATGAAAATTAAGGGTTTATCTCCTTTTTTGGAATAATTTTTGCTGTAAGATCTTTGTTTCTCTGTTGAAGTGATTAATGTAATATTATTTTCTTCCTTAATATCTTCACCTAATTAAATGTTTATTTAATCAAATATCCTGATTAGGAACTTATTTAGTTTATTATATTAAATATCTTAATGGGTAGGACCTTGTTTAATTATAATATTAATTATCTGTCTTGTTTAGTTTTACTTTTGAGGTAGGAGATAAGGATGTTTAGTTATTTATTAGTATAATTAACGGGTGGAGTGGATAAAGTCGAAAGGGACGGATTTGTGGGATCTACTAAATTGGAATGGAGAGAAATGGTTGAAATCCGGAGAGTTAAGTTAGAGTAGTTTAGGTTGTATGTTATGTTTGGTGAGACACCTGGCCCCGTTGATTATGATTTGTGAAAAGGGACAGATTGATGTTATTTGTGTGACGAACACGTGTGCTGTTAGCATGTGAGGCTTTCCCTCTAGAGGGACATCTAAATGCTTGCTTAATTTGGGGGAATGGTTGCTTAATTAGGGATTACAAATTGTTTGCTTAATTTGGGGAAACATGAAGGTTCTAATTATTACTTAAAAGGCCCAATTTGACATATATATTTACGTTTTCTAGCATATTTGACTTACGCCCCATGGTTTGCAAAATATTTAACACCCCAGTTCGCAGTTTGACTTAAGCCAACTATAGTTGACTAGCATTTGAATTGTAAAAATATTTTTATTGCCAAAAGTTTAATAATCCAAACGTTCGTTCAAGATTTGAGTATCTCTTGTATGTTGAAAGCCAGCTTAACCACCATATATTGTTTAACAAGTGGTAATGGAAACCGGAAGAGCATGTTCTTTCTCTATGTACTCTCAGTCTGGGACAATTAAATTTTGTCTACGCAACCCCTCCATATTTTATCTCTCTCAAGAATTGCTACAATTGTGTTAAATTTTAAAATTGAATATCTTACATCTCATATCTAAATTATCAACCTTCCGGAAAAACCAAATTTAGAGAAAAAAAAAATCTTTTAATTTCATGAGCTCAATCGATAATTGTTGCATCAACCAACATGGTAAGATGATGCCTTACGATTATATTGTTTGGAGCGATCAAAAGAATTCAACAAACAAAGGAGATCCACGAAAATGAAGTTTCATGCGGGACGATTGTTTTTTGGGTTTTATTTTTCTGTAATACTCCCTTAAATAAGAACTTTTTAATCAAGTAAACCGGCCTTTTACAGGTGTCTTTTTTTAATTGAAGGTTAGGCAGTACTTACCAATAAGTGGGTGACCCAAGTATGATTCTTTTAAATTTATTTAAGGAGTTTGTTATTTAAATTCCAAAAGGGTAGTTTTGTCTTTAAAAAAAAATGAGCTAGGTTAACTAAAGTCAGAGGTGGTCAACTGCGGTCAAGCTGCATATGCGGGGTGTGACTTAAATATTTTGCAAACCGTAGGGTGTAAGTTAAGTATGCCATATAACATAAGGGCATATGTCAAATTCACCTATACTTAAAAGAGTGGTTTGTTTCGTAAACGAAATATTGAGATTTAGCAAGCTAATGATGTCATGATGGGTACCTTAGGGCTGGCAATTTAACCCACTCGTCCCGCTCTTAATGAGGTGGGTTTGGTATGACTATAGCGGGTATGGTTTAAAAAAAAAAACCATTTATTTATTGAGGTGGGTCTTGTTTTAGGCTGCAATCCCGTCACCCGACCCAGTTATAAAGGATATGACTTGAATACCCTTAAGTTAAACCTAATTCTAAAGACATTTTAGTTTAAGTCCAGCCTCCTATCCCCTCTTTTGTCTTCATTTCAACCTCCAGCCTCCTGTGTTATGTCATCAGCTTCTCTTCATTTCAACCTCGAAACAAACATTCTTCACCAAATTAACTTGTATTTGTGGCTCAGTCAAGTGAGTGCTTTGATTGTAATGGATCTATGATGAAACTCATATTCTTCTTCTAATAAGAAGATTTTAGATTTTTATTTCTTTCTTTCCTTAGAGATCAAAATAAAGAAAAAAAGAAAACGAAGAGATCTTTGTTTGAAAAGTATCCATTCTCTCTTTCTGAATCAATTGGTATACTCATCCCTTTTAATTACTACTACTACTTGCTTTTATTAAAAATATTTTAAATTATTAGTTTTAAGTTTGAATTCTTCAAACCACATTTCCCATTTTACTCTTGTTACTAAACTGGTGACTCATTTTATTTCTTACCAATTCTGATAATCTATTTACCACTATTCATCTCTATCTATGCATTTCATCATTACAATCGGTATGAGACTCAATTCAATTTCAGACCCAAAACAACATTTTTCACCAAACTAACTTTTATTTTCAATAATTTTTTTGAAAAATAATTTTTATCAAACCTCACACCAATTTTATGATCTCAACTGTTTTCCTTTTTCTCACCTGAATCGCATCCCATCTTTGGTGTATTAATAATGCCTATATTTTTTTAGAGTCTTGTAAAACTTAGATTATGTTGACAACATTAAATAACACTATATCAAACATATGAATTTTAAACGGGTGCTGGGGCAAGTTTGATATAAACAAATTTAAACGGGGCAAGTTTGGGGATAGGATAATTTGGCGGGTATGGGGATGGTATTACTCCACCCGCCTCAAACCCGACCCATTGTCAGCCCCACAGGAACCCGAATTGTTAGCCATTGTGGGAGTCTTTGCTGAACTCCCTTTGCCTTGCAACCGTTCCTTACTGCTGCCTCGAGGCATTCCACATCCCTATTCCGCTTTTCTGGATAAAATGAAAATTATCTTCCCATCTCACGAGTTTGGCTTGCCATTAGAATGGGGTTGACAAAGGTGGCAACAGCAATGCAAGGCCAACCATCCGCTCTGACATGGGTGAATCCGTGAATTTGTTTCTAGCGGTAAGATCGACGAGTAATGTCCGACTCCGTGTTGCAAATCTAGACCAGGTAGGACCATTGTATATGAGATGAGATGGGCCCAGACACTATCGCGGACTAGTCCATGTCAGTAACTGGGCGCTGTTGTTGGGCCTGCCTGCCAAGGGCAATGTTTCATATCTAGGTATTACTGTATTAGCACTACTAGCCTCATAGACTCATAGTGTAGCAAGACAAGAAGAAATAGATGACGATGGTCATCTAGTATGTATTTGTTTAGTACTTGGGAAGATAACTTATAGAATGTCCATGGATCCTCTCCCTAAATAACTTAGTGGAAACAATAGTATGGCTTTTAATCGTGTTTTAAGAAGATAACTTAGAACATCTATATTAGAGTAGCCATTTTTCCTTAAAAACAAAATTGGATGAGCAAATCATAACAATTAGACTCTCCATTTAAAAGCCAAATATACTTAAAGTCATCTTAAGTAGCCATATTTGATGACCTTGTTTGGTAGCCAAAGTTAAAACTCAAGTGGACCTACAATATAAGAAACATTATTCGATTATGGCTATTCTAAACCCAAAAAAATTGGCTTTAAGCATATACAAATGTTAATATGATTTGGCTAGCAAAATTTGGTGAAACAAATACAGATGCTCTTAGTGGACATATAAATATTGAGTCCAGTGAACTATGGGAGAGGATAAAGATTTGAGTATAAGTGTAATGCGAGTCTAAAGTTATGCTCTTCCTTTGCAGGGCAAGTTTATTGTGGTGGAAAGGGTGGCAACGAAAATCATGGTGAGGAGAGACCTTGGAAAGGTATTACTGTATTTATGTATTTATGCTTTAAATTTTAAGCTCATAAAAACCAACAAGTTTAGGCTCTGCTTGGTATCCTGGAAATCATGGGTTTCGGCTATTTTCAGCAATTCCACGGCTGGCAACGGCTAGATTGATAGAGATTGCCGGAAATCCCTGATTTGTGGAGGGATTCCCAGGATACCAAGCAAAGCAGAGCCTAAGATGTAAAATAGTTTTTGCATTCCAATTATAATAGTGTGGTGCTTATTGTAGTACAAAAGCACCATAGATTGTTCTTATTGTTATGTCGTGATTACTACGAATGTGGAAATAAGATTTGTATGAAGATCACGTTGTATTTTAGAGTTAGAGAAAACTAGGTTTCAACTAAACAAATTAACTTTCATTAATCAAAATCAAAAACAAATAACGTAGATCTCCCTTTTTATAGAACACAAATGGGTTAGAATTTAGAACCCTAAAATGGAATTCTACTTAAATTGGGAAACTGCTAATAACTCACATTGGACTTCTCCAACATAGCTTAAGCTTAAAGTATAAAATAAACATACGTCTTACACGCTCTTACACGGGTAGACGACCTTATGAGGGATGTGCCACATCAGTTTCATTCTCAACCAAAAAAAAAGTATTCAAGAATGAAAACCATTGGATTTGCCTTACATGATCTAGAATGATAAAACTTGTTTTTATTAAAATCTAGGTCGCCACTATTGTCCACATCGCCTTTAACAGGTCGCCAAGCTTTAGGTCTTCATATCGTAGGCTACCCTATGGTTTTTGAAAAGTATTCGGTAGTCCTAGGTACGAGCCATAGAATTTCACTAATTAGGTGCATTGGTTTGTCAAATCCTTTCACTTTATATTGTACATTAATTTGAAATAATTTAGGAGAAGAGTTCTCATTCGATTTTGCTTGTGGTTCATAATTGTCCTCTCATTTTCATGTTCGATGTATATTTTGCAAAATACTTTATAAAACTTCATTTTCGTGCCTGAACCATTTCCACGGAGTATGTATCCGGACATCCCGAAGCTTCTGTAGTTTACGGGTCTTCACATCGAAGAAGAAAAAACGTGTAGGTGCACTATTGTCTTGGGGGACTTTTTTCTTTCTCTCTTTTTGAAAAATAAGCCGGTGATTTTTGAAAGATCAGTCATTCAACAACGTATTTCTATACAGTTCGTGAACTTATCCCAATGTAAGCAACAAAAACATGTAAATTCACCATAATAACTGTGATCGAAACAATTGTTGACCAATGGATTAACTGAGTTTTTCTCGCATTCAGGAATCTCATGGTTAGCATATGTCTGAGCTACATGAGAAGTTTACGATCGCAAACATTTCCGATATACCAAGCGGAGCCTAAAGAAAGATGCAGTCCACCTTGCACTCTCCTTTTTATCTTGAAGATGCTCTAAAGATGAAATGGCAACAAGTCAGTAAAGATGCTAAATTGTAGATAGACAATTGTGTATTGTGGGGTTGCACCAGACCAGTTTTTTAAACGTTTGTATCAAAATAGAGACTATCTCACATGGACATATTATAAATGTTGACTGAGCCATCTCTGTACTAAAAAGCGTTATACATGACTTATTATTTCTCCTCACTCTGTCTCTCTCTTTAGAAGAATCAACCCCATTGGTTTGCTCTTTAAGTCTCCTCTCATTAATAGAGTTTTGGATCTCTCTCTCACTTGTTACAATCAATTTGATTTGTTGCTTTGTATCTGTGTGTGGGTGTGTGTGTTTTAAGAGAAGTACTATTAGTGTTACTGTGAGTTTGGGAAAGAAATGGGGAGAGCTCCTTGTTGTGACAAAGCAAACGTGAAAAGAGGACCATGGTCTCCTGAAGAAGACATGGCTCTTAAAACTTACCTTGAAAGACATGGCCCTGCTGGAAATTGGATTTCTTTGCCTCAAAAAGCAGGTTTACCTCTCCCTGTTTCATCTTTTCATTAGAGGGACCAACCCCATTTCACCAATTCTGTGTTTTTTCACTTTTATGATTATCATCAAATTGTGGGTTTTTATCTTTTTTGAGAGCAGTTGACCCCATTTCTCAAATTTTACTTTTTGGTAATGTGGGAACTGGGAAGAAGTATTTGTGTCCCCATTTCTCTGATTCATGTTTTTAGCCAATTTCTTACATGTTTTGTTGATACCCATTTCATCAAATCTTTGTTTTTTAACACCCATTTATCTGTTTTGGAGTTCTAAGCAAATTTCTCAAACACCCATCTCTTATTTTGACCTGTAATTCTTCAATATTGTAGAAACCACAAGTATACTATTTGATGTGCTAATGTTCTTACTTGACTGAACTCCAATTTACAGTTCTTCTTACTTCAAGTTTTGATTTTTTTTTTAGGCCTCAAGCGATGCGGTAAGAGTTGTCGTCTGCGGTGGCTTAATTATCTGAGACCTGACATCAAACATGGAGGTTTCACTGAAGAAGAAGATAACCTCATTTATTCTCTTTACAAAACCATAGGGAGTAGGCAAGTTCATTAACCTTTTTTTTTAACTCTTGTTCGGATAAATTTTAATTTCATTTTCACATAAATTTTGCTAATTTTTTTGTTTCCTGCATTGATGAGTTGTGATTTTTTGCCCTTCAATTTATGTGTTTTTGTTGTCATGTTAATGAAATATATGTTTTTACATATTTTTTAGGTGGTCTGTTATTGCTTCCAGACTGCCTGGAAGGACAGACAATGATGTGAAAAATTATTGGAACACCAGGTTGAAGAAGAAGCTAGTTTCAGCCAGTTTGACCAGGTACAACAGCAACACTATCACTGCTCCTCCTCCTCCTGCTGCTGCATTGAAACCCAAGTCGGAAATAGACAAGTACACATCCCCAACAAGTTTCACTCCGAATTCCACGACCTCTTTGTCATCAAAACATCTTGTTTTTGGGCAAAACACAGAGCAACCATACTTCCCTTTCCCCCAAGCAAATTCGGAGTACTTCGGTGGTTCAATCTCAAGTACTAATACTACTTACATTTCATCTTCGTCTCAAGAGGTTTCTACCCTTTCGTCAGTCCCGTATTATTCCTTTTATGGTGAGAACCATTACGAGTCCTGGGCTAACAATGGGGACGAGTTCTTGATGGATTTCGGGCTTGGTTCTTCAACTGATTTTGTCAATGGGGTTGTTCTTCAAGGGAGAAACAATGAAGCCCCCCTAAGTTTAGCCAACTCTAGTCTCTATGAGAGTTTCTTGGCTAACACTTGTGACACTAAACCACAGGGAGGGTTTTACCAAAGTGTCACAAACTAATAAGAGCTAATGTTGCAAGATATCTACTAAAATATTATCCTTTTTCTGTACTGTAGGCAGATTTGTAGTAAAAATCCTAGCATTGTTGTTAGTTAGATATCTAGTGGAATATTAGTGTGTTTTTGCTCATATTTTAGTGATTGAACTCCTGCAGATGACTGATCATGTAAAAGATATTCATGAAGTAGATATTGGAGATATATTTTTGTCAATTTAGGTGATATTTTGGAGTTGTCAGATGAGGGGGAGTTGTGATTTTGTCTAAATTTGTGTGGGTGAAATATTCAAGAATGTGAGTGGGGGATGTGATCAGCAGTGATGTTTGTTTCTAAGGTATAGTCAGATGTCACAAAAGTTGCACGAGATACAAGCCAATTCAAAGCTAAACAAAACGTCTACTTCAGAAACTAACCATAATATATTCTCTTTTGCAAATGTGTATATTCTTTTTGTTATGGTATTTGATCTTCACAGTTTGAATATGTCCAAGGTTTAGTGTTCTTTGTCCCTTGGGCAAATTGGTTTTTAAACTCTACATAATGACCACGAATTGGTCTAACACCTCTTATATGTTATTTTTAGCTTTTAGATACCATTAAAATGTAGGGTTTATTGTTGATAATGAGGAGATAAAATGTTATTGTATTATAATGAAGAGGGGTTTGTAGTTATGAACTAAAAATTATTGTTAAGTGTACTCCTACATTGATAAACAAATTTTTGCCAGTTCTAAGAATAGTGATTTAGGTTTAAGTGATTTTTTATTAGGGAAGAAGAGTGATTTTGAATTGTCATCAGATAGCAGTTTTATATTAATTTGCCCTTCAAACTACACTACAATAATAAAATCTTTCTAGAGAGTTTGAGAAGAAACAACTTTTGAACCCTATCTCTTCTAACAGTATTCTTCTATTCTTTTATGGCTAGGTAAAAAGAAGTTATCTTGTAAGGTCCTTGATGTTTCTGTCAATTTAGACGCATCTCAGTCATAGAAAGCCACAATTAATGTGACTTCTGGTTTAAATTAGGGTAACTAAGAATTATAGTCAAATTAATAGAAGATGGATACCACAAAAGAAAGCCAGCTACAATTGTTATTTTTTATGTCCAGAAATGGAAGACAAATTCATTAAATTTTGGTTTAATTGTTGCTTCCTGGCATTACATGTAAGCGAATATTCCTCGTCTTTAATGATCAAGCACATCAAAATGTAAAAGTCTACCCACATTTTGTCGCGCAACGAGCATTCCATTTGTTCAATTCGCAATACTCAAACATGATTCAAACCAGTGTTTGAGTCCTTGATATGCACGAACACAATTCGACCTCCGTATAATCAATATCTTTGTGTTCAGAACAACAAGTTCAATGTCCACCAAGCTGATGTTTTTTCCACCATGGAATTACAAGATTGAAGTGAATATATGTATTTTTTAAATAATCTGATATGGATATATACTACATAAAATACGACAAGGTGAAGCCGACATCTTTTGCATTATATGACAACATGCAAATAATTAAGAAGTATATAATGAGCTCACTAATCTTTTGACTAATGAAATTTGTCTTCTAAGCTTTAGCACCAAAATATGGACCACACCAAAGAAAAAAAAAAATTAAAATGCTCAATCACGTAAAATTCCAAGTGAAACTCCAAAGAGTACTTATAAATTAACTAAGAAATCTTTATTTAAAATTATAATTAGGATTTTGTACTGTGGGTAATTTTCACTTGTTTGTAACATTATAAAGTCAAATGTTTATTTTTGTTTCATAGATTTGAGAGATCTTAATTGTGTTTCCAACGAGCCAGAGCGAGTTCCAAGTCAAGGCTTTTTATGTTATTTTTCTAAAAATCAAACTGAAACAAAGCAACCAAGAATCAACGCTTATCCCAACTTAAGATTTAAGATTTATGGTGTAACACCCTGGCTGAGCGGGTATTGGAAAGACACATAGCCCATTAGCGGTGATGGTATCACCAATGGTTTAGTCCCACATCGCTTAAGATTTTGCCAGATGTATTGTCCTTAAGTTAAGATTTCACTGTACATGTCACCGAGGCATTTTCTTAGGAAGAAATATCCCAATCTGCAGTGGAGACAATATCAGTGTTCATAGAGTGTGGTCGTGATGACATAGGGTGTGTTTGGAAGTCTTAATTTTTTTTCTCTGGCCTATATTTCTTTATGAGAAAATGCATTTCTCATTTTTTTTTTTTTTGGTTGTCAAACACCTACAGTAAAACTATTTTAAAAAAAATAAAAAATTCTCACTTGGTTTCTTATTTTTACAGTGAGAAACTATTTAAAAAAATTTATTTTCTCACTTGGTTTCCCATTTTTTGAGCTATGTTTGGGAGTAGATTATAGATACTAAGAGCTTGGGATTGTCGCTTGGCGTAACGGCCTAGATAGAGCTAAACCAAGCAAGATTGTCATCTAAAAACATCATGAAGTTCGAAAGAGAAACGACTTCAGTGTAGAAGAAAAACGACTTCCATGTTTATTTTTTCTTTGCTTTGCAATCAAGTATTTGAAATATCAATGTCAAACAAACTTTCATAAACATCTTCCAGAATATCAAGTTGTTGCTTTTTCTCTTGCATAGAAGTCAATGTTGTAACAACACAAACACATTTTACATTTGCTCTTAGGTACCATTAACCAATATTTAATATGTGTAATACTATTCGCGCAATAATATCTACACCGGGTTCTCTAATAATTGGTCTTTTCTCGTGTTTTCTTCTGCATGTTGAGAATTTTTATATCTAACGTTCTATGCAAGTAATGAAACGTCGCAACTCCAGTATATACTATTATACTAAATGTTCTACACATTCTAAGAAAAATATTCACTAATATTAGCTCGAAAGTCTAGAGGAACATAGCCGTGTAGATCATGGTGGATTTTAATCCAAGGTGGAGATTGTTGAGCATAGGTTCAAAAAATACCTTAACGCCCGTAAAATTGGGGTAAATAATAAATTGTATATGAGCCTCCAGATACATATACTCAATAATTTGATATTGGGACTAACAGATTCACCCACCTGACATCGGTAAGTTATGAAAAAACGCCTTATCATCGCTGATTTCCTGAACCAACTTTATTACCGATTACGTACGATTAAATCGCCTATTCGAGCTTGAAAATCTTTAAAGATTTCACCCTCATTAAGGTTTTTTTAATTGTTGATTAATCAAATAGGTTTTATATTTTTGGTAATCTTGAGTAACAATTTTGTTTGATTTTTTTATTTTTTTTACGCAACAATTTTGTTTGAATTATTGTAACCTAGATTATTAAATTTAGTGAATTTTGGGTAATTTTAGGTTAAAAGAAGCAATTAGGGTACAATGAGTGAGGTTTTCGAAAGATATGAGCGGCAATATTGTGAACTTTTGGCAAACTTGTCGAGGAAGTCTACATCTGCTAATCATCTTGATGGAGGTATTTTTTTTATTTTTTGTACTCTTAGTATTACTAAATGGTTGCAATGTTCAATGTATATTGTTGATGTTCTATTTTTTAGTTTTTTTGAAATAAATTAGTTTAGCTGAAAAAACTAATCATGCAAATGTTTCTTTCAGCCTATATGTTGTTGTCAACAGTTAGAAGGTGTTTGTTTGTTGCGCAATATGTTCAAAAGGTCCTCTGCCTGTTAATATGCTCAGCTTGGGGTCGACCAATTTTAGTGCCCATTTTGCTACTTTAACTGCATGCTATTTATATTTAACGATTAATAGCCATGTTGTGCATAAATCGCCTATTGCTGACGTTCTGGTGTGCCCTAGTGTTGGTGTCCCTGATAAGACTTAGATAGGATGGCTTGGCCACATAGAAGTTACATGTTAGAGAAAAATCGAGAGTTTTGTGAAACGAAGGGGCAGGACTAAATCGCTGAATATTAACTTAGTACAATAAGATCGCATCTTAGAATAAAATCATTAATGCTCCAGTACTTAAAAGGAAAAATTTATCATTCTCAAATGAATTTGAGAATACAAACTGACAGTTATAAAAGAATACCACTTCAATGAGGTTTATCATTTTCTTTAGAAATCTGCACTAGTTTAGTGGGAGGGAAGTAAATATAAGAGTGAATGAGGAACTGGGGGAAAGTGTATTTTTCATTTTCTTTCTTAATTATGTACCGTAACTCATTGTTTGTATGTTCAATTTTGCAGAACAGAAGAAGCAAAAAAACGTTGAAGTAAAAGCTGGATTGGAAGATGCTAAAACGTTGGTTAGACTTTACCAATCCTCTTTTCAAATTGCTTACATTTGCATCATGTTTGCAGCGAACCAAACTGAGTCAAGTCAGTGATAAGGGAATGCTACTTGCAAAAGTAAGGGACTATAAAGCCTATTTGAATAATTTGAAAGTGAGGTTAAAAGGATGGCATCAGTTAATACTGATCAGGCTGCTAGGGATGAGTTGTTGCAGTCAGGAATGAGTGATGCCAGGATGGTATGTATGGGTATAGTAACGATACTTTATTTGTTTGCTAAGACTATATTTTTTCGTGGTTTTGAATTTCAACTGATGAATCTTCTTTCATTATATACTACATAGAAGCAACTAGATGCGGAACTATATTCCTAATTATCCTCTAACATCGTGATAGAGATGGTTTTGTAGACTCATGATGTTCAGGAGCAGTAAAGATATCGTCATGGCTTCCGACTTGGTTTTGTAGACTTACTATATTCAGGAGCAGTAAAGATATCGTCATGGATTCCAACTTATTGGATGCTATTCTGGTTTATTACGAACACTTTATATATGTAATATTGACTTGAGCTGCCCTTTGCAAATTATCAACGTAGCCTGCGGTATATTGTAATATGATTTTCCAACGGAGGCTTTGTATTATTTTTTAAATTCCTCAAACAAAAACTTAAAAATGTTCCTATGTATATCTGCTTCGATGTCCATTCGCATGTTTTATATTGTTGCTGATTCTGAAAAGTGGAATAGTTCATATTCTACATCTTACATGTCAATGTTTTGTATTAATAGGATGGAAGTAAGTCTGGCAATATTCACAATTGTGTTTTGAAAATTTCATTTCTTGTCCATTTAATTGGAGGAACAATCTGATAATATAAGTTTCTGCTGATCAAAGAGGAAGAATTTTGATGTGTACGAAGAGGTTGAACCAGTCCAGTGACCGAATTAAGGAGAATAGAAGGACCGTGATAGAGACTGAAGAGCTTGGTGTATCAATACTGATAGTTATATAGGATTTATGAAACATGAAGAAGCTTATTTGAAATGTTGCTTGTTGCTGTCTATTTCTTTTAATGAATAAAGATATACTAGTACTACCCGCCACGGCAAGAACGTCGACGCGCCTTCGACGCTACTCGTGAATATGTTGACATTGAATAAAGATATATTTATAAAGTTTACAAATGAGTGAAAATCTCAGTCATTCCTGTCCTAGGAAACAACTAATTTAACTACATACTAGGTCAAATGTTAAATATGAGGAAACTACTTTGAATTGAAAATGTCCAGCCAGTGATAGTGGAATGAATCTCGTAATAAATCTTTATGGATTTGGGGGAGCAGCGTGAGACTCTCCTACATGCCCATAATACAGTATATCCTCATAACATAAGAAACTGATATTTTCACTATTTTGTGATATTTTGGGTGCAAACCATTAGTTATTTGAATATTTTTAACTAATTTTAGGTCTGTGGGTACATTTAATTTTCAAGGCCTAAACAAGCATGCAATTCTTATTGAAAGAAATTGGCAGTGGTGCTTATAACTTTTATATAAAAAATGTAGGCTCAGTTTGGTTCAATGCATTTGCAAATGTGTTGCAATGCAAATCATGAGATGGAAAAGTAATACTTTGCAAGTGCATTTCACCTATTTACCTGCAATTGAATTCCCTTGCATTTATACACGACTTGCATTGCAAAACGTTGGTTACAATGCAATGCAACACAAATGAATTATATTTACAATTTGTTGCAAGTAATATAATACAACTTATTAACATGTGTTTGGTTTAAAGTAATGCTAGTGAAGTGGAAACAAATGTTCATGTTTGGTTAGAGGCATTTTCATTAATATGTGACTAAACCATCACATACATGAATCATATAACATAATCAATCGGGGAACACCCGGAGAGAGAGAGAGAGAGGGACTTTAATGGTGATGATCTTGAGGCTAACATTGTGAATTCCACAATTTCTTTGTCGACAGACAAGAAACAATCTCAATTTAGATTCATGGTTTGGCATTGGTTTTGACAGAGAATGTAAATACGCACGAAGTAAAGGGAGATTGAGGTAATCACCATTAATGGTTTGAGAGAAAAAAATATATATAAATGGACTTTGGGTGTTTTGTTGTTGTAGAGATATGATAATTTAGAAGAAAATAAGAAATATTTATCAAATGGATTAGTAAAAGTGTTTTAGAAGGAGTGAAAAACTACAAGTGATAAGCCATTTTTTTATTTTTATCTATGAGTAATTATTGATTTTTTTTTCATAGAGAAGGGAAGAGTTGGAGGAGAGTTGCAACTTGTTACAGAGATTTTTGGCTGCAAAAGAATGCAAAGAAAAAGAGTAATTTTTACACCAAATGTAAATTCCTTGCTTTTGCATTGGATAATTAATATTGAAACAAACACTTGCAAACTATTTTGCAGTTGCTTGACGAAAATGAACCAAACAAATGTTAAGTGGTCAAGATTGCAGTTAACTCGCATTTGCAACTATTCAAACAACTACAACTGATTCCCCTTAAATTTAAGTTGAACCAAATACCTACAATCGGTTGAAAATGCAATCTGTTGCAATTGCATTCAGTTTGCCTCGAACCAAACTGAGCCCTAATTAACTATGGTTTTCTAGGCCTTTAGGAAATCTTAGATTACCAAGAAAGTTCTTGTTGAACTTTCAATATCATCTATTATGAGTTCGATGTACACTCAGGTAATGTAAGAATCAGTATCCCTTGATAGGAAAAGTTTCCAGGTCTCCAGAGGCATGAAAATGATAATATCTTAGGGGTGATTTTCGTTGTCCTCGAGGCACATATAACAAACCCGTGCTTATTTTGAGTGTTGCTTTCGTTAGGAATGTAACAAGATGTGTATGTTGTTTGTGCGTGTGTGCGGATTTATTCGTATCTTTTTTCTTGTCAGCTTCACAGAGTGAATGATAGCATATAGAGTGTGGGGTTAGACTTATAGTCATTCGAACGGGCCTCATGGTTGTTCGAACGGGACTCGTTTTTTTACTTAAAAAATTGACCCAGCTACAATTTTTTTGTTGGAGGCTCATGGTCGTTCAAACGGGCCTCATAGTCGTTTGAATGAGACTCAGTTTTTTGTCTAAAATACTGACACAACCACAAATTTTGTTTGGGTTGCTTGAATCCGTTCGAACGAGACTCATAGTCGTTTGAACAACGATGCAGAGATTTGTTTTGAGAGATCGTTTAGACCATTGGTTTTGTCTCATGATCCGCGTTTGATGTAATAGGTCTCCCAAGTATATAATGGAGAATTGAGGTATTTGGTAGTCACCTTTGGTGAGATCTTTGGAAGAGGAATTTCTTGAGGGAAAACCTCAAATTGTTGTGTGATTGTAACCTTGGATCATTAAAATAAACTCTTTCTCTCTCTTGTGTGTGGACGTAAGCAATTTGTCAAAACACCTTAAATGTGTGTTTTCTTGTAATTGTATTTGTTTTTTTAGATTGTTTGTGCTATAATCGAATCGAATCGGAGTTCGGCTTCCGCGGCGCGGCTCAACAATTGGTATCAGAGCAAGGATGTATCCTCGGTGGTTCTTGGAATTAAGGTAACGTCGACTTATCTCGAGTTCATTTGGGTTTTCGATTTTGATTAGTATATGAAAATTGGGGGAACAATGGTAGAAGGAAATGAACCTAGTTCTTCAAGTGACGCGGAACAACAATTGGCGCCTAAACAGAAATGGTGATGTTTAACAATGCCAAAATTGAAGTTAAGAAATTCAATGACACAAATAACTTCGGCATGTGGCGATGTGAAGTTATTGATGCGCTTAGTCAACAAGATTTATATGAGATGTTGGAAGACAAACCGGATGAGGTAAATGAGACTGTTTTGAAGAAGATGATCAAGAGGGTTTGTTGTCAAATTCGCTCATGCCTTGCTCAAGACATTAAGTACCTTATAATGAATGAAACTTCGGCAAAAAAATTTTTGAAGAATTCTTGAGAAGTATTTGGTGAAAAGCGTCCAAAATCGACTCCATTTGAAGAGGAAGCTTTACTACTTCACGATGAAACAAAAGATTTCAATGTCGGAGCACTTCAATGATTTCACCAAGTTATTAGCCGACTTGGCGAACCTAGAGAAGAATGTTGGCGATGAGAACAAAACACTTTTGTTCTTGAATTCGCTTCCCGAAGAGTTCGAACACTTTGTTACGACGATAACGTACGAGAAGAGTTCATTGCAATACTCGGGTGTGACTACGGCGGTGGTGAATCATGAGTACCAGAAGAAGTAAAAGCGTGAGTCCGATATGTCGACATCCGAGGTATTGATGGCTAGAGGGAGGTCGTCGGACAAGAAGTCAAGTTGTAACAACTCTCGATCGAAGCCGAGAGGTCGCGGTGTAAATCGATCGCAACAAATTGGGAAAAAACCAATGTGCGTTTTGTAAAGAGACGGGTCATTAGAAAAATGTGTGACATGCGCTTCTTAAGAAGAAGAAAGGTGGGAAAGCGGGCTCTTCAGTAAATGTTGCTCAAGATACGGCAAATGGAGGGAATGATTCCGACTTTTCTTTAACTATATCATCGAGTGCATGTATTGTTGAATCAAAAGAATAGATTTTGGATTTGGGTGCTACTTATCATATTTGTCCTGAAACGAGTTTTTCTAGTTTGAAAATGCTAGAAGGTTGATGATTCTTGTCGCATAATGGGGATAGGTACCATTCGTCTAAAGTTGTACAATTGGTTGCTTAGGAAAATAGAGGAGGTTCGGTATATTCCGACAATGAAATCCTAAGGTCGAGCTTTCTTAAGGTATTATCTCCCAGAGAAAATATATTTTCCTAAGGTGGAGCTTTCTTCTTATGTTTTGTTTTGGGTCACCTCCAAATCCCACCTTTAGTAGACCTCCAACAGTGTTTTCAATCTCGCTTCATTTCAGACTATAAGGCCGGCCACATGTAAAAAAATTATAGGCTGTTATTTTTCGTGCAATACCAAACTAAACCGACACAAGGCCGACGAGCTCATACCAACCTGGAAGCCCACGGAGGTGAAAATTGCCCTTGACCCCAGTTAAGTTGTTAGGTAGGCATGCATTTTGCTAGCGGGGTTCTAGAGTTTGAATTCCATTTATTTCTCACGTATGCTAACCATTAGCTCAAAGAAAATAAACAGAATTTCATGATTTAAGCCAGTGTCCAAAATTATTAACCAAAACTCCCTTAGCTGGAGATACTCTCTCAGTGGGTGCAGGGTTAACATTCCAACCATTAATCTGTCAAAACCTCTTCCTTCATCCACAACTCTACAAAATGTACAAGTCTGATATCTTCTTTACACCAAACAATATCCTTTTGTAAATGTATCTGAACTATACACATTTATGATTGAAAAACTTTAGTCAAGCCTTTCTGTCCATCACCTGTCAGGGAAATATAAATTTATATCTTAAGTGATAAGAAGAACAAAGTCATTGGTGTATAGTACACAAGTACAGCGACAACTTCAGTGCTAACCAAAAAAATCCTTGGCACATTCTTCCTTCCACCTTTGCTATTCAGGTAGGCAGACGAATGATTTACAACAAATGAAGCTCTCTAAGAAGCTCTCTAAGAAGCTCTTTTCATCCGCATCCAAGAGACTTTGTTCAACCTGTACTATCCTAATAATTGCTATTGTGTGCCATCAAACGAATGGGAATAGGGAGAATACAACCCTATAGACCGACCCAGTAAGATCGACCATTACAATTATGGATAGCGGATGATGAAGGAGATGTGACGCACCATTCATACCAAACCTGTACATAGTAATCACTACATATCAGTGGGCTGATAAATTTGGGTTAGTCAAATCAGTGGGAAAAATATACCTGTCTAGTGTCCAATACTCTAAAAAAATTACCATTGATTACATGGTTAAATATATGTTAATCATTTGTAGGAAAACAATTTACCTTTGTAGAACTGCAGCAACGCCAAAAATGAACTTCTAAAGGAGAATCCGGTCGTACACATATCGGTGTCCTAAGTGGAAAAAATATTGCAAACCTGTTTGAAAAACAACAATTAAACAATTTTTACTTATTCACAGAGATGTTTTTATGTATGACAGATTTGAACCAGAAATCATAATTAATTATCTCATATACCCGCCATATTAGAAGAAAGGTTAAATAAGTATACCAGCTGAACATGTTTGGTGTTGCAATTGACGGCTCAATTCCAAGATGAACATCTTTGTAAAGCGTTGCATCAAAATAGCCGGCAAATCCTGGACATAAGGGTCAAAAAACATGCCAAAAATTGACGATCAAGCAAAAAAATGTACTGTTCTTGCAGATCATGTAAACAAAAAATTAGGATCCAAGGACTCGGCCATTGCTGAATCAGATTTAACATACTTTTATTGAGGCAATGGCAAATATACTGATCCATATAGTCTTTTTTTCCAAGAATATATCAGTTTTGCTAAGAATATTTGGTTAACTGACCCACAATTTAAACAGGTATATAAGCTAGTAGCTTCAAGCACAAAGTGTTCTCAAAGTGGCATGGTCCTAGACATCAACCAGAGGGAGACTATAATTAAAGAGATAATATGAAATTGGAAGGTGGCAAACCTTGCAGGCACAGGTATATAAGCTAGTAGCTTCAAAAACAAAGTGTTCTCAAAGTGGCATGTCCTTGAGAGCAACCAGTGTTCTCAAATTGTTCATTCATTTTGTGGTAATGGACAATTTAGCAAGAACGCTATGCAATGAAGTTCAATGTATTCCTCTAGATGTGTTGGGGAGGATAAGGCATTTCATTTTGCCTTTTGCTTTCTGCTTGGTTTCTCTTTTATGTTCTCTTGTTGTCCTTTTTTTCTTCAATATCTCATTGGAGCTTATACATCTATAAGGAACAATGAAAGCAAACGGAAAAGGGATCTTTAAACTTACCATGTACCATTGCTGAACCAGTATCACTCGGTATCTCAAACCGCAGTTTTTTGTACCGTTGGTTGCTCTTCTTAGTTGAATGTTCTGGATGTGAAAATGTAAATACCTGCACAACGCCCACAAATAAAAGAAAACGGACATTTAATTATTTTATTGTTACTTAGTTAGCAAAAACGAGAAAGATATATAAAGAAAATGATACATTGGTGACAAGATTTCCAAATACAGACAAAATTCCCATCTCTAACACTTCATGAACAGGAATTTAAATCAAACACATTGTTTGCATAATAGATGTGTAAATTGGTGACGAGTATTGGTTATCACTATAAGAATAGGATTAAGCTTGCTATAATAGATGTGCAAATTGGTGTTAAGTGCTGGTCATCCAAAGCAAGGAGTATCATATATTTGTAGCTTATTTAACTAGAAGCATGATCTAGAAACTCACAGGTTGTGAAGGAGAAAGCTTTGCTACACTGTGCAATTTGACAACATACGCTGTTTCAAACTGCACAAGATCATTGTGTGACTTAACCTGCAAAACAACATCAAACAGATAAAGGATGCTATACGCAAAAAAATGAAATGACACATCCAAACAAATCTAAGAGAAAAGGGACATACATCATTGTATAACTTAGACGCCGTTACTGGTTGTAGAAAACTTGTGTACCTGAAGCAGCAATGTTCAAGTTTAAGTAAACATGTGCAATTCACCAGTATCCATTCCAAATATAAAATCAACATGAGAAAATGAAAACATACGATGATGGAATTGAAATTCCGTTGTCCTTTAAAAATCTCTGTGCTCCATCAAGACACTCTGGAGACAGCTCATTGTCACCAAAAGATCCTAGCAATTCACTCACCTATAATTTAATATGAGAGAAGCGCAGATATCAGTGAGGTGTGAAGGGAAAAGGAATTTCATCTAGTAAATATACATACCAATATATCAGCTTTCTCAGGGCATCCCAACACCTCATATCACTAGAAACTATAGTTACAGTGTTCTCCCAACCCTCCAGTTTAACTAAGCTCTGTTCCAGTGAAGAAAGTTCCAGTTAATTTCTTAAGCAAGGAAGAAATTTCATTCATAAGGGTTCACAAAACAATCTACTAGAGTAAGAACAAGTAAATGAGACCCATTAGCTTCTGAATACTACTTTTGCTTATGTAAATAGGGGTCCACAACTGAAATAGGAAGAAATTTCATTGAAGCAAGTTCCAGCTAATTTCTTAAGCAAGGAAGAAATTTCATTCATAAGGGCTCACAAAACAATCTACTAGAGTAAGAACGAGTAAATGAGACCCATTAGCTTCTGAATACTACTTTTGCTTATGTAAATAGGGGTCCACAACTGAAATAGGGGAACACCAGAATATAATGTTATGCAAGACCATACCCAAATTGTTTATTGGATACTTTTGAAAAGGTTACAGAGGTTGCTGTACTAAATGGGAGAGCTAGCTCGGCACTCAAGGGGCCTAAATTACAAAATGGAGACGAGCCAGGCGCAGTCCACTTATTAAGCCACAAAACCTTCATCCTTATTAAGTTAAGGTAATTTTACAGGATATGCTAACTGGATATTTTTTCAATCTTAGGATAAGATTAACATAAGCTGCTAGCTTGTTTTTCACAGGGATACACTTACATGGCGCCCAATCACCAGCACCCACCATGTAAGCATTAATTCAATAAACGAGGAGCCAGAATTAAACCAGTTATCCGACTATGATTGGTCTTTCATTTTCCGTTAGTTCTCCAATTCATAAACTATTATAAAGAATAGTGTAACATATCTAGATCTATATTTTACTACAATCTCAAGGATAATTTAAAAAATCCTTTGAAGTAGATTACAAAGCATGTTTCATATGCTACCAGATTATTTATCAAATAGCAAAACGGAGCCTAACGACATGGTCAAAACTAGGAAAGGGTGCAAGTTTTATACCCTTTTTTAAAGATGGAATTTAGAGAAAAATAAATGATCAAGAGAGGGATGCATTCACTCAACAAGCCATAACTCTTGTATTCTCATAAAAATTACTCCAATAAACATACATATACGTGACCTCAACTGGATATTTTATAATCTTAGGATAGAAAAAACATAAACATTAGCTGCTAAATTGCTCTTCACAGGGGTATACTTACGTGGCAGTCCCTTTATTAAGCCACATTCATCTGCACCCACCATATAAGCATTAATTCAATAAACGAGGTGCCTGAACCGCGTTTATTGAATTAAGCCAGTTATTTAACTATGAACGGTCCTTCATTTTCAGTTAGATCTCCAATTCATAAACTATTATTATAAGAATGTTGAAAGAGGTAATATGATCTAGATCTGTATGTTACTACGAACTCTAGGACAATTTAAAAAATCCCTTGAAGTAAATTGCACAGCATGTTTCATATGCTACCAAATTATTTCTCAAACAGCAAAACAGAGCCTAACGACATGATGGCCAAAACTAGGAAAGGAAGAGCCCTGCACTCACACTCACTTAACAAATCATAACTCTATATATGTGAATAATTTTCCAAATCTCCTTAAAAATGATTTTCTACATCTTACATGGAGTGTAACAACTGCATTTGGATTCTTCTCCACGGCATATACTTTCAATTTGCGACCAGTTTCTTCAGCTGCCTGCAATATTTGAGTATTAAATAAGACCAAAAGGAAGTTGCTTGAGCGTCGTTAATGAAATAGGGAGCATGCACAACAAATAACTTTATCCAAGCCACAAGGTGTGCAAATAACAGAAATTTACCTGCAATGATGCTCTAACAAGGGGACCACGCCCTGCTCCCACAACCATTAGTACCTTATATACAAGTGGACAAAGAAACGTTCATTTCTACCACTGAAGCATGTAGCCATTGTAGAAAGCCGTGATGATACAGAGTGATGGCATGAACTACTGATTTATCTACAAAAATAAAACAAGCAAAAATAAAATGTTAATATGGTATGCTTACAGTGGTCGTGGTACATGCGTCCTCATCAGGGACTCGGTCCATCAAAGCTTTGCTTACAGCCCTTTGGTACTGCATAAGGTCAAAATGCACGCTAAAGTTTTAGACAAAAGTTACAAACAGTATCTAATAGGTCCATACTTAATAAGTAAACTTGATTGTATCATAAAACAGACCAAATACAAGGTCTGCAGGAGTTAATAATCCGCACAAACTCTCCCAAGACATACAACATAAACGATAAATCATGCATTTGAAAGAAAAATATGATCCCCTTGTTGGAGAGTATAGTGGTATTAGGAGAATTCTAGAATTAGGAGTTTCCTATTCCTAATAAGAGTAGTAGAATTAGTAACTATGTTGCTTATACATATAAGCATTTGTAGCTGTAAACACTCTATAGATCATTACCTATTATAAAAATATAAATAAAACGAATCTCACTTATACCTCTTTTCTCCATATACTAAAAAAGAGACAGCATCTATTGTGAATCAACACCTAGATCTTTCTTTTTTTTCTTCTATTATAATTGGCTTTTGCTTGTTATAAGCATTTAGCATCACCATTACAGGTCTTGTCAATTAAGTCACCAAAAGGTGTACATTTGTTCCAAATGCTTCACATTACTTAAATGTGGCATCACAGCAAAAAAAGTACAATGTTTGAAAGGGATGATCTAATTCTGCAAGCATAATCAGGATCTTAAGGTTGTAATTAATGGGAAACTACTCAATTGAATAACAAAAAGACTAAGGAGTAAAGAAGATATACCTATGGGATTAAGTTAGCTACACAAATTTATTTACTATTGCTAGATTCAAAATAAAAGTCTAAACTCACATTTTACAGTGTTTAATAATGGAAGCATAGGTTAAGCTTTTTCTTCCTTGTGTTTATGTAAGTTTATTCATTTCAGTGGTGACTTCTATGGCATAAAAACATCCCTATTTAAGGATCAGGCAACAAACTTATTCTAAAACACATAATCTATGGCATATAAACATCCCTATTTAAGGTCGCCTTTCATGATGTCTTAAGAGCCGAGCTATAACCAGGAGATAGAAAAGCGGAAAGAAATACCTCCACTTAAACAAAAAACTTACTTGGCTATACTTCACTACATCTTTCTCAAAAGTCTCGTATGTTTGAGCTTCTAGATTATCCATGAGAGGCTGTATTCGAGAAGAGAACACAACATCGTAAGAAAAGTAAAAAGTTCTAAACATAAAGGAGAAAAACAAAGCGAGAAGTAAAATAAATAAATATATAGTAAAGCTTGAAATACTTATTTACCTGCAATGGAGATTGTAAAAAGTCCCTGTAACTAAGCTGGCAAAACAAAGAAAATTGTCAAAAGAATAACAATATAATATATAACTTTCTCCCCCGCAATAGTTGTAGGGAAAGAGAGATTTAGGTATATACCTCAAACCGTTCTTGTTCAGGAAGCGGATCCATCCTTTGGTAGAGGTGCCCAATATAATCTAGGTAAGACCTCAATGGATGACCATCTATGCCTACACGATGTGAATATTCACCAGGTTATCCCGCAGTTTAAAATTTAAGTTTTTCTTAATTTGACAAAAAAAAAAAGCATCACTTTCAAACAGAAAATAGAGCATGCCTTCAGAAATTTACCATCTATATAATTAGTAGGTACATTTTCTGTGGAAGTATTGTGTACGGGTCCACCAGAAATCACAATCTGCAAAAAAGAATGATATGTCGTTGCAAAGTAAGCTAACCATTTTTCTATACATGGGTTGGTGTTAATCCAACTAAAAGCGGAAACAAGACTACATAAAAAATTAAGTTGAAGCTAAGATCAAATAACTTGAAATTATATCCAGGTAAATTTATACTAGTTCTTATATTATCATGATTGTGCTAACAATCATAAGAAAAGAAGGGATGCAGTTTTAAGAATGTCTTGAGGGGGGAGGGGGACACGCTGATTCACACCTGAATTTCATGCAATGCATGAAAAACACTTTAGAAAGTAACATATCTATGGAACAGAACACTACCTGTATTGAATGATTAAAGAACTCAACCAAAAGCTTCTGGTGGCGTTTAGAGAGACAAGGGTATCCCTTAGCATTTGTTAGAAATGCCTATCAAATGAACAACAACAGCAAATAGGAATTAAATACTTAATGCTTAGTGTTTCATGTCTATATCTAAACTTACAAAGTGAATGCACCAAGCAAACAGTAAGAAATGCTTACATTAGTGTGAATAATAGCTGATTTGACTGGTTCACCAAACCACCGACCAAGTGAGTTTCCAGAGGGAAGTGAACTCCTGGTTGACCAAACAGTAAAAAATGTTTACATTAGTGTGAACAATAGCTTATTTGACTGGTTCACCAAACCACCGACCAAGTGAGTTTCCAGAGGGAAGTGAACTCCTGGATGACCAATTAGTTAATACTTCCGTGCGAAAAGTAAATAATAAAATAAAATTGCATTTAAAGGATACTCACAGTACATCAAGGGCTATAGATAGCTGACTGTGGTGTTCACAGAGAACACGAAACGAATTCCAGCAATCCCAAGAATCAACTGGTCCTCCACTCTGTACATCAAGGACTTTATGTTTAGAGAGAGACGTCTTATAGAAGAACAAGTACAAGTATATATTACACAGCTAGAGATCATAGAGCACATTGAAAAGAAAAGAGATGGAAACCTAAATATTTAAAGGGGGAGTAGCTGAGATGCATTGATGTAAGTGGAAAGAATTGAAAGTAAGAAACATATCAATGGTATCCACTTTAGTTAAGATAGCAAAGAAATGCAAAATATACCACGAAGAAGAAAGATGGCACCCACCAAATGGTTTGTGTCACCCTCCATAGCATCATTATCAGACTTCTCCAATGGCACCCTAAGCCACAACTGTTAGGAAGAAGTAAATTATAAGGGGTAGAAAATGAAGATCCAAAAGAAATTAATCAACAGGGCGATCAGATAAACTTTAAGCTGCAAGAAAAGTACCTGCATTTTGTTTAGACCCTGCAAGATCTGATTCACACATCTTGCATAATTGGCGCATGATGTTCCACGAGGAGGAGGAAGAAGGCAAGCCTGTAGTAGAGGTTTGACAAAATGTGTCACCAATGTTGATTACACAAGAAAGTGGCAAACACATATAACTTTTGAAGAAGTTAGTTTGGCTACACACGTGCAAAAAGGAGAAAACGGCAGACCTGCAATGACAGATGAGACGCCCAAGCTATTTCCTGTTTCAATGTAATTTCTGAGTCCATGCGGAGCACTTGATCTTCGGAATCCAAGTCAATCCATGAGCTGATTTTACCTGGATTAGGTATGCATAAGGGAAGACATAGAAAGGTAGAGATTAATCAACAAAGTTGAGCAGAAAAACAATGAGTTTATTGGAAAATAATTATGGTTTAAGAGACATACCAACAACATGACTACTCCACTGTGAGGGGCTTAGGACTAAATCGGACCCCGAAAATGGGGGAACCCCAGCTCCATTCTCATTTGAGGCTAAGCTAGGTCTATAAGTGGGATCCATCTGCACGATCGTCATCAGCGGGGTTACATACCAATTATAACCATAAAGAGATAAACATTCTATAATAGAACAAATGGGAAGAAAAAAAAATGATTAAAATAATGTGGGGTGTTGGTTCTGCTCGCTTGCTAAAAGCTACTGACCAAGATAGAGTTATTAGCAAAAGTGAATTGAATGTAGGTGATCTTACTAACCATTCACATAAAGAGAAGTTGGTATGTGATTGGCTAATTAGTCACCATAAGCATACTATGTATGTTGTTGATAATAATAATAATAATAATAATGTAGATGCCGGCCACATAATAAGTTTGAGTCACTTATACACAAAGAGACGACGCACCTGAGTAAATGTTAATGTAGGTGATCTTACTGACCATTCACATAAAAAGAAGTTGGTATGTGATTGGCTAATTAGTCACCATAAGCATACTATGTATGTTGTTGATAATAATAATAATAATAATAATAATGTAGATGCCGGCCACATAATAAGTTTGAGTCACTTATACACAAAGAGACGACGCATCTGAGTAAATGTTAATGTAGGTGATCTTACTGACCATTCACATAAAAAGAAGTTGGTATGTGATTGGCCAATTAGTCACCATAAGCATACTATGTATGTTGTTGAGAATAATAATAATAATAATAATAATAATAATAATGTAGATGTCAGCCACATAATAAGTTTGAGTCACTTATACACAAAGAGACGACGCATCTGAGTAAATGTTGATGTAGGTGATCTTACTGACCATTCACATAAAGAGAAGTTGGCATGTGATTGGCTAATTAGTCACCATAAGCATACTATGTATGTTGTTGATAATAATAATAATAATGTAGATGCCGGCCACATAATAAGTTTGAGTCACTTATACACAAAGAGACAACGCATCTGAGTAAATGTTAATGTAGGTGATCTTACTGACCATTCACATAAAGAGAAGTTGGTATGTGATTGGCTAATTAGTCACCATAAGCATACTATACATGTTGAGAATAATAATAATAATAATAATAACAATAATGTAGATGTCGGCCACATAATAAGTTTGAGTCACTTATACACAGAGAGACAATGCATCTGAGTACATGTTAATGTAGGTGATCTTACTGACCATTCACATAAAGAGAAGTTGGTATGTGATTGGCTAATTAGTCACCATAAGCATACTATGTAAGTTATTGAGAATAATAATAATAATGTAGATGCCGGCCACATAATTAGTCACCATAAGCGTTCTATGACGCATCTTGTTATGTGTCTAACCTCACTCCTAAATGTTAGTGGGTTTCATTTACTTAAAGAGTCCTAGTTTTGCATAAGTCTAGTCCAAGTTGGTAGTAGAACCAGTATTTAGCGAAGAGTTATTCTTCCCATGTTCTGTACGAATATAATCTTGTAACCATTTTTCCTAAGTTCTTGCTTAAGTAGGTTGTAATCAAATAGCTATATAAGCCTAAGAGAAGTCATGAATAAAGCAGTCATTTTATCATAAATTATCTTTTATAACACTTAGTGTTTTCTAAAGTCAAAGGCTCCTCAATTAGCCTCAATCTATCTATTCTCCATTATCTCACCATAGGTAAGAAACCAAACAACCAGTACATCCCATATCTGAGTAAATGCTAACGTAGGTGATCTTACTGACCATTCACACAAGAAGTAAACCGAGATTTGTATAGTCTAATTAGTGACCAAAAATCGCTTGAGATGAAAGATGTTAAATTATAAAGCAATGCCTCTAAATTTACATACATTGAAGGAGGAGGAGCACGCAGTAACTTATAGTATATATGTATGTATTAACACAGATAAGAGTATGAGCAAAGGAAGGATTACCAATGGAGGCAGAATGAAGTCAAAGCAACCGTTGATATTGGACGCGAGAAGTTTAGCGATGTCATCCTCAAACTGTGTCTCCACTCCACAGTAACGAGAGTCTCCAGTCTTCTGACCAAGCGGCATCGTTGATTGTTACGTTTCACAACAACTTTACACCGGTGGGAAAAAACAGAGAGATTAGAGATCCCTAAGATGTCAAAATGAGAACAATAAATCAATCGCAAACAAATCAGAGATTAGGGCTTAGAAACTTACAATTTCTCACAAGTTTCCACTGAGAGAGAGATAGAAGAAGATGAAATTGTCCTTCAAATCAGTAAAGAAGATATGATTGATTTTATCAGATGCAGATACAGATGGAGTTTGATTTGGGAGAGATGAGAGATGAGAGATGAGGGTTTTGTAGAGGTTTTTGCCTAGGGCATAATCTTCAATTTGGAGAGTAACCAACCCCCAGCAGTGTCTTGGTTGAGTTCTACAGGGCCCACTAACTTCTGGACTCAGTTTGCAAATGCAACTCCAATGTGTATTTGGTTGGTAAGGGCAATGCATTGCATAACAAATTGATTGCAAATTGAAGATTATGTTATGTTTTGATTAGATGCATTTCTTGCCAATGCAAATGATAACTTATTTATTTTGAACTCATATAAGTTTCCATACTTTCTCCTATTTTATTTTCTGAAGCACTCTGTTGTGGTTGCTAGAGATTTTTCACTACAACCAAATGCAAGCAAAAATAATGCAAGTTGTTTGTCTTGCAAAAGTGAACCAAACACACACAAAAAATTTAAAGGCACCCCAGATTGCATTGCAAATCGAGCCAAACACATCATGGAAGATAGTAGAAATACATATTGCTTGCATTTACGACAAGTTTGCATCGAACCAAATTGAGACTCATTGATTACAAGTGAAAAAGCAAACATCCACTTATATCTATACAATGACATACCTATATTATTCAATTGACACCCGACTCATTTCTCACTAAACAAAAATAGGCTAGGATCCAATCTAATTAAGAAAATATAAACAACCAACAATCATTTGTTATGGAGAGGCTAAAGATCGTTATCAAACCCTGCATTGCAACAGAAATACGAGAAGTTTTCATTATAAAATCCTGCTTTAAAAGTGACTGATTGTGACCAAAAAGTATAAGCAATAGAAGTATTCCACTCCATACATTTATATTAAGCACTACGCAAAAAAGTATAAGAACTGGACAACAAAAAGAAGAAGAAAAAAGAAAGATTCCATAACTATATTCACATTTTGTCCACAATGGTGTCTTCTTAAGTGCAAAGATATAACTCTAAACAGAAAACCAAATATAATACTAACATAGCAGAAGTCTCTTATTTCTTCCTGTTGATGAAATATTTAGACCTTGGCATTGTAATCAGTGGCAACGACCTGACCATAGTCACCCTTAATATCCTCCTCCAAGTAATCCTCTCTGCTGTTGATTGTCAACATCTGACACACCAACCAAAAGAGGGATGCGTCAAGTGCTAAAAAGGCAGCTCCTCCAAACAAACCCGTCTTGGCAGTAGGACAAAGATAGTCAAGTTTGTGATGCACATTGTTGACACGGTGAAGTCCTTCCGTAATCGTTGCCCACAACAACATTGCTCCTCCCAGCACAGACACGGCCCTGTTTCACATTAGCAACGAGTCAGTGAGTTCGAGTTCGAGTTCGAGTTCAAAAAAAGAGAAGATAGATAGTATCCTTACGTCGCAATACCAAAAAACACGACCAAAGAGGTGTTTTTGAACAATGCCGCTTTAGGAACATGTTGGCCTTTGTAGGGGTAGAATACAGAAACCAAACCAAGAGCAGCCGAGAAAATAAGAGCTACAACTGACAAAATCCCCAAAGCTACAGTCGGATCAGATGGAAATTTGCAAATGACTACATCTCTCCCAGGGATTGGAGTACCAGATGCAGGCTGCCAAATAATAAAAGGGAAGAAAATAATGAATGGTGCAGTCCCACAACTAAAGAAGCTTTTATTGCAAACTTGTCTACAAGAGGGGGTATAAGTTGGTATTAGAACATCATAGTTTTTAAAATAAGATACAAAAAATATTTGTGTTTACTATAAACATAGTTAAGGAATGGATGGGGAAGAACACAAGAGGGAGGTTATGCAATATGCAGTAGAAAATATAAGATACAAAGAAAGCAGTAAAGAGAACCTTCTTGTTTTCAGCAACAACTCCAAGTATGAAGGCAAGCACCCCAAAAGAGGCGACCGAAATAGAGATGGTAGAAGTTTTGATTGCCATTGCCTGCATATTATTATTAATTGTTAACTATGATAACATCTGAACCAAAGCATTATGAGAATCAACAGATCTGATTTTGTAACAAAACAAACTCTTTCTCTTTTTCATTAATCAATAGAGATCAAAAATAATAAGAAGAGATTGTTACCAGAGAAAGAGAGAAGGAGAGTTAGAAATAGAGGTCTTCCTTGCGAGATCTCTATATCTATGCAGGCCTTCCTTGCGTCTTTAGTGAATACCAGAATAATTGTATTCTTTCTTATGAAGAGACGATGCTAAAAGAGAATATATATTATTATTAGAGATAAGGTCAAATGACTCAAATCACAATGAAGGAAGGAAGGCTTTTCTTTGGAACTGAGCTGAGCTGAGCTGGTTGGAATCTGGTTGGCAAGATTCCTCTTAACTAAATCCCGACTTGGGGTTTGTTTTTGTTAAGAGCAAGTCCGGCAGCAAGTTTGGGTGGGGGATTTGACAGGGGGCCCACATAAAATCCAGCCCACACCAATCTCTTCCAGTAGCAGGTTTGGGTTTGTGACGTGGTTTTTTTTTTTTGGGAGTTCAAAACACCGCGCAGTGCTCTTTTTATCGCGCCGCTGCTTCAACTATTAAGAAATAAACAGTTCCAATTCGAGTTTATTTCTTTGTTTCTTTATCACTCTCTCTCTCAATTCGAATGCATACCTGAAAAATACATATAATTTCTTTCAAAACACAATGGATATGTCAGAGGGAGACCCACACTCCAATACATTACCTGTAAAAACGCAAGTGAAGAACGAAGTATAATAAGACGCGTGAAGCAGAAGTACAAGATCGGATTTGAATTCAAAACCTTAGATAGATTGAATTAGTTTCGGTAACTTACAAATAGTTATAACCATCTGTAACCACCATGTAAGCCTATTTATAGGATGTACGTATTTGATGTAATAAAATAGAAAACAACTTCTTTTAAAATCTATTTTCTATCATGGTGTCAGAGCAGTAAAATTCTCCATATATTTTTTTTTAACTCTTCATTCCCATTATTACTATGAGTACTCTACCAATCACCAATCATTCACACTTTGTTTCTGTAAAACTCGATGACTCGAATTATCTTCTCTGGCGAGATCAATTAGAGTTGATACTTATTAGCACTGATCTCATCAACCATGTTGATGGCACAATTACTCAACCGAAAAAACACATCTTCAAAGAAAACTTACCTGAAACTAATCCAATCTATCTAAGGTTTTGAATTTAAATCCGATCTTGTACTTTTGCTTCACGCGCCTTATTGTACTTCGTTCTTTACTTGCGTTATTACCTAGGTTTAGAGTGACAAGAGATCCAGAGCGATCCGTAACTCGGTCGAGGTCTGAAAGAAAGAAAAAAAGAGTTAAATTTGAAGAGGTACCTCGCGGTGAAGATATGCCACACTCACCCCAAGAAAACTACCCAACCAGGTTTATTACTGCCCTTCCAGATGACGTTATTCATATCTATTATATTGGCAAATAACTCACGGTAAGTTTTGTTTGCATTGTGATTTTGTTATTTATGTTAATCAAGTGTTTGACAAAATGTTTCAATGAACATAATCGGGATTCGATGCATCCACATTGCACATTCACTACGGTGATCAAAGTTTAGAAGGAGATTTCCACAATTCCAACAATAAGGGATCCCGTGGTGAAAATATTCGGGAGCTTTATGGATATACGTTTGGGCAATTTCGATAATCGGCTAATTCAGGCTCTAACAGAGTGTTAGTGGCCGACAACGCACACTTTTTTATTTCTGTGTACGAAAATAGGGATCACGCCAATGGATTTCCATATGCTGACATCATTGTCAATCAGCCGATATCTGACACAGGTACCGTATGACGACGCATTGAGTATTTTATCCAATGCAAGGCAATTGCTCCCCCGCATTTAATCCAGTAATACGAAGAGTAAGAACATCAGCATTTCACATTTGAGGACGTACTTGACCATCACAGATGATCGAGATGATGATATTACCATTGTTCGGGCTTTTATCCTCTTCATGATAGGACATTTATAGTTTCAAACGACCAACGACACCGTCTAGCTTGGATATCTCGCGGTCGTGGCCGATTTGGATGAAGCAGCCGAATATGACTAGGGTTCTGCTATTCTTGTACCATGGTTTAGATACTGCAGTCACGACTGGGGGTGCCATAACTAGATTTTCACAACATCTTGAGGTACACTAACCATTTTTCCTTAAAAGCTACAAATCAAATATCTTCCAATAAATATCTTAAATATAATTTTTAAATATTTTTTATGTTGTATTATCTTACAGTATTGGTTTTACGAGTATTGTGGGATTGGTCACATTGTCAAGGAAGACCTTAAGTTTTCGTCATATCCACGTCTCAAAGCATGGGAGAAGGAAAATAGGAAGAAAACAAATGATCAGGCAACCAATTTATTTACTTTAGGCAGATACCTCATTGACCACTGAACTATTGAGTCAACCAACTTGCAACCTTGGGTAGATTTTATGGTATCTAGTTTAGATGACGTACAGGCTGCGTCGTTCCTGTCCCGTAAGAGGATGCTACTTCAAGTCCCAAATGGAAACTGCGAGTATTACTTTAGGGATAGATGTTGGAGGTAGTTGACTAAAATTGCGAGTGTTTCTTTTGATCCTTCGTTTAACATGTCGTCACATCTTAGTCCAGCTGATTTACAGGCGATGAGACAGGCCGACTTCGTTGACTGTGACCAGTTTATGATAGGACACTTGCACGCCTTGTCTTTATTTTGCAGGTGCTCTTTTCTTTATTCTTTTTTCCTTTTTTGTTCTCGGGTGCCGCCGCTTCAACAAGTATTGACGTATTTGCGTCACTTTGATTGTGCTGAGTATATTCGCCATGGAATAGGTAGTTCTTAAAGTAATTTAGAGGTTGAAAACCTTAAGGTCGAGTGAGGGGATATGGTTGATAGTACGGGTTAAACGCCTGAGGTTGTGATTGAGATAGTGTAAATAGATTTTGATACTGTCCTCTGATGGTATCCTCTTGCGACATGGTAAACGAAGGTGAGGTTTATGATTGAAATTGAGATTGGTTATGGCAGAAGTATGGAGTGAATTGTGATGATGGGTGATAAGAAAATGGTGTTGAAGAAGGGTTATGGGAGGATGGGGTCGACAGTGTGAAATTATTACTGTTGGTACCAGAGTTCGCCATTTGGGGAGAGCGTAGAGGTTTTTCTCTATGCTCTGCAATTGCATTTGGGAGAGAAGAGGTAGCAAAGGAGTGTTTAGATAAAAAATAATTGAGTTTGAGCTCCTCAAACTCAGTTGAGTTCTTACACGTCCAGCTGGCAAACCCAAAACAACACTGCTGGGAGGTTAAAAGTGTGGGTTTAGGTTTGAGTTGACAAACCCATCCCAAACCCAAGCCCTGCTAGAGATGTTCTAAATAAAGTGGTGAATGCTGGCTGCTGAAGGTTTTGAACTACTGAATGTTTACGGTATTTTATTTTTAAAAAGTGTTAAATGCCAATAGATGTTTTAAATACCCTTGTTATAAAAATAACGCAAGTTGCACTATTACGCGTTATACGAAATAACTAGAACTATTACTACTATTACCACCACCACCACCATCACATTTACATATTTCTCAATTCAAATACTTTTCATAATAGTTAGATGTTTGTTTGGGAGGGAGTTGAGAAAGAGAGAGATAAACCGTTGTTAAAAAAAATTGTAAGTGTTTTGTCAAATATATTTTTTGTGGGTGATGAGGAGTAATATAGGGAGACAAATAAAAGATGAGTGCTTAATGGCTAGTAAGCTAATCAAAAGAGCTTACTAGTTTTGGCTTATTAGCAACTGTTTACTGGCTAGTAAGCCAAAAAAGAAACACCATTTCAAATGCTTAATACCCCTATTAAGCACAAAAATAGGTCTCCAGGGATTAACTTTTTTTATTTTCAAAGATGGATAGTTTTTAGATTAGCCGATTCATGCGTGAGAAATTTAGAATTTGCATAAATTCGTCAAATTCTGAAATTTGCCTACCAAATATCTGAAACCTCGCTGAAATTTAACCGGAAAATATATAATTTAACAGTTTTAGATAGTGTTTTTTAAGAGAGAGGCATAAAGAGGAAGGGCTAGTGACAGTGTGTAATGAATTTTTCAATCAACTAAGTCTATCCTCTATTTATAATATCAAACTTAGTAGTTACAATCATCAACTAACCAAAATACAAGTCCTATTTAGAGAATGTGGGTACAAGAGAATCTAAGAGACTTAGGGCACCTCGAACAGAAGAGTATGCGATTTCAATTTACCATACTGGTATTCCAGAATTGCATACTGTTTTCGTCCAACAGAGAATTAAAATTATATGTGCTCATATTTAATGTATTTCGATAAATTAGGTCAGAACAATTCATATCAATCAATGATTTAGGATTAAAAAGAAACAATCAAAAGTAAAGACAAGAAATTAAAAGACATATGCAATTGTTCACCCTGTGAAAACTCCTTACACGGGAGAAAAACCACAGGTCGTTGTCGATGAAATCGACAACCAAAAATCCACTAATCAAAAAGAGTTTAACCTGAATTATACTTACATACTCGATAACCTCGTCTCATGATTATCTTTTTTTTGACTAAAGCTTCACGCCCAATCTTCTTCTGTTTTCACAACAACCATTCTTGATCTCACACCAATAATTATTCTTCTTGAATCGCTATTGAACAATATGTAAGAAGTATTGTAAAACTAACTCAACATCAATCTCAGGATTAGAAGATGCTTGATTGATATTGAATTCACCCTATCTGATAAAGTAGTTAAAGCTTTTCAAAAACCAAAAAGTGAGTGAGAAAAAGAAATAAGATTTGCTTAAATAGTAAACCAATTTCTCTCGAGATTCGTTCGAACGACTTACGACTAGTTTGGTCTAAAACCTTAGAAAGTTGTCAGTTCGTTCGAACGACAATAATGCTCGTTCGAGCGACAATTGTCTATGGGCCAAATTTCCAGAGGACATGACAACTCATTCGAACGACAATACATATAAAATCCCCTCCTTTTATCAGTGACTTCTACTTACCTTATGTCCATTGATCTTCATTTTGTCAGTGTCTTCAACTGAGACAACCATGAGACTCCACAAACACCAAATGAGACAAATAAAAACTTTCAAGAATTACACTTATAAGAGATAAGTTGTGATGGGAGAGAGAGAGAGAGATGCCACGTGTATTAAAAAAAATTGTTGGGCGCTCAAGAGTTCAACACATAGGAAGTGGTATATTAAAGAGAGAAGTTGTGATGGGAGAGAGAGATGCCACCTGTAATTAAAAATTGTTGGGTGTTGAATGGTTCAGCGCCTAGGTGGTATGCAGATACTCCTTGCCAAAGTTCAGGTTTCGTATACTTTGGAGGGGTATGGAGGTGAGTATGTTGAACCCCATACCCCTGTTGGATGGGTTTTTTTTGCAAAAATAGAGGAACACCTTAACAACATACTCTTATGTTGAAGGTGCTCTTACTAATAATAAAACCATACTCTTCAATATACTGTTTCGGCTGAACACTCGTATTTATAATGATTTCATTTTGGAAATCATGAACCCAAAATTATGCAAAATAAAAGAACATGAATTAAACTTTGACTACACTAAAAAGTTTACTTAAGCAATAAAATCTCTTACACCAATAAAATCAAACTAACAATTATAAATAAGTGATCAAAATAACACAAGTGCTTACGGGGAATCCCTTTGAATAGGTAAAACCATGACCTTTCTTGGAAGGTTTTTAAATGACGAATATATTAATGATGCTGATTACAAATTACAACTAAGAGCTCCTTGAAAGAAAAAAAGGCATATGAAAGTTAAGAATGAGATAATGTATGTTCTTGGAAGTTAAAATCTGAACCTTTTGAGTGATCTCTGTTTATTTATAGACCTTCTTAATCATGGGTGGTTGTTATGATGTCACGATCTTTTGAGAAAGTAGAGACTTCATAATGGTAAGTAGCGGAACATGTGTGTGTAGGGGCGTAATTTAGAGAATCAGACTAGTCTCTTACACCAAATGCAACAGAGTTTATACTATAACAAGTAAGTAAATAACTCGAACTTTATGTAGAAAACTTTTGAATAGGTAAAAACACGATATCTTGTTAAATAGTTTTGAAGAGATGATGGTATTAATGAGATGATTACAAGTTACAGTTACAAAGCTCTCAAAAAGTAGTAGTTCAAGGCTGTAGGTGATTCTATCCTTTTTTAGTTAACTTACCTAATTTACTTTCTTAGAACATCAGCAGCTGGGTAGGAATTCTACCGAACCACGTAGGCGGCATCTTTTTAGTGTTTTAGCGATTGAAAAAGGCAAGTCTGTTTTAGTGTTTCAAGGTTGGACTCATAGTCGTTCGTACGGGCCTCATGGTCGTTATAACGATAGTCGATTTTTTGCCTAAAAACTTACTCAACTACAAATCTTTTGTTGAAGGCTCATGGTCGTTCGAACGAGACTCGGTCTTTTGCCAAAAAACTGATCCAGTTACAAACTTCGTTTGGATTGCTTGAATCCGTTCGAACGACGATACAGAGATTTGTTTTGAGAGGTCATTTAGACCACTGGTTGTGCCTCGTGATTCGTGTTTAATGTAATAAGTCTCCCAATATACAAGGGATACTTAGGGTATTCCGTAGCTACCCTTAGTGAGATATTTGGAAGAGGAATTTCTTGAGAAAAAACCTCAATTTGTTGTGTGATTGTAACTTTAGATCATTGGAATAAACTCTCTCTCTCTCTCGTGTGTGGACGTAGGCAATTTGCCGAACCACCTTAAATGTGTGTTCTCTTGTAATTGTGTTTATTTCTTTAGCTTGTTTGTGCTCTTATCGAATGGAATCGAAGTTCGGCTTCCGCGACGTGGCTCAACATGATGTCAACTATGACTCGTACACACAATATTTTGTATATCTCAACCTTGCTTGTATTTAATCCCCTTAGCTGTTATTTTATTTTTTTCGTAAGCGTTGTATACTTTAAGCTTATGATATAGAGTTTAGGCAATACCATTTGAAGTTGAAAAGTTAGAACCAATCTTGATTGATTTTATGTATATCACATAGTGTGCACCGTTACGCGTTTTGATATCTCTACCTCTAGTATTTCAGTACCGAATACCATGGTTTACGATAATACATCATACACTGAACGACGAAGAAATAACCGAGCAAGACATTGCCATTGGGGACAATGTATGATCCATGACTGAACCATTAACAAATCTACTACGGGTCGGCACGTACGTTATTAATAGTTTGTCGTTTCGTTGGGCGAAATTGTCGAAACGACTCTAGAGAAAGGTTAGAAGAAGTGTTTTTTCATGAAAAGCAGTGGGAAAAAAAATAAGAAAGGGTGAAATTGATTTTGCTTTGAAAGTAAAACTTATGATGGGAAGCAGAAGCATCCTTATTGTATCTTACACTAACAATCTACATCAAGAAGTGGACGTGCCGGAGTGGTTATCGGGCATGACTAGAAATCATGTGGGCTTTGCCCGCGCAGGTTCGAATCCTGCCGTCCACGCTATTTTTTACTTTTAGTTTTTTTTCCTCTTTGATCTCTAAAAACTGCCATACTCAATGAAGACTAATCATTTGGCAGATCTCAATTAGTCTCTCACCAACAAAATCTCTCCCGCCAAAACAACAACATTCGACAGACTCTACAACACTCTCACTCATCTCTCTCTCTCTCTCTCTACATCTACAATAACGAGACCCATCAATGGTGAGTCTCTATTTATCTCTCTGTAAAACCTAATTTTGTTGTAGTTGCCTTATCATTCCCCTAAATTTATTTAGTTTCATGTTAAATTGCTTCTCTTATGGTATCTAGATTACTTGATTTCAGCAAAACCCTATAAGTTTCAACCCCATCTAACCTAATTTGCGAATGGGTGCTGATTTTATGCGCTATGTAAATCGAAACTGGTATCTAAAAATGGGTATGGCTGAAAATTGCTCCATGAAAAAATCGGGTCGAAGTGATAGGTTTTCCTGCTTATAAGCATGATTTTGTTAGTGTGGTTTTAATAAATACTAGTTCGTGTTATGTGCAGTCAAAGAAAAGAGGGCTTTCTTTGGAAGAGAAGCGCGAGAAGATGCTTCAGATTTTCTATGATTCCCAGGATTTTTTCCTTGTAAGTCAACCTACAAATGTTTTATGGTATCTCTTATTTTCCGCGTACTTATTTTATTATTGAACCTGTACAATGCTTAGTATGGATCTCTTATCATCAGACCTGGAAACAGATTGCTTATTGTGTATTACTGAGTTGTCTTTTCCCCATCTTGTATTTTTTTTTTCTCCTTTTATTCGCTTGGATTGCAAGAGGGTTTGCTGAATCTTAGCTCAGTCTTCAAAATATTAAGTGTCATATTTCCTATTCAAATGAAATAAAATGAGAAAGTAGTAGTTTTTAGTTTTTCCTAATTATGTACAAAACTTTTGTTAGGTTTCTTCTCTTCTTGTCTATGATAATTGAAACAGAGTTTTCCCAATTACTGATATATGGACAATATTTATCAAAAAAAAAGTTTATATAGACAATAAGCTGATTTATAAAACTGGAAGGATTCACTACTTTTTAGAGATCTCAATCCTCACTAAATAAGGGATATATGAAGGAAAATTGTCACTTAAAGCCGAGTTTGCCGTGGAAACATGTCTAAGATAGAGATTGACATTCACAATATAAAGTGATATGGATTTACCAGAAAGTCATTTCAAGAAGTTAGGAGCTATGACATACAGATATGAATAAAGATACCAGGGGAAAACTTTGGTAGATTCACAAAACCTATGGAATGTTTAGTAGTCTTTTTCTCTTTGCAAATGGTAAGCTTAAAGGTTGGTGCCTCCACTTGGTGAACCCATTTTTAATGATATCGGTAACTCGGTGTTGGTAGGAGAGGAATCCAGATCTACGGTAGCAACTCCGACATACTTGCCCATGGCGTATTCGTGTACAATTGTCTCATCCTTTTCTAGTAATAATGTACAAGTCCAGTTTTATTGCTTTGTATACCTTTTTCCTATTTGTGAATGACACCAAATACCATAAAGAGAGTAGGGCCTTTTGCTTGTAAAATTTCTGCAAAAACATCATTTATATACATTTCTTTGTGAATGAAATATCTCTTTTCTTGTTTGCGAGTTACCCCAAATACAGTATAGAGATTAGGGCCTTTGCTTGTAAGATTTCTACCAAAACGTCAATTATATACATTTCTTTGTGAATGAAATATATCTTTTCTTGTTTGTGAGTTACACCAAATACAGTATAGAGATTAGGGCCTTTGCTTGTGAGATTTCTACCAAAACATCAATTTTATACATTTCTTTGTGAATGAGATAAAATCCAACTAAGCATTATACAATTAAGAAAGTTCATTATAGAAGTATACATACAAAATATCGTCGAAGGTATTGGTGTTGTATCACTTGGACACTGGTACCACAATTATTTTGTATACTCCGGTGTGTAGGCGATAAATTCTTCTTTTTTTTGGGTTTTTTGTATTTCAAGAATACCTGAGCTTGCATCATCTAGAACAACCTGCCAAGGAATGAATCAATATGTTCATTCATGAAATAGTTTCAATTTCTTTTCTTAAACAGCTCAAAGAACTTGAGAAATCGGGTCCCAAGAAAGGTGTTATCAGCCAGTCTGTGAAAGATGTTATCCAAACTCTGGTGGATGACGACCTTGTCTCAAAAGACAAGATAGGCAGTTCTGTGAGTACCTATTCCAGTGTTGCCTTGAAGTTTCGATCAGAAGATAATATGAATTACAGTGTGAAGAGTTCTGTAAAATTTAGCTATTTAAATGAGCTTATATTTTTAATTTCCAGATTTATTTCTGGAGTCTTCCAAGCTGTGCTGGGAATCAGGTGAATTTTGTTGAGATTTGTTCTTTTAGCTTAAGTTCTATAATATTTGAAAAAATAACAAAAACAACGTAACTGAAGAAAAATTAATGGAGTATGTTATGTTCAGTTGAGGAATGTTTCCAGCAAATTACGCTCGGATCTTCAAAGTAATAAGAAGCGGCTTGCTGAAGTTATCGAGCAGAGAGACAACCTAAAAAAGGGCAGGGAGGAATCCGTAAGTTAACTTAAATCAATGCAAAATAATACGTTTAAGAGTTCATTGATGGGACCATAAGTTTAAGCACACACCTTTTACCACAGGATGAACGAGAAGAAGCTTTGTGTGAGTTAAAAGCCATTGAAACCAAGTATAATGAGCTGAAGGTAATCTTATATCTCACATTCTCCCTTCTTGCCATGCATAAAATTATGTTTGATTGTTTTTGTCAAATATATTAATGGATGTTGTGGTTGATTGCTGTAGGAGGAGATGGTTCGATATGCTGACAATGATCCAGCTACTCTTGAAGCAATGAGTTAAGGATCATACACTTTCTCTGCAAATTTAGTACTTTTCATCTAGGGATACCGCATTTTTTTGCTGTCAGATCATCAATCAGGGATCAACATGTATGTTTTGGTAATATATTGGTATCTCAAAAGATGATATATTGATGATATTTCGGGATAACTCGGAAATATTTGATGTTTTGATATATCAGAGATGGATAAATATCTAAAATGTTGGCTTTTATATACCGGTATATACAATATGAGAAGGTATATAATGTAACAAGTTCTATCGTTTAATATTGTACATACAACGGTTAGATCGCAATGTATTCATCGTTAGATATTTTTCCTTACAGTAAGTATCCGTTATATCAGCCTTAAAAAGTCAAATTTTTAATCCATGAAGACAACATAAGATTTTTCCTTCAAAGGATCTTTTATTATTCTTATGGGGTTTGTTCTGCTTCTGTCAAAGTTATTTATGACCTTCACAGTAATATGTTTTTCATGTGCATCACAGAAAATGCGGCAGAGATCGCCCATGCAGCAGCTAATAGATGGACAGGTCTTGCTTTACACTTTTTTCTCTATGTTTTCTCGTTTTTTCTTATTCTCTTTCCTTCAGAAAACCCCCCCGACATTGTGTTCTTTTAATATCCTAAAAGGTCACATCAAAATTGATCCACAGATAACATATTCACTTTACGGCAATGGTGCTCAAACAATTTTCCCCAAGCCAAAGAGCAGCTTGAAAACCTGTACACGGAGGTAATATATCCCTTCTCAAGTTCAATCTGATTGTGATGGTGTTTGTTAGCTGTGAACCAGAATAAGATTGTGTTGTTACCATCCAGACAGAACACAATGGTTGGTCTGTGAACCACTAAACCAGTCTAGCTCGAAGCAAATACTAGCTGTTTCCTAATAACAAGTGAAACCTTTAAACGTGTTGCATTACTAGCCCTACCCAGTGGTCCATTCGGACAAGTTAGACATTAGGATTTCCCTTAACTGAAGAAAACAATGCGGCAGGACGAATCTACCCAGCATATACAGAACGTGTTGACCAACTGATATGTTTACGTCTTTGTGTTAAGAGTTACGAAAACTGATAACTATTTCATGTGTATATACAGTTTGTTAAAGGTGATACTAATTTTTAGCATACCGGTCAACTGATTTAGACAGTTAAATAGTATTGAAATTAGGCAATTGTCATTAATCTTGGAGGTGTAAAGTCCAATAATAGATGTCAAAATTCAGAATATGCCTAAATTTACCAACATTCGAGAAGCAGGTCGAAAGTTGAACTCTACGGGTATATATCCCTAGCTTTTGATCATATTTTGGATGTCAAACTCTATATGAGGGAGACTCTCAAATTATTGTTCTCCTCAACTCAATTGCAGGTAGGGATTACAGATGATTTTGATTACTTGGAGTTAACCACTCCGGTAGGTGCTCAGATTCCAGATAATGATCATAAGGGGTGGACCAGTTTGGGTCCGAGTCGTTCTGACAAGTGATAAAATGATAGAAGCTCGTCAAAAGGTAATATTGTTTGGGGTATAAGAATGCAGATAGTGAAATTCCTAGATACTGATGAAAAGGTAATTGTAGTTTGGGAAATAGTACATGTATTACGTACTTCTGATGGGGAAAATATCATGTTACAAAGACCCTGATTAGAGAATGCAAATCAACTTTGAAATCCATATATGTATGTTTGATTACCTCTTATAAATTTGAAGGGCTAAGATGTGTTCAACTGCACTGTTCCCCTTGCATTTCTAGGATAATTGTTGGTTATAGCTTCGGTCTAGCTTCCTTGCTGGTATGCCAGTAAGCTTCCCCAGCGCTGCCAAATGCCAAGGAGGCTTGAAGAGACTCCTCCTTAAGGAGATGAAAGACCCACTGTCATTGAGTCTGTCTATATTCATATATTCTTTCCTAGGCTGCAAGTTGGGTAGGTTTCACCCACTCAACCCGAAACTCAACTTTGTTACAACCCTAACAGAGCTTAGCTCTCTCTGACTACGTCTATCTTCCCTCCAAGTGCTAGGATTTTTTCTTCTTTGGAAAAATTTCCACTATTTCACATCTCTACTTCTTTTTATCAAGTCAATATATTTGCTTCAATAAACTTTCAATGAGTTTGGCAATTATGATATAATTTAAGTAGCTTAGGTAAACCCGAAAACCCACCCAAACCTACGGGTTGGGTTTAGGTTGCAATTTCTTAATCCAAGGTTAGGTTAGGTTTGGGTTGCTTAGTTTATATACGGGTTGGGTACTGGATATACCTACAAACCCACCCAACCCAACCTACTTGCAGCCTACTGGACCCTGATGACATGGAAAAGGGGTTGAGGAATCAGCCTGGGATCATGAAGAACAAATTAACCAGGAAGATATATCTATCTTAGGAGCAACTGATGCATGGGCAAATTGTAAGGATATCTTATGTGCCACAATATGGTTTAATCATTGCAATGCTGGTCATAATCATCCTGCAGTTTGAGTTCTATTTTTCAGCTTGGTTTGTACTCATAGTTTGGTTTAATTTGGTGTGTACGCAGTTTGGCTTGTATTGTTTGTTATGACTACCTCCTAAAACAGATTATGTTTGTTTGATTTGTAGTTGTTATGAGTGTGGTTTTTACCCATTAAAAAGTTTGTTGTAAGTTTATATTTTGGTTTCTACTATTTGTTATGATAGGTTATCTATGAATAGTATGTTATATGTCTTTCTTATGATGATTGTTTATATGTTCATATGCTGTTTGTTTCTTGCATTTTAAGGTGTCTGGCCAAGTTTTATGTGGTGTTTAAGGGACGTGTACCCGTAGTCTATGTGACATGGGAGGAGAGACAACCCCATGTCTCAAGATATTGAGGAGCTCATTGTAACGGGTTAAATAAAGAATAGAGACTATAGTTTGCTTGCAGTGTTTGTAGATAGGTAAAGGAATTTCCAATTAGTAGTTGTTGAGGAGGAAACTCCACCTGTGGTTGGTGGAGGTAAAGGCAAATGCACATGTGGTGGATGAGAGGAATGTAGGACAGGCCTTAGAAAACACACCACAATTTTAACAAAACTTCATGCGAAGATAACTTCACGCGACTTTAGACTTCCAGGAAATAAAAGCAGCCTTAAAAAACTGGAAAATAACACACAGTAGGAAGTTGTAAATAACTTCCCTATGTAGGAAAATATACAAGGATCTTTCTACTCACTGCAATTAATCAATACAAATATAAATTTTTATACTAATCTTATAGGGTTAAATTTCAATTGAGAGATACCTCTTCCCTTGGATTGGCTACAAACTCAATTTGATGGTTATTATTATGCAGTGTAGCCTCCAAGAAGGGAATCGTGTCTATATAAAATACGGTTTGAAAAGCCTTTCTATAAAGGCCTCAAAACCCTAATGAAGGGTAACACTAGTACCCCAACGTTAAATAGTGGTGTAACAATTGGGCACAACTAATAATACTGCACACGATAGTTAACCGTGTGCTCGTAAGCATATATAAAAATTGGTTAGTGATAGTATAAAAACCTAACACCGAATACTAAAATTCATGTAGAGTAATCACGAGGAAGAAAATAGGCAATACCTTTGGAACAACATTGGCAGATTTAATAACAAGTCTTTGGACGCATTTCTTCCTAGTGCTCAATAATCCAATACGACATGCTCAAATTGAAGAAACCTTAACATTTTTCGAGGAGGACGACATTTTCACGGAACCAATACTTGTAGTAGTTTGTATTGACGCCATTGAGAAACCCCTACAAGATAAGAAAACCTTGATTATATTTTTTACAACCACTAATACTCCAGGATTACCTATGAAATCAAAATCAAAAGAAAAATAATTTTACGACAAATTCCCCATTGTTTTTTTTTTCCACAAAATTACAATTTTTACGACAAAATAGATTTAAGACTTCATTTAATCAAACCATTTATATGATACAGAAGTACAGAGAGAGACATGAAACTCCTAATAAAAAATCACGTTTTTGATAATATAAGGAAAAAACGATAAAATTGTTGATCACAGAAAATGGAAAGCAGACACAATTTCTTTACGAAATCAGATTTGGGGTTTTGTTTAAGAAAGCCACCATCTACATCATAGACAAAGAGATGAAATTCCTAAATAAACGACTTGCAAAATCACTTCTTTTCTCTTTACAATATCTGATTTAAGGTTTTGTTTAATCACGCAACTTCTCTGCTACAGATGCATAGAGAGAGACGAAACACCTGATTATACAAAATCATATATTTTTATAATAAAAAATGGCAAATCATTACTGAATTAAGAGTTCTGGAGGGTAATTTTAAAAAAATGGTTGCAAAAGGGCATTTTTTTTAATCCTCCGGAACTCTTAATTCAGTAATGATTTGCCAATTTTTATTATTTATTTATAAAAATATATGATTCTGCATAATTAGGTGTTTCAGCTCTCTTTCTCTATGCATCTGTAGCAGAGAAGTTGTATGATTAAACGAAATCTTAAATCAAATTTTGTAAAGAGAAAATAAATGATTTTGTAGGTCGTCTATTTAGGAATTTCATCTCTGTCTCTAATGTAGATATTGATTTTCTTAAACAAACCCTGTAGTAGCCTATTTTCGCTATGCCGAAGATAGTCTTTACACCTAAGTTAATTAGAACGTTGATACGAAATAAATAATTTCTAACGCAAGATTTAGTGTGGAAAACCTTTGAATAGGTTAAAAACCACGACCACTCTTAAGAATTTTAGAAAGAGAGAGATGTTTATTACGATTGCTAGTTATTACAAAGAGAGAGAGAGAGAGAGAAAGAGAGAGAGAGAAAGAGAGAGAGAGAGAGTTCTTGACAATTTGATACAGAGTTTTTGAGTCGTGCTTTTTGATTCGAAGAAGTCCCCCTTTATCTGTAGTTCTCTGGTTCTATTTATAGGTCTTATAATATGACCGTTGGTTTACGTACATTGATGACGAGCGTTATGGTCGCATATACTTGATGAGTATTCATGATGATTTGTGTACCGGCTTGATATCTGTTTATCTTGTAACGGCTTCTTTGATGTTTATATTTGTACCTTCAAACTGTTGTCACGGAGGTCGATATCTGTAGGTTGGTCCTTTTATTCTTTAAGTATGTTTATTCAAACTATTTGAGATTGATATTTAGACTTAGTGCGAGGATTGAAAATAAGTCCTTACAACTGCCCCCTCTCAGCCAATAGCAGAAGAGATACTTGGAGCGAGTAGTGTTGGTTGAGAATCCCCGTATACATGTAATTAATGTGGGAGCAGTGTTTCGATGTACCTTCATGAATACTTGTTTTGACTGTTGGGTTTCCCAAAAATTGGTGTTGTTTTGACTCTTGGGTTTCACCTTCACTAGATCCTCATCAAGATGTTTACATCGTGCTATAAGGAACTCTTTCTCCTTCAACAGAGAACTCTTATACTCATCAGTGACGACTACAGTACGGTAGAGTTCATCCTTCATCAATCGCAACTTCTTGGATAATTTCTGACACTCCACACTATCATCCGGCTCTTCCAAACTCTCGTCCACTATCGACTCCTGCAACTCACGGTATTTCCGATCTAATTCAGTATATCGAAAGTCATCTTCCAGACGTAACAACTCCAAGGATTGTTTCTCATGTTCTACCTCGGATATACGGATACGACACTTGTTGAGGGCCTCATCGAAATTGAGTTCCTTCTTTTTATGCCTGTCGTCTTCGGCACGAGCTCTATCACTTTTCCTCTGACAAGAAGCTCGGGCAGCATGCAAGTCACGTGTCAGCATATCTATACGACCTCTCATATAATGAAGTTCACCATCTTGTTTCTTTACAAGATCTGCATTCTCTGACATCAAACTTCGAAGACTCATCAGATCAATTTTTTGTTGTGAAATGATACTATTCAAATCCAGCACTTTCTGATTGCCAGTCATAACGTCGAGCCTCTTCTTCTTCAATGCAGCCTTATATGCTTCAACATTTTCTTTAGCAGCAACCATATCAACATCTCTCTGAGACAGTTCTATTGTCACAGTATTTAGCCGATCCTGCAAATCAAGTAAATTCGATTCGAGTTTGGAATTCAAGATCGCAGTCTCCTCTGCAGCCAACAAACACTTTTGCAATTCTTCATTCAATTTATTAAACAAGGTGGACAAAACAGACAGTTCGTTCTGCTTATCAGTTAACTCCTACAAATACAGATTATAAATGAGCATGCATACATCAATACAAGAGAGCTACATCATTCTACAATATATATTACAAAAGCTCGAATTCAATCTTAATTGAACCCTACCAGCACCTGTTTGCAGTGATTACACTTTCCTATCATCCTTTCTAAATTGAAGAAAATGATCCTCATCGATCTCCGCCCCTACAAAAGCCAAGATCATCAGGCAAATGACCTACATCACCCCATATCACAAACACACCAGCCCGAGCTAAACATCTTTGGGCTTCTACACTATGGCGATTACGAGCTTCTTGTGCCAAGAATTTTACTCGAGATGGGTCGGTCACTATACCCCTCTCAGTTAAAAGCTCTAAATAGGCCGCTTTCAAGCCACGCTCAGTATCTACTTCGGCCTCCAAATACAGTGTCAAGACTGATAGTAATTCTTGACACCTAAACTTACAACTCTCATGGACAAATGGAGTATCTCTCACAGTTTTACGAAATTCAAGATACCTAGTGTACTCTTTTTTGCAAAACTTCATCTCTCTCCGTTTTTATTTTCCCATACCTACATTGGAGCTTGACTAGCTCACTAAAGGTTTTATCATAATTTGATTTATGAAGACGTCTCTTATATTCAAGTTTATTCTGTACCTATTGGGTACGAGTGATGCTATCCCTCGCTCGACTCAGGGATTTCTCCAACTCGCTCACTCGTCCTCTCAACCGAACTATCTCCTACAAGCACAACATGCAAGTCAAGATCAAACAATACCAGGGAACTATTCAAACTCTCAAACCAACAGAATAGTAGTATCATCAATACAAAGACAAGGTTTCCAACCAAGCGAACTACAACAGAGTACAAAATCAAAGATTAAACTTCAAGCTACCTCCAAGTTCGATGCATTAGTCGAAGGAGGGACGGGAGTTTTCTCAGGAATAACGGTTGGATCAGCAGCTGGGGATGCGTCATCTCTGAAGGGATTGACCTTTTCATAACCACCAGCAATAGACAACTCTACTTCCTCAGCAGACAAACCCCAGTGATAGCATCCATTAACTAGATGGTTCCGACCTTCCACCACTTCAACAACAGCCTGCTGACCCGCTTCTATCAGTTTGGCTCTCTGTTTAGCAAGAGCAGCCTCGAATTGTTCTTTCTCCAGAAGCTTCTCTCCCTCGGGCAGAAATTTCTCCTTCTCAAGCTGTACGTTTTGGTCTTTTAACTGCTGAATCAAGGTCGCAGTTTCTGCCTCAGCCGCAGCACGCTCAGAATGAGTCGACATCAACACTTCAAACACTCCCTGACAAGAAGCAGCCAACTGCACCACAAACAAGATAGTGTAAAATTTCAGATCGCATTATTGTCAAAGAAAAAGGGTACAAAAAAGTCATCCATACATGCATGCGAGATGCTCGGCTGAATCTTCATACTCAGAAGGCTAGGATCACACCTCATCAGGTCGGCAGATTCTTTCGCAACGACCTTCACATTCACCTTATGAAAAGAGCTCGGCTCTATGACTACAGATCGCTTTTGCTTCTTTGAAAGAGGAGCATCACGCCCAGAAAGGTCGACCACATCTTTTGTAATAGGGCTCGGTGGCTCATGAGTAACAATCTCTGCCAAGGTTTTAGAGCCTTTCCTTCCCCGCTTCAGAGCAATGTCAGAAACCTCCACCGGAGCAGGGACAACAGTTGCAGCTTTAAAAAGAGAGCTCGGAGTGGCCATAGCTCTGTTTTGGTAACCCCGCTGTATTTTAACCACTGAGGAATTTAGCCTCTTCTCCCGACGGATGCCTAACTCACCAAGTACTTAATTTAGCTCGGCTCCCTCTTGACCTACAATGTCAAATAGACTTAACGTATCAGTAACACACTTCAGTTCGGGCTCTGCAATGATCAACAAGGAGTGATGTTAGAAGTTTATCATAAATTATAATAAAGCCGAAGCAGTAAGAAAACACTTACTCTCACAAAAATTCCTGTGAATCAGCTCGAGCTCTGGTTCCCCGGCCACTTGCATACAATCACCCCTCACTATCACAAGATGGTTGCACCAGGGTCTCCCCGACGATTCAAAATCAAAGAATTTTGACCTTGTCGAATCACTATACAGATATCCACTGCGGGAAGGTTTCAGATACTTAAATTTATAAAATTTCAAGACATCTTCAGCAACGAACTGTTTGTCAATATAACCAGTTCGCCATCGGTGGTTGAGAGCTTCGTAGACCCTCATCATCTCGTACACATTGCTATTTAATTGAGCAGGGCAGCAATGCAATAAATTTATTACCCCCTTCTAGAAAAAAGTCAGGGGAACTCTCAAGCCGTATTTGAACTGGCCGAGGTAACAGAGGAACCCATCTTCTACGACCTCCTCACCAGTCCCGTTATAGTACGAGACTTCTACGTCTTGTCCTATACCCTTCCCCTTTTTCCACTTCTTCAAGGAGGGCACCTCATAATGCCCTATATCACCATTATCCCTCACAATGCTTCTAAACCATTTACTTCCATGACTAAGGTAGCGCCCCCAACTCCCACCTAAGCATCGTCTATACTTAGAGAACCACTTGACTTCATTACCAGGTTCAGGATAACAAAAGAATTCCCCAGTCTCCATCTCAGTGGCAGACACATCTATAGTAGGGACATCTCTAACCTCTGCACCGTCTACGGTCCTATCAGAGGAAGATGTCTCTGACGACCAAGACTCCATAGCCTCGGCAGTCATCACTATTTTACTACTGGGCTTGATATTTTTAGAACGCATCTAAAAATAAATACAACAGCGGGAGCCTTTTTCAGAATGTTTCAAACCTCAGAGCTCCTCCCCCATACGAGACAACATAGTTCAAAACTACTACTATCACAGTTGAACTATATCAAGCCATTCAAAGAATCAAAGAAAATAACACTAACCTGTACTCGAAGAGCAACAGTCTGCAACGCCAGTAGGTACTCTCACTCCAGACGACAAAACTTTGTTTATTCGGGGAAACTCAGATGGCAATGGTGGACCACATTCAAAGTTATAAGACTTTCTCTCTCTAGAAATATCCCTCTCTTTCTCTGCAAACAAATGAGTATCGTGGGAGGAAGAGAGACGGCTTTTATTACCACCCCTCGATTTGTGAAACGACGGTTCAAGATGACACGCAGCAGGCACGTCTTTTCGTTTGCCCTCGTCATTATGTTTGGGGTTACGTGCTCTGTTATCACGTCTGACCCTTGGCTCTATAACCGCCTCGTCTACACGCCTGTCTACCATTATTTTAAGCAAGGTTTACTGCCCAAGAAAATCAGCAGTAGTACGTTTATTTACGTACAACAACAAAGTCTGCAGCCACGCGACCTTGCCTCATTATATATCTCTTGTGTTAAAACCCTAATACAGTTATCACAGCTGTCACTCATCCTATTCTGGATCTACGCAAGCAGAAAATCATGCAATAATATTGCATCTGATCCATTCGGGACAAGAGAATATCAAAGAAATCATTTTATTATGGTCGATAATTCGACCCTACACAATTTACAACGAATGATCTTCAACAATACTCTCGTCCTCTACAATCCATTTTTCAGGCATCATCTACCGAACTATCACTTCATATGGTTCAACAACAAGACAGTTCTACTTCTTCTATCATACTTCACCCATTGCATCCGAGATCTCATCAGGATCACAGTCGCTCCCGACAACTATGGAGATACCATTCCAACAGAAAGGGTATATAACACGAAGAGATTATTATGCGTAATAACTTTTCAACAGATATGGCAACAATAAAGCTGCACAAGGAGCACGTATACAGCTCGACACCAGCAAATGATTTTACAATTCAGATGTCTATATTCTCAAGGATATTCTCTAACTCCGAAGAATACAAACTGCGTACTAGCGACCTACTCTACAAGGGACTAGTTCGAAGAGTACCGACGAAATATTACCGACGACAAGTTTATTTCATTCAAACAGTTCGGATACAATAAACAAGACAGAAGCACACTTCAGCAGACAAGATAGAAGAAAAGTCAGCAAATAAGAAGTTTTCATTCAGTTCGGAATTCCGATTACAAAAGAACATTTTTACAGACTGTTCGCTCTATTACAAGACGATCTACTGTGTTCTTCAGAAGATGACAGTGCAACACTTAAACCGAAGTTTTCGTGTTTCCTCGTGTCATCCAGCACAACAGTGGAACAGACAAGGCAGTGAATCCGACACAACTGCCTCCGTATCACCCCCGCCTCCGCAGGTGACGAAGACGACGCACCTCCACCGTTTACACTACCCAATCCTCAATACTTCTCTCTGCCGACTCCTATCCCTGTACTACCAACGTACGATGGTGGTACAGGTGATGATATAGAATTAACCTATTGCAATAGGACCGGAGTGGAAGGTCTAGAGGATAGGTTTCTCTGTTATTTGAACCAGGTCGTCTATGGTTTAAGAACTCCGTGACAAGGAGCTGGAAGGAGAGTGTCAGGCTCGACAGCTCGAGTCCAAGAGATAGGAATCTCAGATGTTAGCATTCTTAAAACCATTACAGACAACTTTAAAGAACTTACAGAGCTGCCAACCAGCAATGATCACCAGGGAATGAGAAGCAGTACATTCAACTTCAAGAGTTTCCGCACACGAAAGGTTGGGTTCACAAGAGGTCAACAGCGCAGACACATCCATTATCCATCACAACAACCTACAAATACCGGTAGTATCGATTCATTTGGGACTAGAGGCACCAACCGATATTAGCAGAGATCGCAGACCTTTGAAACAATAAAAAGAAGAGCTGCGACCACAATCCAGAGTACCGGTTCATGAATGTTTGAGCGAGGAGATAGGTGATCATGATCCTAGGCCCGTACGCCAAGCAGTTCCAGCCCCTCAACTTTATGTCACATAGGAGCTTATGAACCAGCGCATCAAAGAAGTCATTGAAGTAACAATTCCCAATGGAAAGGACAATTCATGTAAGTTACAAGGAAGTCCGATTGCTAAACAGTTGTTTGATATGGTTATTCTAACAGGTTTTCATACATCGAAGATTCGCAAATACAAAGGAACTGATCCTGGCGTGCACATTCAGCAGTTTCATGATTCTTTGGGCTTATACTCAAATCTTAACTACATTCTTTGCCGGTTGTTCGCTACTAGTCTCCAGGAATAGCCCCTCCGTTGGTTCCATTCCCTACCTGAAGGCTCGATTTACACTTTCGACCAGCTGTAGAAGACGTTCGTTAAAGCTTATGCTCACAACAAAGATAAAGAGGAGAACTTATACTCTCTTATCAGTCTCAAACAGGCACAAGGGGTGAAGCTCAAGGTATTCTCTAAGAAATTCCTTAAGATCGCCTGCAAGGTCGACAATCTTGACCAGAAGACAGCTGTCTCCGCGTTCACCAATGCTCTTTAGTTCAATTGCAAAGCAAATGAGCATCTATTCTTGAAAAAACCCAAAACTCTTGAAGACATGATCGAGAAAGTCAACAATTATATCGACCTAGAGCGAATGATGTTTGAGCGGAGTAAGTCCACTAAGACCGTCCTCAATACCAAAGGTCATTCTATCGATCAATCCAATGGTCGTAGCTCAAATGAATAAGGTGATCCAAAGCGTGTAAAAATAGGGCCGGACGGAGACAACAACCAGAGAATGAGGAGGCCTAAGCCTGTTTTGCCAGATATGAATATAAAGCTTTCCGCGACCTATCATCTCATACAGAAAGACAAATGCTTCCGCGTCGCGAGGCCTCTCGAGCCAATCAATAATCAGCCTTGCTGCGAACATCACTCCACCGACGTCTGTTCTGCTATACATAAAACGAGGAAGGAAGGATGCATGACTATATCATCGACCTTCCTGGGTACAAAGATGGAAGTTATCTGAAATAAACCAAAGTCATTCAAGTCGTTAATCAAGCAGAAGAGAAGCATTTATATCATCTCTACTGCAGCAACATGATCGAGCTCAAGCGAGTCTCTAATTCTAACATACTCAAAAGGAGGAAGTTGGGCGAATGTTGCGATCTTGCCGTCCAAGACAAAGAAGCCAAACTCCTTCCAAAATCGAGAAACCGTCTTACAGGAATTTCCTTTGAGGATTGTGATACAGGGCATGTGAAGTTTCCACACCACGATGCATTGGTAATCATGCTCAAAATGAAGAACTTCATTATGCACACCATGATGGTGGACATAAGAAGTGGTATTGAGATTCTTTTTCAGAGCACGATCGACCAAATGGGACTCTCAGACCAGATCTTGCCAAGTGATATAGATGTCAGCGGGTTCAACGGGTCCAGGGAAGTACGAGTTAAGAAGATTACTCTCCCAATCACAGTAGGACCTGCCACTATCGACGTTATTTTCTATATCATCAATGCCAAGTCACATATCTAGGGATATTAGGACACTGCTAGCTACATAATATGGAAGTCATTCTATCCACATTCCACCAAGCACTCCGTTTCAGGCACAACAATGGGATCTATAAAATTAAAGGTAGTCAGAAGCTCTTTCGAGCTTGTGAAAATACCCTCTCATCTATTTTTGACACATCTGCACAATTTGCTGCATAACAATTACAGAAGGCCGATCACATCAATGATCAGCCCTTTCCAGTCGAGCCTACAGAGTATATACAGATCGATGGGCCTAACAGAGGCACTTATATTGGTGCAAAGCTAGTCTAAATAGAGAGAGAAGCTCTTATTCCTTTTTCTCTAGTCCAACAAAGACGTCTTCGTGTAGAATTTTCAAGGGATGCTAGGAATAGATCCCTCAAAGTCTTGCCACAGATTGAGCATACGTAAAGGCGCCATAATAGTCAAACAAAAATAACGAAGATTATCTCCTAGACTCAGAGATGAGGTCAATAAAGAGATCGACGAGCTAATCAAAGTTGGTTTTATTCGAGAAAACAAGTATCTTGACTAAATTTCAAATATCGTTGCTATTCCCAAGAAGAATGGGAAGATTCAGGTTTGCGTGGATTTAATTGACCTCAACAAGCACACACCTAAGGACAGTTTTCCTCTGCCCATAATTTACTAGATCCTCGACTCTATAGCCAGTCACGAGCTATTAGAAATGATGGACGCGGCCTCAGGTTACAATCAGATACCACTCTTAGAAGCAGATCAAGAAAAGTCTACATTTATTACAGAAATGGGTCTCTATTGCTACAAAGTCATGCCATTCGGCCTAAAGAACGCTGGAGCCACTTATCAAAGGTTAGTCACTAGTATGTTCAAGGACCACTTGGGAAAAATTGTCAAAGTTTATATCGATGACTTACTCTGCAAGAGCTTGAGGAAGGAATATCATATCTTCCACCTCACTACAGTATTCGACATCCTGCGATCCCACAGAATAAAGATCAGCCCAGACAAATGCCAGTTCGGCGTACACTTGGGCAAGTTCTTGGGTCACCTCATCAACAAGAAAGGGATAAAAGCTGATCCAGATCAGATTCGAGCTCTTATTGCCATGCCTTCGCCAACAACAAATAAGGATGTACAAAAGCTCGCATGCAAAATTACAGTTATCAACAGATTCATGTCCAAGTCTTCAGACAGATGCCGATGGTTGTTAATGTTGCTCCGAAGATCAACACGACGAGGCAAGAATCAATAAAATAAAGATATCACTTGGACGATAGAATGTGAGGCAGCATTTCAGGAACACAAAGCCAACCTTGAGAAATTTCCAATCATGAGCACCCCAGTAGATAATGAGGAACTGATTCTCTACCTCGTAGTGACAGATACTTCTCTTAGCTCGGTTCTTATTCAGCTTGAAGGAAAGATTGGGAAGGCAGTTTACTTCATCAGCAAGACATTAACCCCAACAGAAATGAGGTACTCTAAAATAGAACAATTACTTCTAACCCCATTTACACAACATAAAAACTCAAACACTACTTCCAAGCTCATCCAGTCAAATTTATGACAAACTACCCACTCCGGGAAGTTCTATCCAAGAAGGAGAAATTGAGAAGAGTGCAGCAGTGGTCTGTCAGTCTGGGGGAGCACAAAATCAAATTCGAGTAAATAATTTCAAATAAAGGTCAGGCAGTTGCTGATTTTCTAGCAGACTTTCCAGTATCAGATCCTGACTGGGAAGAGCACGATCTTAATCTCACAGAAGGCACAACAGACAAATTCCCCCTTCTAAACCTTTTGATGAACGAGCAGCTTGGATAACACAGATGGGGTAGAGGCTTCTTACTGATGGTTTAGCAAGACCCGCAGGGTCAGGAATTGGAATTGTATTCATTATACCTTCCAACGACAAAATTAAGAAATCTATACATCTTAACTTCGAAGCTTCGAGCAATGTCACTGAGTATAAAGTACTGATTCACGGTCTGGATATGGCTCTTGAAGTAGGAGTACCCGAAATATCAAACTATACAGACTTTCTATTGATCACTCATCACTACTCAAAACAATACAAGAAGAATGACATCATGGTCGATTATGCAACATTAGTTACAAAAGGCTAAGCAAGTTCAACAGATCCATAGTTGAGTATCTCCCTCATGGAGAAAATTGTCACACCGATTCTTTAGCTTATCTAGCGGGGATTTTGGGCACAAAAGCAAGATACCTCCAGATTGAAGTTATTTCCACCCCCAACATCAATCGTACTACAGTGTATGCGATCAACACTAGGGGTGATGAGATGGCTGATGATGATTGGAGGAAACCTTTTATTACATATCTTAGCCCGGAGAACTTATGCAATGGGCCCCTTCCGGATGATCCAAAGAAGCGCAGACAATTGATCGAAAATTCCAAGCGATATACAGTCTAACTGAATGGCAACCTTTACAGACGATCAGTCACTGGTCCTTACCTCAAATGCCTCTCCAAGGAGCTTGCTGAGCATATGCTCAGAGATCTTCATGAAGGAATTTACGGAACTCACACAACAGGGTGAGCTCTTGCTAACAGAGTGATTACACAAGGATTTTTCTGGCCAGGTATGCGCAAACAAGCTGAAGAATACTTAAGGAGGTGTGACGCATGTCAATATCACAAAAATCTAATTGGAGCTCCTGCCCTTAATCTCCATGCTAGCAAGGTTTACTGGCCTTTCAAACGATGGGAACTCGATCTAGTTGGAGAATTCCCTAATACTCCAGGTAACAGAAAATTCTTACTTGTGGTCACCGATTACTTCATAAAGTGGGTGGAAGCAGTTCTGCTATGCCGAACCCGGGAAGAAGAAGTTATTTCATTTATCTGGCAGCACATCATCACAAAATTTAGTTGTCCTCACCTGATTCGAATCGATAACGACCTACAGTTTGTTGGAGCGAAGGTCATGACATTTCTCAACAAAAATAACATCATCCATTCACCATCCAACCCGTACTACCCCCAAGGAAACGGTCAAGTAGAAATCACTAACAGAATGATAGTGGATGGTCATAAGAAGCGCCTCATATCAGTAAAGAAGGGCAACTGGATACGAGAGCTACCCCATATCTTATAGGCATATCGAACTACTCCAAGGCCACCAACGAAGTATTCACCATTCTTGCTAGCCTATGGAACAAAAGCAGTTATCCCAACATAGTACCTGTAGATACCAGATTTCTCAGAGCTCAAAATAGCTTGAAATCGATCTTTACACTAAGAGTAACTATGACAAGATTTAAATAAAGAGATAACACTTGACACATGAGATTTAGCGTGGAAAACCTATGAATAGGTAAAAACCATGACCTCAAGTAGAGGATTTTGGTAAAGTAATATTATTGCTTAATAGAGAGAGAATCTGATTACAAGAGTTAATATAAGAGGATAGATAGCTTGAGATCAGGTAATTATGTATATAGAATTGCCTGTTGGCCATCCTGTTTCCTTAGGAGCTTTGCCCTTTTATAGACCCTGCCTTCAGCTTGACATCGTGCTTGAACGTGTTCTCCTGAAAGTAAGGATCATGGGCAGTTGAGTGTGTAACTGCTAGCTCGTGGAAGACAGGTGTATGTTGACTTGTTCTGCTTGTATATGTTGTGGATGAATCATGTTCTGCTTGAGTTCGTAGTCGATGTATAATTGTTGGCGTATATATCACGTGTTTGTTATGCGTGAGCCTGGTACCGACTGAGATCACGTATTATAGAGCTTGAGTGATAAGTAAGTTTGAATGTCCTAAACTCGAGGGACAAGTCCCTACAATTGCCCCCTCGCAACTGAAGTCACGAGTGGCTTTAGTTGAGAAAAACCCTAAGACTAGAAACGTGGTGATGACGTAGGCAGATGCTTGAAAACTGGAACGTTCGCATTGATGAGTGGTTGCTTTTAATGCATGACGTGTGATTGATTGACACGCAGTCCATTAGTTTTCCCATGCGTCTAATGGTTGCACTTGCTTTGGAATTTGTCTTCGCATTAAATGCGGTAACTGAATAAATAGTAGTGAGATATCTTCCTCGTTTAATCTGCAACGAATCTTCTCTGCATAGAAAAATAAACTTATCTTTTCTGAGAGAAAAAATTTAAAAAATTTCATGATGCGTACCTTCTGAGCATCATGTTGAAGTTGGGGAATCAAGTTTATCATACCACTTGCTCTGTCATGAAGGAGAAACTTTGGATATGCCTCTTTGGCTACCATCGTTTGGGATCTCTTCTTGCTGTTTTGTTGAAGGAGTGTTGTTTGAAATACTTTCGGATATTATGGGGCGTCGGATTTAACGGCTGGGGTGTATGCGATGCAGAACCCCTGGTTTCTAATAACGTTATGATTTCTAAGGTAGGAATCCCTTTATTCTCTGCCGCTTCTTGGGTGGTGGTGGATACAGAGGACGAGACAGTGGTGGTTTTACTGGTAGGAGGAAAACATATCATTTTCTTTACACTAAGAAGACCTTCTGCCGGAGTACCGTCTCTCCTTCTGTCCGACATTGCTTTGGGCAATGTGGGAAAGGATTTTCTTCTACCATCTCCTCACTCATTTGCGCTGCAGCGGTTGGCTATGGGAGAGGTGGAAAACGGAGGTGGAGACCAAGCGGTGGGATTTCTTCATCTTTTTTTTCAATTCTTCCTGCGAGGAGATGAAGGGGACAGAGGTGTTTGACCTGTTCTTGGACTTGAAAATTACCAAGTTGGAGTAGAGTTTTCTGGAAGATCAGTATTGTCTCTGCAATGGTAAGACGGGGGACCTATTTGGGACGTAGAAATTTATTTTGTAAGGTTGAGCTTGAAGAAGGTAGTTGTAATTGCTCACAGTTCGTTGTAGAGCTAGTCCTGTAACAAACTTGTTAGATGTAAATCAAACTTAATAAAAAGTGTGAGTATGTTTGCTTGTCTTTTGTTAAGCGAAACGCAGTAGTTAATATAGGTACGAGCTGTAGTATGGCTCGAACTAATTCGAGTTGTAGCTACCTGCTCGAAGTGTGACATTCACAAAGTTTTGTTTAGCGCAAAAAAATAATTTAAAATAGTTCGAACCCGAAAAGAGTGGGTTCTCAAAAATGAAATTCGTTGTGTATAGCCATTCCAAAAACTATTGTTGTTAACCGAATAGTATTGACGAGGAAAAAATCCATCTATAAAGTGTAAAACGTTTAAATGTAATTTATAGAAAAGATGGTGAAAACTCATTCACAGAGAGCTCTAGAAGCGCGAGTGTTTAACGATCTGCGTTTAACATTCAAGATTAATGAGATAAGGGAAGTTGTTTTCGGGCAGCGAGGCTATGATACGGTTCCACTCGAGACTCGAACGAACTATGAAGGTATGAACGATGTTGAAAGGGGTGAGGAACAGAACCGAGTATACTGGTCTAAGTCCATGCAAATATGCTAGCGGTCTGTTGAAGATCACGAGAAGTTCGTGCTGATGATGGCCAGGGAGGAGATCATCAACAAAGATATGGATATCGCCTCAGGGCAATTGAAAGCTTGTGGTATTCCTGGGCACGTCAGTTGCTTCAAGTGCAAGCACCTAGGAGATTGGAGTGATTGACGGTTGTGTTTTTTGTTTTTGAATTTTAAAAATGTAACTGTCAAAAACTATTTGAATGAAGAAATTTTTTTCACAAAAATAGGCTATGACCAGGGTTGTTTGTTGAAACTGCATTTCTTTTTGAATTTGTACTGCCATTTGATAGTGACGTTAGAGTCAAGGTGTATAAATAGGCAAACAAATATACGAGGAACCTTAAAGTAGGAAATCTGTCGTGCTTCATCAAAATTATGAGTTTGGGACGTTGTGAAAAAGTGGGGCTGAGAGGGTGAGGGATACATTAAAATATAGTATTTGGTGTAATGATGGTAAGGTGGCTTCGCCGAAGCGGTACGAAAAGTCTGACAGGTTCAGAGGGTGAGACGGCTCGGTTCATAAATCGAAGACTGTTTATTTGGAAACCCAAAACCGCCAGCGGTTTGGGGAAAAGTTTATAAGTATCTATTTTCTTTCTTTTCCGGATACAAAAAAGTGCAAACAGAGTAGAAAAGTTAGAGAGAGGAAAATCAAAACTGTGAATCCCATTTCCATTGAAGGAGTTAGAGATAAGAGGAGAAAAGAATCTAGGAATCTCCATTGTCAACAACAAGAGGAGGCTGAGTTCGAGAGGGTTCTAAAGAAATTACAAAGTTTGAGCAAATTGGTGTGGACCAACATTTTAGAGTCTCACTCTGGTGTCGAAGGTAAGTCTTTGTAATTTTTCCTTTTGAAAAGTTTATTTATTACTCTCTATTATGATGGGACAAGGATGTAATCCTCTCCAAAAAAGAAAAAATATAAAAAATAAAACTTGTGTAGAAAATAAATCGATTTTGAATTTAGAAGTTGTATATGTGATGAAGATACGTGTATTTGTAAAACTTGTATGTGCCAGCATGTGTTAGTATTTGATAAATACCTTCGCCTATTCGTAGGTTGTTGAGGAAAGCTTCCTGTAAAGTAGAACTTTCTTTCTGTAGTGAGGTATGGCTTCGACCTCTGGTTGTGAGAATGAGTTAGATTGTGTAGGCAAGTTATCTTCTGATGTAGGTGTAGAGGTTGAGGATGATAATGTAGAGGATATTGTTGAATGGCCCCGTTCAAAGGGATCTCGTGTTGAGTAGCTTGTAGGTTCTAATCGATTTAGGGAGTTTTGCAAAGCAAAAAGTAGTATAGACGGAGTCTGGGGGAATACCTTTGGGTATAAGGGAAATTTCTTTAGAAAGTGTACCACCATAAAGGGAGAGGACTTCCTGTATTTGTTGCCTGATTTGGCGAAGAAAAAGAAGCACATGAATGTAGGGGACGAAGTGTCTTTGGAGTATGTCCAAGGTGTAGTGAAGGAGAGTCGAACTGATGGGTTTTGCTGCTATTTAGCTCAGTTTGACTATGGTTTTACCATGCCCTTGAGCAATTTGGCCAAGGGCATGAATGTGATTGGGGCTTGCCCTGCCCAGTTGAATTGTAATTTTTGGGAGGTTATCCGTGTGTGTGAGCTCCTTAATGAGCGATGGGTTAAGTTGGGTAGCGGGAATAGGATAACTGTCATGGATATCCTAGAGTATTATGCAGTGAAGTATGTCACAACAACTCATGGTGCATACCTCTCTCCGAGCTCATCGCGGCCATCTTTCTTGGACCTGCCTTCAGCAGGGCGAGTGTGGAATGACAACCTTGTATGGGTGTCGGGTGATTGTCTCCAGTGGCCTGATGAGGAACTCCTGTAACTTAAAAATAGAACTATAACAGAGGGTAAGTATACTCTTTAATATTGAACTATTATTTGTACACTCGGGCTATACATATATACTCGAGCTATTTTTTATGTTGTCGATCTCTATTGCAGGTGTTAAGTGCAAAGTTGCTAGGAAAGAATCTTTCATAGATTTTGTTGCTAGGGAAGGCTCTGAGCTAGAGTCTATTTTGAAAGATCTTGGTATCCACAAGTATAAGAGGGTAGCGAGTAGGAACGACAAGGTTAAGAAAGCTCAGGCTCATAGAAGATTGATTGGAAAATCTCCTGGTGCTACGGAAGAGAATATGATCGAGCTGGAACAAAGGGTAGCTCGGCTGGAGGGAGAGAATGCCCAGTTCGAGCTGAAGCTCGTTCAGGAGATGGAAGCATCTCAGCTAGAGCTCGAGCGGGAGAAGAAGGCTGCGGAGCTTAAGGTTGAGCAAGACGAGACAGTGGTAGAGCGATTAATCTTAGAGTCTGCTACCTCTCGTAACAATCTTGTTAGGAAGTTTTACATGATCGGATATACGAAGGAGCAGGTTATGGCTTTCAGTGAAGGGAACTTTGAAGAAGAAGAGTCTGAGGAGGAAGTAGAAGAAGTGGGGAATGGTGCCAACGCAATTTCAGAGAAGATCAATGAAGACAAAAGTGAAGCTGTTAATCAGGTAGGGTGATTTGTAATATAACATTGTATTTCAGAAAAGAATTCGAGATTTATAATATGACATTTGCTGTGATAGTGCCAATTATATTTTCTCATAATATTTCATATTGTAGGAAGTAGAGAGCTTGCACCTCAGAGTTAAGGACTTAGAGGGGCTGCTTGAAGTGGAGAAAAACTCCTCTACTGAATTGTAGGTTAGATAATCCAGATAACTTAATTAATGAAATAAGTACGAATTTAATGGTAGAGGGGATATGTACCTTGTAGGCTTGTACTGGTATAGGACGCTAACGTCTATATACTCAAATTATGATGACCAGAATTGGTGTCCTTGGCCGGTAGGCTGAGGGTGCATTGGCCATGCAAGCTTGTAAATATTGTTCTGCAAGTTGTTAGTAGGTTATAAAAATAGCGCAATTGCTCTTATCGAGCTGTTATGTATCAGGAGCTAACATTTAGGATCCCTTCGAACTATTATGCAAAAAGTTTACACAGAACAACATGACGTGCTGTCATCTTTGTATGAAGATTGTTTGGACGATAAAGTAAAACTTACTTTAAAGTTTGAACAGGTTAAGAAAAATGTGGAAGAGTTGAATGCAATAATTGCAAGGATGTGGTTTCGAGCGAATTGGAGAACGAGCTAGCTGTCTTGAAGGAGAAAGCTGAATCAGGATTTCGACATGCCGCTGGGGTGGCCGAGTACCGGATCAGAGCTTTGAATGAGGAGATATCAAATATGAAAAGCACGATTCGTACTCTAAACGATCAACTGCTGAAGAAGGAAATCGACATGGATAAAGCTCAATCCAACTTGGCTGTGGCCGAGGCCGACTATGATAAGTTAAATAGTAGTATAGCTGATAAGGATTTAACGTTATGTAACTCTGATCAGGTACGTGAAAGTTTGATTATGAAACTAGATCGCCTGAAAGCCGATTTGCGATACCTCGGAGACAGAGAAAACTGGACCAAGGCTGAATTGTTGGAAAACTAGGCTAAAAGGAAAGGTTTGGCAAATGATCTGGCTGCTACTCGAGGGAATGTGAGAAAAGTTGTGGAGTGCGAGAAGGGAATGGATGAGAGAATTAACCAACTCTGCGACCAAATAAAAGTATTGGAGAGAGATCTACGGGTGCAAGGTTTAAAGTATGAAAATGATCTCAAGTTCGAGCTGGATAAGAGGGACGCGGAAATTGCCATTGGGGAGGGAAGTCAGGAAACAATGGAATATCTACGTAGAAAAGAAGAATTAGTGGAGGAAATGCGAATGAACCTTGAAAATTCTCGACAAAACTCTATAGAATTATCTCGTCAAATGAATGACCGCATCGATCAATTGAGGGCCGAATTGGCTGAATCTAAAGCTCGTCGACAGAGAGATAAATATCGTGTCGCGCGAACTCATAAGGCTTTCTAGGAGCTGTCATATCATGAGAAGAATAAATGTGACGTGGATGTTTTGCACCAAAGGCAATTGCGTTAATTGGTTGTATTTTTTGTTGAGGAAATAAAATTTCTTCAGGTTGAGAGGGATTTAATGCGGGATTGTTTCTTTGGCAAGATTTGTATCTGTAAACTTGACATCTCAATGATGGACCCGATTGGGATTTTGGATGGTGGCATTGGAAGCACAACTGCTGAGCAGATCGCTCAAGGGAGGGAACTTGCTGCTGAACTGGCTCCCGAATATATGGCATCCAGGACTAAAGTAGGAGATAGCTCAACTAGTAATTTTCAGTCGTCGGTGCCTTTGGTCCCACCACATCGTTCTGTGGGAGGGTAATCGGCCGACCCTCACGCGGAAAAACAAAAAAATACAGATGTATCTGTGAGTAGATAATTTAAATAAATTAAATATACCTTTTGTAACTAACTGATATTGATACTACATTGTTGAATGTTGAATGTAGAATGTAGTCTCCTGAGTAGAGGGTGGTTCGAAATGCTGAGACTGAAAGCTTGTATTACTTTTGCCTGCAGTAATGTGTTCTCCGGTTTGACCCATCGAATTAGAATAAGTTCGCTGGTATAGAAGTTAGTATTATCTGTGCTTCAACCGTTGGACTCAGGGAGGCTTAGCGGTAGCGGGCTAGTATTATCTTTGCTCGTATATTAGGCAGTCACCGCAGGCTAAGAGGCTCTTTATGGCCCCCGCCTTGGATATGTGTTTGCTCAGGGGTTCGGCTAGTATTACCCTTTGCCTTTACCATATTGGACAGTAGAGCTTATCGGCAGTGAGTAACGCCTCACTCGTGCTTTAGGCTTGATCCCGCAGGCTGAGGTTCTTTATGACCCCAGCCCCGGAGGTATGTGCGTCCTCAGGAGTCCGGCTAGTATTATCTATGCCTTGACCATATTAGATAGTAGAGCTTATCGGCAGTGAGCAAGTTTTTTCCTCACTCGTGCTTTAGGCTTGATCCCGCAGGCTAAGGTTCTTTATGACCCCAGCCCCAGAGGAATGTGCATCCTCAAGAGTCTGGCTAGTATTACCTATGCCTTTACCATATTGGATAGTAGAGCTTATCAGCAGCGAGCAAGTTTTTTCCTCACTCATGCTTTAGGCTTGATCCTGTAGGCTGAGGTTCTTTATGACCCCAGCCCCAGAGGAATTTGCATCCTCAGGAGTCCGGCTAGTATTACCTATGCATTTACCATATTGGATAGTAGATGGAAGTACCGTTAGGTGTCGAGCTAGTATAACTTGTCTCTAACCTTCGGGTTGAGATGGTATGATTGAATGCGATATGTATAACAGGGACTCTTGTGATAAACAAAGAAAATATTTCATTGATTGAAAGAGTTTGTACATAAGTTTGAAGATGAAAGCTCGAGGTGGATTGAACGTTACTGAGTGATGGATGAGTTGTTCAGCGTTTGTATAACTTCAATCTTCTTGTATTCTATGGAGTTGGAATTTGTTCACCGGTTTTCGTTGCGAGATAGTAGGAACCCAGACCAGTTCGACCGATGACCATGAATGGACCTTCCCAGTTTTTTGTAAGTTTCCCAGCATGTGGCTCTTTTATGTTTTCTGGGATTTCTCGTAGAACCCAGTCGTGGATTGCAAACTCCCGAGTGTGAACTCTTTTGTTGTATGAATTTGCCAGTGTTTGATAATATCGACCAAGATTTGCGATTGCTCGATCTAGAGTCTCGTCGATCCAATTGAGGTTGCATGCCAGTTCGAACTCATTTTCCTCGTCTGTGAGTTCGTGATCTCTCACCGGATGGTGGTACTTTGTTAGGATTATTGCTTCTGTGCCATAAGCGAGGAGGAACGGTGAACATTGTGTTGACTTCTGAGGTATAGTACGATATGCCCATAAGGCGTGAGGTAATTCACGTATCCAGTTGCCCTTCTTTTGTGACATGAGGCCCCTTGTATGAGTTATCCGGACTGAGATAAGTAATAAAAGGTTTCCTCCAATCATCATCTGCCATCTCATCGTCCCCAGTATTGATCGCATACACAGTAGTACGATTAATACTTGGGCTGGAAATAACTTCGATCTGGAGGTGTCTTGATTCTGTACCCAACACCCCGGCTAAGTAAGCCAAGGAGTCGGCATGTCAATTTTCTCCGCGGGGGAGATACTCGAGTGTAGATTCGTGAAACTTGCTTAGTCTTTTTGCAACCAAAGCTGCATAATCGACCATGATGCCATTTTTCTTGTAACGCTCTAAATAGTGATGAACGATCAGTAGAGAGTCTGTGTAGGCCGAGATTTCGGTCACCCCAATTTCGAGAGCCATATCCAGACCATGAAGGAGTACCTCGTACTCTGTAACATTGTTTGAGGCTTCGAAATCGAGACAGATAGATTTTTAGATTTTATCATTGGAAGGTGTAATGAGCACAATCCCAATTCCTGACCCTGCGGGTCCTGCTAAACCATCGGTGAGGAGCCTCCACCTTGTCTGAGATATCCATGATGCTCGATCATTGAAAGGTTTAGAGGGTGGAAGCTTGTCTGCTGCTTATTTGGCGAGATCTAAATCGTGCTCTTCCCAGTCAGGATCTGATACTGGAAAGTCTGCTAAGAAATCAGCAACTGCTTGATCCTTTTGTGAAATTTGCTGCTCGAATATGATTTCGTGCTCCCCCAAACTGACGGACAACTATTGTATTCTTCTAGACTTCTCATTTTTAGATAAAATTTCCCGAAGTGGGTAGTTCGTCATGACTTTGACGGGATGTGCTTGGAAGTAGTGCTTGAGTTTTTGTGCGGTGTAAACGAGAGTTAAAAGTAATCTTTCAATTTTAGAATACCTCATTTCTGCTGAAGTTAATGTCTCTCTGATGAAGAATATTAGTTTCTCAATCTTTTCTTTGAGTCGAATGAGAACTGAGCTGAGAGATGCATCTGTGACTGCGAGGTATAGAATCAGTTCCTCATTGCCAATCAGAGTGCTCATAACTGGTGACTTCCCGAGGTAAGTTTTGAGTTCCTAAAAAGCTACTTCACATTCTGATGTCCAGTTGATATCTTTATTCTTTAGACCTTTGCCCCGTTGAGTTGATCCCTTGATAAGCATGAATAACGGTCGGCATCGGTCTGAGATTTGGATACGAATTTGTTGAGTGTTACAATTTTTCCTGCGAGCTTCTGTACATCCTTCTTTGTTGATGGTGAAGGCATGTCCAGAAGAGCTCGAATTTGATCTGGATATGCTTTTATCCCTTTTTTTGCTGATAAGATGTCCCAAGAATTTGCCCGAGTAAACACCGAATTGGCATTTCTCTGGATTGAGCTTTATTCTGTAGGATCGTAAGATGTTAAACACTGTGGAGAGATGAGAGATGTGATCTTCTTTTCTTAAAATTTTGCAAAGACTGTCGTCAATATAGACCTCGACGGTTTTTCGCAAGTGTTCCTTGAACATACTTGTGACTAATCGTTAATAAGTTACTCCAGCGTTTTTAAGGCCAAATGGCATGACCTTATAACAGTAGAGCCCTCTTTCTATAATGAATGTGGTATTTTCTTGATCTGCTTCTAAAAGTGGAATATGATTGTACCCCGAGGCCGCGTCCATCATAGATAAAAGTTCGTGATCAGCTGTAGAATCGAGGATCTGATGAATAATCCACACAAACCCGGACTTTTCCGTTCTTCTTAGGAACAACAAAAATATTAGAAATCCAGTCTGGATATTTGGCTTCTCGAATAAAACCAACTTCGGTTAACCTGTAGATCTCCTTGTTGACTTCGTCTCTGAGTCTGGGAGATAATCTACGTTGCTTCTGTTTAACTGTTTTAGCGCCTTCGCGGATGCTTAAGATGTGGCAAGACTTTAAGGGGTCTACGCCTGGCATTTCTTTAAAACTCCACGCAAAAACATCTTTGCCGGACTGAAGGAAAGAAAGAAGAGCTTATTTCTCTGGCTGAGCCAACCTTGTACCAATATAAGTACCTCGGTTAATACCATCAATCTGAACATACTCTGTAGGCTCGACTGGAGAGGACCGATCATCAGGACGATCAGTCTTCTATAATTGCTATGCATGGGGTTGCTCAGATTTGTCGAGAATAAATGATACAGTATTTTCGCAATCTTGAGAGAGCTTCTGACTTCCTTTAATTTCATTGATGTCGTCATTGTGCTTGAATTAGAGTGTTTGGTGATATGTAGACATGATGGCCTCCATATTGTGCAGCCAAACATGTCTTAGTATCCCCAAGTACCTTGATTTGGCATTAATGACGTAGAAAATGACATCAATAGTGGTAGGTCCTGCTGTGATTGGGAGAGTAATTTTCCCAACTCGCACTTCCTTGGATCCATTGAAGCCACTGACGTCGGTGTCGCTTTGTACGACCTGATCTGAGAGTCTCATCTATTCGATCGTGCTCTGAAATAGGATCTCAATCTCACTTCCTGTGTCCACCATCATGGTGTCCATTACAAAGTTTTTCTTCCATTCCTATAACTGGGAAGATCGATGATGTATTCGAGCATCCTCCCTTCCTTAAAAATAAGCTCCAGGAGCTTCTTCAAACCGTAGCAGTTGTCAGTGTTGTGGTGTTTAATCTTGTGATATTCGCAATAAGGTCGATCTGCGATTGGCTCGAGAGGTTGAGCTTGACGAAAGAGCTTTTCCTTCTGAAGTAGGGGATAGAGTGCGGAAAGCTTGATGTTTAAGTTTGAGATGACTGTCCTTGGCTGCTTTTGCGGCCTCTGGTTGTCGGTTCGTCCTGGTTCTGTCTTTGCTCATTTCTGATCGCCTTGATCATTCGATCTGTGGTTGTTGCTGGGATTTGTAGAAGGAACTTTGGTGTTGCAGACGGCCTTAACGGGCTTAACCGGTTCAGGTATCATCCGCTCTAAATCGATGTAATTGTTGACTTTCTCGATCATATCCTCAAGATTCTTGGGTTTATTCAAGAAGAGATATTTTTTGGCTTTGCAGCTGAATTACAGAGCATTAGTGAATGCGGACACGGCTATCTTCTGGTCTAGATTATCGACCTTCTGAGCAAGCTCGAGGAACTTCTTGGAGAATTCTTTGAGCTTCTCTCCTGATGATTACTTAAGACTGATAAGAAAATATAAGTTTTCCTCTTTATCTTTGTTATGGGCATATGCCTTGACGAAGGTCTTCTGCAACTGCTCGAAAGTAGGAATTGAGCCTTCTGGTAGAGAATGGAACCAACGAAGAGGTTCATCTTGAAGACTGGTAGAGAAGAGCCGGCAAAGGATGTGATTCAGATTAGAATACAGACCCAGTGAATCGCGGAACTGTTGCACGTGCTGGCTAGGATCGGTACCTTTGTATTTCCCGATCTTGGGTGAATGAAAACTTGTAGGAATAACCATATCGAACAACTCTTTAGTAATCAAACTACCTTATAATTTATGTGAGTCGTCCTTTTCATCTTGAGCTATTGCCTCAATGATTTCTCGAATGCGCTGGTCCATAAGCTCCTGAAAGATATAATGCTGAGGGACAGGAGCCACTGGAACTACTGGAATTGCTGGAACTGTCGGAATTGCTAGACGTGCGAGTCTGGGAACATGATCACCTGTTTCCTCCCTCAAACGTTCCAAAACCGGAGCTTGATGAAGAGGTCGCAGATCCTCCTCTGGCTGTCTAGGAAATCTGTGATCTTTGCTCAGATTTGTATGTGCCTCTTGCCCCAAATGAATTGAGACTATCGGCACCTGTGGATCCTCATAGTGAATCCTGGAAGCGTCTGCACTACGCACCTCATGTGGCCCTAACCTCTCGTATACTGAAACTCTCGAGGTTGTAGGTATTGTCTCGCGCTCCCTAAGAATTGGTTATGGTTGGTCGCTCTGTAAAGCTTGCAGGGCTGTTTAAGAAGCTAACATCTGAGTTTCATGTTTCTTTGTTTCTAGAATTCGAGCTTAACGCTCTTTTTCTAATTCTTTTTCACGGAGTTCTCGATCTACCAAAAGTTGGTATTCGAGCTGGCTCCGTTTTTCGGCTTCAGCAGTTAAGCTCGCCCGAAGTTCAGCGACCTAATCAGGCCCCCTCAAACTCCTGAGATGAGCTCCCGAAGATTGATATATTTGAACCATGACTGAAAGCCTAATTGAAGAATATCAATCGTGGCTTTGGAATACATGGAAAATCCGTGCGGTTCTCACAGACGGCGCCAAATATAGATACCAGATTTCTTAGAGCTCGAAATAGCTTGAAACCGATCTTTACACCAAGAGTAACTATGACACAGGAGATTTTGCGTGGAAAACCTATAAATAGGTAAAAACCACGACCTTGAGTGGAGGAATTTGGAAAGTAGTATTATTGCTTAATAGAGAGAGAATCTGATTACAAGAGTTAATCTAAGAGGATAGATAGCTTGAGATCAGGTAATTGCGTATGTAGAATTGCTTGTTGGCCGTCTTGTTTCCTTAGGAACTCTGCCCTTTTATAGACCCTGCTTTCAGCTTGACATCGTGCTTGAACATGTTCTCCTAAAAGTAAGGATCATGGGCAGTTGAGTGTGTAACTGCTAGCTCGTGGGAGACAGGTATATGTTGACTTGTTCTGTTTGTATATGTTGTGGATGACCCACGTTCTACTTGAGTTCGTGGTCGATGTGTAATTACTGACGTGTATATCACGTGTCTATTATGTATGAGTCTGGTACCGACTGAGATCGCGTATTACAGAGCTTGAGTGATAAGTAAGTTTGAATGTCCAGAGCTCGAGGGACAGGTCCCTACAGTACCAGCACCAGGTAAAGGATCACGAGCTCACAGACAAAGAAAATGAGTTCAAACTGGCGTACAACCTGAATTGGATTGACAAAACCCAAGATCGAGCTATCGGGAATCTCGCTCGATATCATCACATACTGGCTAGCTTATACAATAATCGAGTTCGCACTTGAGAGTTCGCAATCAACGACTGGGCTCTTCGAGAAATCCTATTTAATAGAAAGGAGCCTCACACTGGGAAACTGGCAAAAAATTGGGAGGGTCCTTTCATGGTCACCGGTCGAACTGAAATGGGGTCTTACTATCTCATGAAAAAAATTGTTGAAGACATTCCAAATCCATGGAACACAAGAAGATTGAAGCTATATTGACGCTGAAGTTACACCTCCATAGCTCAGCAGGTTACAATCCACAAATGAGAGTTCATCTCCAAGTATGTACAAACTCTTTCAATCAATAAAAAACTTTTCAGTTTATCACAAGAGTCTTGATTATACAGATCGCATTCGATCACCTACACCCCCAAAGGTTAAAGAATAGATAATAGTACTAGCTTTACACCCAAAGGCACACACATAGTCCTAAGGTTAAAGCATAGCTTGACACTTGAAGACTCCTCTATCTAAGGGGCGGAAGTGCAGTATGCGTGCTTCTTAGCCCGAAGACCAGCGTTCTTCTTAGCCCGAAGACCATCCCCAAAGGTTGTAGCATAGGTAAAACAAGCTTTTGTACCTGTAGACACATTATCCAAGGGAAATTATACCCGCAGAGACACATCTAAGGGCAGAAGTGCAGTATGCATGCTTCTTAGCCCAAAATACCAGCCCCAAAGGTTGGAGCAGAGGTAAAACTAGCTTCTGTACCTGCGGACACATTATCCAAGGGCAATTACACCCGCGGTGACACATTTGAGGGCGAAAGTGCAATATGCGTGCTTTTTAGCCCGAAGACTAGCCCCAAAGGTTGGAGCATAGGTAAAAATAGCTTCTGCACCTGCAGACACATTATCCAAGGGAAAATGACACCCCACGAAGACATATCTGAAGGCGGAAGTGCAATATGAGTACTTCTTAACCTAAAGATCCCCCAAGGGTTGAAGCATAGATAATACTTACTTCTACACCCGAGGGCCCCCTCTAATTCGATGGTTGAAGAATAAGTAATACTAGCTTTTTTCCAAAGAATCCCTGCTACAAGTGACAAGCAAAACATAGGTAATACTAGCTTTCAGTCAGTACAGATCAAGCTCTCAGCCAGTAAAGGTCGAGCCTTCAATCAAAGATCCTCCTTATAAGGAGCCATACATTCTACACTGGTCAAGCATAGATGATACTAGCTTTTCAGTCGATGGAATAAGCAAGCTATTACAAAAGGTACCTTTACTTTATTAAAGTTCAATTACCTCATTTATTACAACTACTTTTTTTCGTTCACTTTTTCTTGGGGGAAGGTCAGTCGATTGACCCCCCACAGAAGGAACAGGGAAGACTAAGGACTTCGGTAATGGGGGGGGGGGGGGGGGGAGTATTTAGATGAACTTCCTTCAGCTTCAGTTCTGGAGGCCATGAATTCAGGAGCTCGAGCAGTAATAATATCCCTGCCTCGATCTACTTGCTCAGCAGTAGTGCTACCAACTCCACCGTCCAAAGGACCGAGTGGATCAATGTGTGAAACTTCAACCTGGCATTTGCAGACCTGTTCTTCAAAATAGGCATATAGCATATCCCTCTCGTTCTGTAAGAACTTTACTTCATCAACGAAATATACTACCATAGCTCCAATTTGCTACTGGTGTACATGCGCCTTGAGATGGTCTCGTTCATGGACGAGCAGCTTTTTAAAATTGTAGTTGATATTATTAGCGCGTTTACACACTGTCTGGTAATGGCCATTTGCTATATCCAATCAAGCTTCTAATATTTCAATTCTTTATAACATCTCTGTGTTAAGATTCGCAGAGCGTTGGTGTTCAGCTACAAGGTCTTTCCGCATTGAATCTAACAATTTCTCTTTCTTACAGAAGTATTCATCCGTAACACTGATCCCTGCACCGCTGGCAGCCTATACCATCTTGATAAACTGTGCCCGCAAGTTTGCCTCTAGTTCTCTCTCATGGAAATAAAGCTGTTTGATCCTTTCCTATTTTTCCTTCTCGCGATCGACAACTTTCCTCACAATAGCTCGAGTAGTTGCAAGGTCCCACACCAAATCTTTGTTCTTAGCCTGTACTTCAGCCAGTTCAGCTTTAGCCTTGGCCTCCTTATCCTTGAGAAGGCACAGATCATTTTTTAAATGATCCAGTTTCTGAGTTAAACTATCAGCGTCTATTACAGCAGCATCAGATCGAGCTTGGTCCAGTTCATTCTCTTTCTTCAAGAGACTATCATTTAAACCCACAATGTTACTTTTCAGCTCCGCGATCTCCTCTTCTAGTGCTTTGATACGATATTGAGCTACACCCAATTCCCTATGGGGTCCAGATTCTGCTTTTTGTTTCAGCATCGCCAACTCATCTTGTAATTTAACCATCTCAACATCCTTGTTGGCGATCTGGGCAGTAAGCTCGTCCATATTTTTCTTGGCCCCCTTGAGCTGTAGCGAAAGTATCACAGAGTAATCTTTGCACTCTTCATAGACAACAGTGAGGCCTTTGAGCTCTTCTTTGAATCTGAGGTTGTAGCACAACGTACGCTCCCCATTTGCCCTGGCAGCATCTAGTTCCTACTGCATAGTAATTTACAGTAAGCTTACCCACTTAACATCATGTTTAACAGCTCGATTCAGAGCACATAGGCTTTCATAGCCACAAACAGACAACAAATCATTCACACGCATACCACAGCGATCGACACTTAGCCTTCCAGCTAAGGATCCCAGCTCAAGTGAACACAACCTATCTAAATGGACGCCAGAGTCCAACAAATACAATAAGGTACATTTTCCTCTTACGATTATTAACTCATAGCTATTTCAATTCAAATTAGCTATTTATGTTTTCTAACCTGCAATGTTGCAGTGTAAGAATTTTTCTCCATTTTGAGCTGCCCCTCTAATTCCTTTATTCTAAGGCGTAAGCTTGTTATGTCCTACAGAACGAGTTAACATAAAACAACTTTTTATCAAAAAGGATTTAAAAGTTTCACGGTTACAATCACAAATAAATACTCTCCAGACATCTGATATTTACAAACAACTACTCTACCTTCTCCTCATCCTCGTCCATGTTCTCGTTGACGGTCCTGTCGAACAGAGTGTTCAAACCATCCACAGCCTCCTCATCATCTTCCTCGTCGAGCTGCCCAGCAATGAAGGCAACAACTTGCTCAGTGGAATACCCACATTGGTAGAGCTTTGTGGCAAGGTTGTTGTGAGCAGTGGTGGCCTCTTCCATGTTCTTGGCGGCTTCATCAGCATACTCGCCCATGGCTTGCTTGTGCTTCTTCTGAGCAGTTTCCCTTTCTCGTACCGAGCTTGCTTCAAGCTGGGTGTACCCTCCATCAGACCCAACCTCTTTTCGAGCTGCGCCACCTTGCGGTCGAGCTCGACCTTACCATCTCTATTCCTGAGCTGAACCCCCCTCAGCACACGAGCAAACTACAACTAAAATACATGTCAGCTCGGTAGATAAAAAAGAATATATATACTACTAAAGGAATAGCTATGCAATGAAAATCAGTCTCGGCCGTTAATCCTCCTACCCTCCACATGTTGAGGAAAATTGAGGGTTTAGGCTAAAAACATAAATACACGAAATTGTAACAGCCGTTAGATCGTGGGGGTAATTTCGTCTATTCTTTCAATTTATTTAATCCTAAAATACCCTAAATTTTGTATATACCAAATCTAGGGAAAATAGACATCTCACTCGTAATTACGTGATCAAATAAGGAGTATTTTTGGAAGTTCAACCCACAACTTTTTGTATATACGAAAAGGGTATTTTAGGAAGCCTAAATATGCCAAATCGTAAGGCAAACCTCTCGATTTAGGTCTGCACTCACCAAAATTTCAATCTTCATCTTCGATTTCGGTTTAAGACTCCTCTCTTTCTCTCATTTAGGTCTACAAAATTATTTGCAATTCCTAAAATACCTCAACCAACACCTTTTTCTCTCTTCTCTACGAATCGACCTTTTACGGTTTCCAATTCTCACTCACAGATTCACCTCTAGAAGACTTAGATGCCAACATTTGATTTGATTTTGATCAGTTTCAATGGCTGCCATCCTCGAATCCATCACAATTCCTGGATGTTCTGCCTTTCGATCATCAAACACCTCACCGTCACTGATGATGGCTTAATCGGTTTCATGGGGAATTACATTTTGGAAAGAAGAAGAAGAAGGCTACAAAGGCCAAGTAAGATAAGAAAAAGAGGAATTCTAAGAATGTGGAAGAGATAACTCATGTACTGGCGTTTCTCCCTCAATTGTGAATCTCCCATGAAAGAATCGATTTGGTCTCTTGGTCTGGATTTGAAGGGTTTGATTTTAGTGTGTTATTCGGTTGTGCAAGGAATTTAAGGGTATGATTTCAAGCTTGGAGAGGGGTTTCTTGTGACAACCTAAGCTTCTCTGTAGTAGCTCTGTATGTTGTTCTCTTCTCTTTAAACTTTTTTATTTGTGTATTTTGTTGTGGTTGTGTTTAATGATTAATGGACTAATGGGGGAGTTTTGTTTTATTGATTTGTTGTAGAAATCTGTCTAATTTGAATCTGGGTGGTGAGATTTCACCTTCCATAGGAGATTTGAAGTACATACAGTCCATGTATGAGTACTCTTTCAACTTGTTCTCTTGTTATGTGTTGAGTTCACGAGGTGCTTCATGTAGTATTGACTAAGTTTTTTTTTTGTTTGGTGAGCAGAGATTTGAAGGAAAATCATTTAACTGGACAAATCCCAGATGAAATAGGCAACTGTGCTTCTCTTAGAACACTGTAATTTCTTCTCTCCCTTTGTCATTCCGTAAAATACCCATATGCTTTGGCTTTGAGATGTTGGTGTGTTTAATGTTTAGTTGCTTTCATTGTTTAGGGATTTATGAACCATGTGTCTTGGCAACCTCATTTCGCAAGTCTTCAGTACGTGATAGCTCAGGTAACTTTCTGAACCTTCTTGTACTTTTATTTGTAATGATATGATAAATTGATGTAAGCTGTTTTCCAGTAAGTGCCAATGGTAGCTCTCCGAGTAGCCAGGTAATTGGTCAATATAATTATTTGTTTAGTCCACTCATTTATCTTTTAGAAGCTATTGTAATCTAAGTTCCATCCTTAGAGAAATGAGAAATTCTTACAAAGATGGCTTGACCATGAGCTAGAAGTCATGGTGAATGTGCATGAAGTTCGTCTTGAATATGAGAAACCAAGTCAAGTGTATGTATGTGTAATCAATTTTTCTTTTCCACTTCTTATGGTTTTGAGTTTGAGTTGCTAAGAATATGTTTTCTTTTTTTTTCAGATGAGCTGCACTTGCCGAACAATTGGCTATTATAAAACAAGGGGACGATGTCACTTCAAAGGATCTTAGTCCTTCCAGAGGAAATAATAGGTTCTCTAGGTAGGTCTTAGTATAGCTGATTTTTTTTAAAATAAACTGGAAACTATTTGCACATCATTCTAGACTTGGAAATGAGGGTTTCACATGTAATTATCGTAGTTCCATTGCGATGGACACAATTAAGCCATGTTGCTCACCTCAATGACAATGGACAACTAAAAAATGTGCTACATCCATGTTTTGTTATTTTCAGATATGCTAAAGGGAGTTAATTTCTTTGGCCAGTGCACTTTCAAAGTTCTGATTTTTCTGTTCTCTGATATCCAGAGTGTCCTCCATGTCGCCAAATTCAAAAATTGCAAGAATTGCATCACTTGAAAATATGCCGGGCATTTCTTCAAATATACTGGTTACAATGGCATCCCAACTTTCGAAGGCAGAAGAGAGGGAACATGCCTTTACTAGTCGTGGACGTTGGAACCAGTTGCGTACAATGGGAGATGCGAAAAACTTGCTTCAGCACATGTTTAGTGTTGCTGCAGATGTAAGGTGTTTTTCTGCCTTAGATTTAGTAAAAGCTTCCCCAATTTTTTTTTTTGAAGCCTATAAAGTGTGATGGCACCAATCTTTGGATACTTTATTAATGGAATCCTATTTTGTATTTCCAATATTACATATGCATTATTTTGCGAGAAACTATTTCATTACTTTAGATTTCTTTGTTCGAAATATCTTTTTGTTATTTGATTATTTATTGAAACTGACAAATCGACTTGTGTTATGTAAACAGGTGTCAGTTATGGGAGAAAGAAGTTGAGATGAAGGAGAGGAGGCAGGAATTTAATGAGCTTGTTATTCGTCCAACAAAGTGAAGCACGTTAAAAAGAAATTGAGAAACAGCAAAAACTCTGTTGCAATTGCCTTGGCTACATCGGCGTCGGTGAGGATAGTTTAAACATGTGATGTTTTCTCCTTCTATATAGTTGCGTGAAAGCTAATAATGCGAGAGGTTGAAACTTGGGAACAAAAAAGAAAACACAAGCATATACTAAAATGAATATCTTGGTTAATTTCCAAGTACTAGTAATATATTCTTAAAAGGAGATACTTTTAGGATATCCTTTTTTTAATATTTATATTTTGTGGCAATTTGGGGCCATAGAAGGAAGGCATAAATTGCTAAGTGTTATTTTTCTGAGCTTTTTATTTTGTACTTCTACTGAAATATTGAACTCTTTATCTCGAACTCGATAATCACCTAAAGACAGCTGGTCCTTCATCTTGTGGTACTATGGCACATTAAAATCATATTAGCACAAGAAATTTAGTTGTATTATTATTCTAATACTTGTAATCAGGGTAACTCACACAGTTCGTTGAAACACTTTGCCGATGATATGAGTGGTCCCTTGTCTCTAATATCCTCTCCTGTACAGAAGCAACTCAAATATACAACGGGTGTTGCTAATGGCTCGGTCAGACATTCTAAAGCAGTTGTGGACCAGACACGCAAGGTAATCAATCTCCTTATCCTTCATACAACAATTGGTTTAACAAGAGTGGCAACAATCATGCTCTTGCCCAAGTTGCAAGACCTCAACAATATAAAAATGTCATCTGCTTTCAAATTTTGAAGGTTTGCAACATTGTAGTGCCTTTTCTCATTTACTATCTTCAGTTCTTGCAACTCCATTTGGGATGCGCTAAGAAAATTGTGTTCACTGTGAGTGCAGATGGTACCTATTGGGCAGTTGTCAATGGGGAAACAGCTGGCCGTTGCTGGACAAGCTGGAAAGCTTTGGAAATGGAAAAGGAGTCACCATCAATGGTTGTTGCAATTCAAGTGGAAATGGCAGAAACCATGGAACCTCTCCGAGTGGATCAGACACAGTGATGAGACTATTGTGAGGTCAAGGCCCCGACAGCAAGCTCTCACAGACATAATGTGATTTAATCGCTAGCCTTTGTTTTCAGAATATGCGGCTGTCACCAAAGTAGGTGATTCAACACTTAGGACAGATGTGAAAAGAGAATTTGGTAAGTGTAATCTTCATGAATTTCCCCTCCTTTTATGATTAAAACTAGACATAAACCCCAACTTTCTCATCTTTGGATCTCTCAAGGTTGCAAATTACAATGTTTGAGCTGAACCTCTAAATTTGATGTAAACCACGTATTTTCCATGGCAAGCATAAAAAATGAGGGATAAATCTAAAGTTAAAGTCTAAATATACCCCCAAATACCCATATTTGAGCTTGTCTCAGTTTTTAAATATGCAAGAATCATATATTTGTGTTTGACTACTGCAGTTATCCTGTGAAGAGGTGGTGGGATATCAGTGTTGTTAGTGGTGTTGGCTGAGTGAAACTATGGTTGGGTTTGTTTTGCATTGCAATCTTCGTTTTACCAATGTTTACCTCATCGGGAGCATCTTGTAAATCCGTTTGATGTTCACAAACATACTCATTTACAAAAGAAAAAAGAAGGCCATAACGCTTAGTCAAGGTGATAATCACATAAGTACAGTAGATTGGTGTGCAAGTGTGTGTGATTTGGGGTGTGTCCTAAATTGGTGGTTAGGAGACATCATTAATGGGTGTGTCCATTAAGGGGGTGATTTAGAAAGGTGACTTCTCCTTTATTTATACCACATTGATCCATTTGTTTTTAATGACTATATTCGATGATTTCTCCCTTATATTTTTGTTGAGTTGTTTTCTAGGAGAGAAAACCCTTGATGAGAAGACTTTAAGTGCTTCAATCTTCTCATAGTGATCGTTGTATCTTGGGAGATGGACGTCAACAAATTGCAAAACACGAGGCATGACATATCCGTGTTAAAGAAAACATGTTTAACCACAACCTCGATCAAAACTTGATAAGTGTCTTAATCTCGATTGCTTAATCTGTTGTGTTTTTGGCAATATATATGAACACTTGTTGTAACAGTAATCACCTAAATTTAGGTCCAACAGAGGGTCAAGTTGGAGTTGTTGTTGTCAATTTTGGAGTTGCATGTATCTCTTTATACATGATATTCATGGTAATGGTATCATACCCGGAGTAAAAAGATCCTATAAGTTGTTTTCATGTGGGCCTCATGAAGGATGTCGAAAGTGTGTCAGCCATGTATGTGTATTATAAGTATGTCCATTTTGGTAAAGAAGTTCAGGACTACAAAAAAAATCTATGGATCATAGATTTTTGCTTAGTCTTGTTTTTCTTTTTGGTTGATGCAATTAAGGTTGATTTAATGAAGAACAAGTTTGGGCTTGATGATGCTTCCATTCAATAATAAAGAAGAGTGTGATTTGGGTGCAGTTTTTAAAAGGTTAATGACTATAGTTACACAATAAAATCTTGGACATATGCTAATACTATTTTTCTTTCGTTAATCTTTGACAATTTTTAGTCCTTGCAGTTAGTTGTATTTATGTACACTTGTGTTCTCTTATAAATTTATAGTCATTCTAAGCCATCTATTTACTTCAAAGTTTGTGATCCACTTTGTATCTCTAATGCCTACCGAGGGGCAAGAATCGGAAGATGTTACTAACATCTCCTCGCAACTTAAATAGTACAACTTTATATTCTTAGCTTGGAATATTATTTTTGAAAAAGAGAAAATTAACAGTCCACTTAGAAAATAATTGCCAAGCGATGTCACCTCTGACGGTTTCTATCATTTTTTGATCTTTCAAGTACTTTCCTAAAGGCATTGATATATACTTTGAAAATGTTAGAGGTAAGATGTTTGATGTTGTCCTCAATATGAGAAATCACGAACGTATCGCTCTGTGTGGTATGATTTCCCAATACATCCTTGAACAATATGAAGGGGTGCACAACTTGTTCAATATAAGGTACATATGTGAGTATAATTTGCCTCAGAATAATTGGATATTTATGAGTAACAACGTATGCTTTGTATATGACTTTGCGATTCAGGCGTTGGGATCAAATACTTAGAAGAAGGTGGACCTACATCAGGTATGGTATCATTAATCTTGATAAACCAACAAACCAATCTTCACATATGGTTGTTGCTTTACATCTCCAAGCATAAGGGGTCTGAAAAATCTCAACATTTTGAAAGTTGGTTATAAATGCAGCTGCTGAAGAAGATGATCTGTATAGTTAGATCATTGCCTTTCATTCATCAGTGTCATCTGACTTAATGGAGTCTATGGATATTATATTTTGATCCTTACACCAAAGGCACTTTTTGGCGATTTTGTTTATAGTTGAGAGATTAGTTATGGATAAGCTCTCTTATCAAATTTTAGTTGTATTTTATCTTTTAGCTGGTATGTCATAACCTTTACCTTCTCGGGTTATAACCATTATGACCTTATTGACAATGTTAACTTGTTTTAATTAGAAAAAGGGTATTGTTTTACACATTCGCACTCCAGTAAAAAAATCAGTTTAGCACACAATCAGAAGGCCAATTGCAAAAACATGCAGGCGTATCAAATTACGCCCTGGGCTAAAAAGAATGTTCATGAGATGAATTTTAGGAAAATTAAAGTGACACTTTCTTCCACACTCTGAAACTGTTGCCAAAAGGCATCATAGATAAACCCCAATGCGCTGATACATTTCTAAACAGTGTTATAATCCTACTTAACCGCAGGTGCTTAACCTAGCAAAACCTATTTCATCATTATAACCCAAAACGTTTAGTGCTGAAATTGTTCATTTGGTCACCAATCCATAGGGTATTTTCTTGTTGCAAAGTAGACCGACCTGCATGGTATTGATTAAGCACAATAAATACTTTAATTTCCTTTATACTTATTCCGTAAGATGATATTCCTACCCAATTTTGTTTCCCCGTTATACTAAACATGTGGATCCTATGTGCACGACAATTTGTCCATGCCGGCCAGAAACCACCTACATAATATCTAATCTTCAGGGGGGAAATAAATTGTTACAAAATGGCTAACTAAATTAGACAAACTTCCTCCATGTAACCCATCACGGTGACTGTAATCCAAGGCTAGTTTCAGTAAATTTTACACATAATTTCCAAGTAGATGTAGTGCGTTCACCTTGGGCGTTTTGCGGCAAGAGGAAAGGCTACTCTTTGAGGAGTTTGTTGGTGCTGATCCGTCCTTTGCTGATCTTGGTGGGGAGGGTTTGGATTAGTAGCTTCTTCTTCTTCCTCCTCCGTTTCTTCAATTGCTTGTGGTGGTGGTCTCAGGAGAATGACAAGTTGATAATAAGGCGTTAGCAATGTGTCCTCTTCAGCTGGGAAAGATCTGTCATTTATATTATCATTGTTTATAGCCAATATTGTGTTGGTATATATTATGCATCATTATTAGCCATTACCAAAAATCTTACATCATGGTTATTGCCTTAGCAAGTCATCGATGTCCCTGTAATTTCAACAATACTTCACTTTGAGATTTGTGTCACATTTATTTATATTATGCTTTACTTTGATTTCATCTTGCTTTACTCCAAAACACAAATGCTTCAAACAATGCCACTATGTTAGAAAAATGTCACTTCAATTACAATCACAAGTGACAATTTGTATGTATCGTCATTTATATAATCTGATAATACGTTCGAGTTACACATCATTGGCACCTTAACTACCCACATTTCACCACTAAACCAATATATAAACATATACAAATAAAAATAACAAAGACTCAATACATTGCCTTAGAATTGCAGAAGGTGAAGAAGACATACAATGCCATTCAGTCCCGAAAGATAGTGTTAATTAAAATATTAACAAAACTAGAGCAAACAAACATATAAATGTCATCCTCATGGCCACCTCCATTGAGGTAGTTGCAACAACGCTCTTCCTAGGAGATGGGATATGAGTAGGTCTCACAAACAAAGTTGCAAAGTGATGTACAAACTCTTTTAAACATTGTGATTTAACAAAAATTTCCAAGGCAGGACATATAGTAGTGTACTCCATGGCTAGAATCTTGTAAACAATGTGCTTTAAACAACATTTTAAGGCACGCGCGACAGCGCGTGCCCGACTGCTAGTATATATATAACACAAAGCACTAGCAGTTGCTTACCCTAGCGAACTCATGTCCACCACAACATCCGCCTCTTCCCGAGCAGCAGCTCAAAGCTTGCACTCCACAGCTTCGATCTCCACCTCCTCACTCGGCTTGGTGACATCTTCACTTACTTCGTTCACTTCTGTAGGAAGATCTACTTTTCTCTTCTTCAACCCAGCCTCGATCTCAGCGCTAGCTGCCCGACGTGGCAGATCGAGATGCGGCCCCCTTTGCCCCCGCCTTCCGCTTGGCGAACTTCTGCATATTTTTGCTTGATACCGGCACTATATTTGCTAGCTTGGCAGGAAGAGCTTGAAGCTTCGCAAGGCTAGGACGTCTCCTTCAGAACTAGGCGCTTCCCCTGTAATTTTTCTCTTCGCCTGGAACCGTTCGTTCCTACTGACATTTCTCTTTAACCTGGAAATCCCAAGTTCACTAAGCACAAATTCGAGCTCAGTTCCTTCTCGAGCAACAACGTTGATCAAAGAGTCTTTCCTCGGTACCTTACAACTGATACCTGTAAACAAAAATAAATTACATTACTAACAGCTCAAATGTACATATGTATAATTGCAGCTCTACTTACACAGATATAGTTTGACATTTAACAATGTACTTACCCCCTGCTATAGTACAATTTATAAGTTTCAGGGGTTCCTCGTCTGGACGCTGGAGGCATTCACAGGAGACCCATACAAGGTTGTCATTCCAAACTCGCCCAGCTAAATTCAGGTCAAAGAAAGATGCTCGCAGAGCACTGAAAGAGAAATATGCACCAGCAGTTGTTGTGACATACTTCACAGTATAATACTCCAACACATCAGTGGTGGAAATTTTTCTATCCACACCCTTCTCCGCCCACCTCCTATTGAGAGTCTCGCATACAAGAATTATCTCCCACACATTGTCATTTATTTGGGCTGGGCAAGCCCCTATCAAGTTCAGACTATCTTTGGCAAGGTTGCTCAAAGCCACTGACCACCCATAATCGAACTGGGCAAGGTAACTACAAAACCCTCCAGTTCGATCTCCCTCAACTACTCCTCGGATATATTCCAAGGAAACTTTTTCATCCAGGTTTTTACTCCTCACTTTGCTGGCCAGATCGGGCAGCAGACACAAGTACTCCTCCCCAGTCCTAGCACGACATACTCTAAAGAAATTAGCCCCATGCTCGATGACTTTACCCCACACTCCATCTACACTACCCTTGGATTCACATAACTCCCTAAACCAATCAGAACCATGAGGATACTGAATATAAGCCCCATCAAATTTGGCCCAATCTACATACTCCTCCCCAGTAACTTCCTCGTCCTCTATATCGTGTGGGGAGACAGATGTCCTACAGGCGCCATATCACTAACATTCCCACAACCAGAGGTCGACGCCATCTTATAACGAGGAAAGTTCTAACTCTATAGGAAGCTTTCACTCAGACAAAAACTACATACAGGTTGAGGTATTCTTATCAAAACCTGGTATAAATTATATACTAGTCACTTCAACATATAATACATACACAAGTCTCTATTCAGTACTTACAGTCTTTCCTAATAAGGATACTTCAACTTCTTTTTATTAAAAATAATAAAACAAAAAAAAATTGTGGAGGGGGGGGGGGGGGATTACTTTGTATCACCTGTTTACAACGATTTGGTTATACCCCCAAAATAAAACTCACCTTCAACTCCAGAAAATGAATCCGAAGAGTCTGCCTTCACTAATCTGCTCAACCTTTATAACTTTTTCTCAATCTCGTCAATCTCAGCCTCTTCTCGCTATTGGCAGCGACGTCTACTGGATTCCTCTCTATTTTTATCTATTCCTCTATCTCTTTTTCTATTACTGGAGATGGGATACTCAATTTTTTCTTCTCTCTCTCTAACAATGCGCCTCTGCTTTTTCTCTAAAGTATTTTGAGAGGGTGGAGATGGAGTATTTATAGCCTCTTTGTAAAACCGCTGGCAGTTTTGGGTTTTCGAGAAAATCGTCCTCGATTTATGAACCAAGCCGTCCCTTCCCCCATTTCTGTCAGCAGTTTCGTACGATTTTAGAGAGACCACCTTCGCATCATTACACCATATTTTATACTTTAATGTTTTTCTTTCCTTCTTGACCCCACTTCTGTCAATCCTTCCCAAACTCATTTTTCCACAATTCACAGTTCGAACCTCAAACTTAAAGGTTTCTCGTACCTTTATTGTCTCCTTTTATATCAAATCCTCAACGTCATTAAACATACATTTATTATTTATTCAAACTCAGTTCAAACAATGACCAGGTTTATAGCCTGTATTTGTGAAACAATATTTTATTCAAATAATATTGGCAGTTAACATTTTCAAATTCAAAACAAGTATCTATCCTCTCCATCTTTAAGGTAATTGCGCTTAAAATATTTGATGTGCCCAGGAGCACCACAAACTATCAGTCGCCCGCTAGCAATGTCCATATCTTCATTTATTATCTCCTCCTGCGCCATCATCAAGACAAATTCTTTGCGATCTTCAGCAGACCGCCAACATACGTGCATTGATTATGTCCAGTACACTCGATCTATTTCCATGTGCATCTCACGCGAACTCATACCTTCATAGTTCGTGCGCGTCTCGAGCAGTACTGCATCTTATCCTCGTTGCCCAAACACCACTTCCCGTATTTCATCAGCTTAAATTGCTAAACGCCCCTTTTCTGCTATTTGGGCCTCTCGAGCTCTCTGTGAGCGTGTTTTCACCATTTCTCTGAGGATTTTAGGTTGATTAACACTTGTCCTTTATAATAGATTTTTGGCACGTTAGATTCCTACTAAGCTGCAACACATTTTTTCCAATTGACTATACGCAACGAATTTCAATTTATAAAAACCAATTTTTCTGGTTCAAACTACAATAAGTTCTTTTTATCGAGCTTTATCAAATTTCATATTTTAGACAATTAGTAGTTTTCACTTTCGAGCACATATCATCACTTTGCGGTAAGCTCGATTTATACTACAAATGGGTCCATTTACAGTCCCCCATCAACTATACACATTTCCCATCATGCTGTTTAGCAGTTTAATCGGTTCATATCTACTCCTATTTATGCAAATAGGAGACAAAATAAAATCATTAACTTTTCATTAGCTCGAGATTACATCTAACAAGTTCTTTTCAGGGATAGCTTTACAACTTTCTTTTACAGTTACAGGATGAGAACTTGTCAATTTTCTTCTAAAAAAGAAAATGGAGTAGAGGCCAGAGGGAAGCATACTTCCTTAATCCCACCACCGTCTCTTCCACCATAACCCCCACCTCCTCCACTGCAAGCAAAGCAAAAATAGAGGTGATAACTGAATCACCGCGCCCTCGTCAATGTTACAGAGAAAATCAAGCAGGGAAGGGCCTTCTTTACAGTAAGAGAAGGTGGTTGTGCAGAAGAAAGACTTTCCAACCTCCGTCTTCCTTCTCCACCTCCACCGTATCTTCCTCCTTAACCCTCATCAACGGAGAGTTGGTAGATATCAAAGGGATTCCTACCTTAGAATCCAGTTCATCATTAGAGACCGGGAGTACTGCTTCACAGATACGCCGGCCTCCACACCTGTCTTCCACCAGTATGCGAAGATACTTATGACGCTGCTCCCCAAACTGACAAACGGAGGAAAACCCCCAAGTCTGATAGCCACAATACCGTATCCAAAGTTTTTCCATCATGGTAGAAACCCTGGACTTGTTCGCATGCCTCATCATCTGTACCATACAGAGGTAAGCACGCGATTTTTTTTTTCTTTCTCTAAAGCAAAACTTCCATTTTTTGTAGAGAGAAATCTATGCAGGTTGAACGGTGTTGTGTCTCCTACTATTTATACAGTGTAAGCATTAAATACAACTTTGATTCCCAACGCAACTATAACACATCCGTTCCATGGGAAAACCAACAGACAGACACACAAATCAATCACACGTCAAATACATTAAATGCACACGGTCCTCTAAGCAGACGTTACATTTTTCCAAAAGATACAATAGTACGAGCTCCAGATTCTCAGGGTTCTTTCTTAACTAAAGTCACCCGTGACTTCAATTGTGAGGGGGCGATTGTAGGGACCTATCCCTCGAGCTATGGAGTACTAGAACTCATTGATCCCGCAAGCTGTGGAACACTCGATCTCAGTTGGTACCAGGCTCACGTAAAGTTCACCTGACGTGCATGTCAGCAGTTACACCTCGACCATAAACTCATGTAGAACGTGGATTAACCTCAACAACTACAAACATAACCAGTCAACTGACACCCATCTCTTACGAGTTAGCAGTTACACACTTAACTGCCCATGACCCCTACTTTCAGGAGAACGTGTTCACACACGATATCGAACTGAGAGTAAGGTCTATAAAAGGATAAAGTTCCAGAGGAGATAGGACAAAAAAATTCACGAATAACTTTTATACAAACAAAACTATCTGATATCAAGTAATTTAGCTCTTAGATTAACACTTGTAATCAGGTTCTCCATTTCAAGCAATAATATTCTAGTTATTAAAACCCTCCACTCGAGGTCGTGGTTTTTACCTATTCACAGGTTTTTACGCTAAATTATGTGTCAATCTTTACTATTGTTCTGTTAAAGTTTGTTACAGAAAACTTGGTATAAGGACCAATTTTGAGCCATTTCGAGCTACTATGAAATTAGGCCCCTACAGTTCCAATGTAGGTTCCACGTTTTTCGCTACTGATTTTGACCTATTCTATACATTCAACGCTTGGTAACTCATGCTCTGTGGAGACTGTCTTCTGTAATTGCTATGCGATGGCTTTCTTGGAAGGTTCGGTTAGTACTGTCACGGTGTTTTTGCAAGTGCGAGCAAGTTTCTGGCTGCCTTTGATTTCATAAATACCACCATTCCAATTGAATCGTAGTGCCAAATGATAGGTAGATGGGATAGTTTTCATGTTGTGCCACCACCATCGTCCCATGATTCTGAGATAGCATGATTTTGTATTTATGACTTAAAACACGATGTCAACTATAGCAGGTCCTGCTGTGATGAGCAGAATGATTTTTTCCATGCACTCTTCTTTAGAGCCATTGAAGCCACATATGTCAATATTACTGGTTCAATCTTGTCTGCCAGGCCCATTTGGTCAATCATACTTTAAAAAAGTAGTTCAATGCTGATGCCGATGTCCACCATCATTGTATGTAGAACCATATTCTTCATTTTGAGCATGATGACGAGGGCGTCGTGATGGTGAAAATTAACATGGCAAATGTCGTAATCTTCAAAAGAATGCTTTATGAATGCTTGATGCAGGCAATAATCGAGCTTCTTTATCTACCATGGTTAGGTCGTGGCATTGTCCAACGTGTCTCATTTTGGTCCTGACTGATTTGTTGACTGCCTGGGTCTTGATAAAGTGATTGCATGTTATATGATATAAATGTTTTTCTTCAGTTGTTTCTTCGATCTGAGCGAGCTCAGTGCTATTTTTATAACTGCCATCCTTGTAATTGTCAATGTCGACAATGTACTCGTGCATCTGGCTATCTGCAAAGATGATTTCTAGGAAACATTTTAGGTTAAAACAATGTTCGGTATCATGATGCTGAACTTTGTGATGAATACAATATGGTCGATTATCGATGGTTGGAAGATGCTGAGCGTGTCAGAAGAATTTATCTTTCAGGAGAAGTGGGTACAAACTGGTGATTGTTGTGTTTAACCTGGGTATACATGGTTTTGGATTATTGCGTCGATCGTCATTAGATTTAGGTCGCTTCCTATCTCCTCCATCTGTGTTGCGATTGTAAGCACGCTCGGTGGATTGATATTTGGATGAGAAGATTGTTATTTAAAGTTTTGGTCTTTCCATCATTAATTGTTCTAGATCGATAAATCCATTGACCTTCTCGATCATATCTTCCAAAGTTATTGGCTTATTGAGAATTAGATGTTCCTTTGCTCGACCATCTATGAGCAGAGCGTTTGTGAAGGCTGAGATGGTTATTTTCTGGTCGAGTTTATCCACCTTTCGAGCTAATTCCCAAAACATTATGGTGAATGTTTCAAGTTTTTCTCCTGGCATCTGCTTGATACTGAACAAGGAACACAAATTCTCCTCTTTATCCTAGTTGTGAGAATAATTTTTGTCAAATAATTCATGTAACTGTTCAAAAATATAGATGGATCCTTCTTTCAAAGTGTAGAACCACCGCAAAGGTTTGCCTTGAAGACTGGTGGGGAAGAGATGGCATAAAATGTGATTTGATGTAGAATGTAAACCTAGAGAGTCCTGAAACTCTTGAACGTGTTCGATAGGGTTTGTTCCTTTGTATTTCCAAATTTTGGGAGTGTGAAAACTTGCGGAAACTTCCTCGTCTAGAAGATCTTGAGCATGTGGGCTCTTATGGAGTCTGTTGTAGTTGTTCTTTCCGGTATGGATTTGAGCATCAAATAACTTTTGATGTATCTCTCTGCGTGCTCATGAGTGATAAATTATCAGGAAGTGATTGCTTATCGTGCTGCTCATTCCTCTCAAGGAATATGCTCGGCAGTCCCGTCGCTTAAGCGCTCGCGCACAGGAATTCGAGGTCTGGTTTGATATTGTTCTTCAGGCTGTCTAAGATCGACGGGTATTCTGGTAGTTTGTCGGGCTACTCGTTCCTCTCGAGGAATATGTTTGCCAGTCCCCTCGTTTAAGCGTTCATGCATAGGTACATGAGATCTGGTCCAGTATTGCTCCTACGGTTGTCTGAGGTCGACGAGTATTCAGGCAATCTGGAGTGGAATGATGGGTTCCTGGGGAACATTGTGTCTGGGTAGAATGTGAATTGTAGCTCCTTGGCCATTGCTTCAAGGTCCCAATCGCTCGTGGACAAACACCTTAGAGGTTGCGGGCATGGGATCTTTGGTTTGCTAGCTGGCTGTCTGTTGATCATAGAGAGCTTTTAATGCATTTTGTGCGTTTGCTAGTTATTGTTCGAGGGTCGTCCGTCGTTCTGTCTCAGTTTGCAAGGTAGCGCACAATTTTGTCACTGCGACAGTACCTTCGGTTGGGATGACGGGTATGTTCTGATCTGGAGGTGACATTCTTTGAAGAGGATGTAATATCAACTAGATCAGAGAAGGATGACTTAGCTGCTTTGTTCCCACAGATGGCGCCAAATGTAGTAGCCTATTTTCGCTATGCCGAAGATAATACTTTACACCTAAGTTAATTTGAACGTTGATACGAAATAAGTAATTGCTAACGCAAGATTTGGCGTGGAAAACCTTTGAATAGGTTAAAAACTGCGACCTCTCTTGAGGATTATAGAAAGAGAGAGAGATGTTTATTGAGATTTCTAGTTATTACAAAGAGAGAGAAAGTTCTTGATGATTTGATACAGAGTTTCTGAGTCGTGCTTTTTGATTCGAAGAAGTCCCCCTTTATTTGTAGTTCTCTGTTCTATTTATAGGTCTTATAATATGACCGTTGGTTTACATTGATGACGAGCGTTATGGTCGCATATACTTGATGAGTCTTCATGATGATTTGTGTAATGGCTTGATATCTATTTATCTTGTAACGACTTCTTTGATGTTTCTATCTGTACCTTCGAACTATTGTCATGGAGGTCGATATCTGTAGGTTGGTCCTTTTATTCTCTAAGTATGTTTATTTGAACTATTTGAGATCGATATTTAGACTTAGTGCAAGGATTGGAAATAAGTCCTTACAAACCCCAAATCTAATTTCGTAAAGAAATTGTGTCTGCTTTCAATTTTGTGTGATATGCAATTTTATCATTTTTTCCTTATATTATCAAAAACGTGATTTTTTTATTAGGAGTTTCATGTCTCTCTCTGTACTTCTGTATCATAGAAATGGTTTGATTAAATAAAGTCCTAAATCTGTTATGTCGTAAAAATTGTAATTTTGTGGATTTTTTTTTAGTTGTTGGGGAATTTGTCTTAAAATTGTTTTTATTTTGATTTTGATTTCGTAAGTGATTCTGGAGTATTAGTGGTTGTAAAAAAATATAATTAGGGTTTTCTTATCTTGTATGGGTTTCTCAATGGCGTCAATACAAACTACTACAGGTATTGGTTCCGTGAAAATGTCATTCTCCTCGAAAAATGTGAGGGTTTCTTCAATTAGAGCATTTCGTGTTGGATTATTGAGCACCAGGAAGAAATGCTTTCGAAGTCTTGCTAAATCTGCTAATGTTGTTCCAAAGGTATTCTCACATAACTAATACCTGGATGACATTTTTACGGAACAATACCTGTAGTAGTTTGTATTGACGCCATTAAGAAACCCCTACAAGATAAGAAAACCCTAATTATATTTTTTTAACCAAAACCACTAATACTCGAGGATCACCTATGAAATCAAAATCAAAATCAAAAGAATAACAATTTTACGACAAATTCCCAATTATTTTTTTCTTCTTCCACAAAATTACAATTTTTACGGCAAAACAGATTTAGGGCTTCATTTAATCAAACCATTTCTATGATACAGAAGTACTGATAGAGACATATAAACTCCTAATTAGATGACGTAAAAAATCACGTTTTTGATAAAATTGCAGATCACACAAAATTGAAAGCAGACACAACTTCATTGCAAAATTATATTTGGGGTTTTGTTTAAGAATACCAACATCTACATCAGAGATGAAATTCCTAAATAGACGACCTACAAAGTCACTTCTTTTCTCTTTACACAATATGATTTAAGGTTTCGTTTAATCACACAACTTCTTTGCTACAGATGCATAGAGAGAAATGAAACACCTGATTATACATGATCATATATTTTTATAAATAAATAAAAAAAAATGGCAAATCATTGCTGAATTAAAAATTTTGGAGGGTAAAAAAAAAATGCTCTTTTGCAACCGACAATGTAAGGGTGGAAGTAGCACACGAATAGGCCGGTGCACGGTCCACTAAGTGAGATTAGCAGGGCTAGAAAGATCTTCTATTAAATTACTTTGATGCCCCCTTTTTATTTCAAATAAAAGAAACTGGTTTGAAACTATCGTTTTTAGGGTTTTTATCATCTTCACCGTAGTTTAAAGTTTAATAGGTGAGATTATTTTAAATTACCCTTCGGAACTAGAGATGGCAATTTGCCCCGCCCCGCCCAGCCCCGAACGGGGCAGATTTGGTATGAGCTTAGCGGGTATGGGGGCGGCGATGGTATAAACTGCCCAAAATCCGTCGGGGATCGGTGCGGATAAAAAAAATCCGTTATCCGCCCCGGCATTCTGCCCCATTTACTATCAACTAATGGTTTTACGATTATACCCATGGGACTTATATATAAACCCTATATAATTTGTATCTCAGTAGTCTGTATCTCAAACCCTCTCCTCTTCTCTGTCTCAGACAACACGGTGGGGATTGGGGAAATCAAATCTCAAATTCTTCGCACCAATTCTCAAATTCTTCTCCCCAATTCTCAAACCTCTCCTCTTTGATTTCACTGGGGCTTCAAATCAATTGATTCCAGGTCGGTCTCTCTCTCTCTCTCTCTTTTCTGATTTGTGTGATTACTGATAAACAGGTCGGTCTTCAAATCAATTGTTTAATTGTTTTAGGATTTATGTGTTTTCTCTTCTTTTGTTTCTCCTTTATGAGTTTGAAACCAATGGGTTTCGTTTGTTTGATCTCTCTGTAAAGATCCATACTTGAGTAACAATGGGGTTTTGCGAATTGTTTCGAGTCTGTCTTGGAGGGTTTGAAGTAAATGGGGGTTTAGGTTGTTTTTAATTGAAATCAGTGATTTTAGGAGTTAGGGTTTTGTGTGTTTGATCTCTCTGTAATGGTTCGTATTGGAATAATAATGGGGTTTTGTGATTCTGATTGAAAGGGTTTATATGTTTTGATGCTATTTTGTGTGTTTATCTTCACTGGTTCTGTCTTCCATTAGTTAAATATCCATAGTGTTATGTATACAATGTGTTACTGTTTGCAAGTTTGCTTTGTTGACCCAGAAGGAAGCCAAGGTAGGAGGCTTGCTTATCTTAAATACAGATATAGAAGGTGGGTGCTTGCTTTGCTGGAGGTGGTTGGCTATTAGTAATGGAGGCCCGATAGCGACGTTAAGAGCAGAGGCGAAGAAGATAGAAGGTGGTGCTGTAGAGAGAGGCCAAGGAAGCCAAGAAGGTGGTGCTATAGAGAGGCCATAGTAAGTTCCACTAGCTATTTTAAACGACATAGCGCCACCTCTTTTTAGAATAGAAAAAACGAAGGAAGCCAAAAGGAAGGTGGCAGAAGGTAGGTAGAAGAAGAGTTAGCTTAGAAGTTGGGAGTAGCTTCTATTGGAATGTGTTATTGGAGGAGTTAGTTTAGAAGTTAGGATTAGCTAGGAAGGTAGGAGAGGTTAGCAGCTTGCGGAGCTAGCGCTAGAAGCTAGAAGAAAGAGAGTTACTGCAGAGCTAGCGCTAGAAGCTAGAAGAAAGGGTGCTGTTGGAGGAGTTAGCTTAGAAGTTGGGATTCGCTAAGAAGGTAGGAGAGGTTAGCAGCTTGCGGAGGCTAGGATCAAGTAAAGTTTTTACTAGCAAATCCATATTGGCATCTAGTAATTTCAACAGGTGTTATATGTATACTGTTTTTTTCTTTTTTTTTCATAAGTTAGATTGGGCGGGTCTGGTATTGAGCTTATCTATGTGGGGCGGATTCAGGGATCCCCGCTTAATTTAAATGGGGATAGGGGAGGGGATGGGGATGGTATTGGTTCCCCCGCCCCATTGCCATCCGTATCCGGAACTCTTAATTCAGTAATGATTTGCTAATTATTATTATTTATTTATAAAAATATATGATTCTGTATAATTGGGTGTTTCATCTCTCTCTCTATGCATCTGTAGTAGAGAAGTTGTGTAATTAAACGAAACCTTAAATCAGATTTTGTAAAGAGAAAAGAAGTGATTTTGCAGGTCGTCTAATTAGGAATTTCATCTCTTTGGCTATGATGTAGATGTTGGTTTTCTTAAACAAAACCCCAAGTCTAATTTCGTAAAGAAATTGTGCATGTTTTCATTTTTTTGTGATCTGCAATTTTATCAAAAACGCGATTTTTTACGTTGTCTAATTAGGAGTTTCATGTCTCTCTCTGTAGTTATGTATTATAGAAATGGTTTGATTAAATGAAGCTCTAAATCTGTTTTGTCGTAAAAATTGTAATTTTGTGAAAGAAAAAAAATCAATTGGGAATTTGTCATAAAATTGTTATTCTTTTGATTTTGATTTCATAGATAATCCTGGAGTATTAGTGGTTTTGGAAAAAAAATATAATTAAGGTTTTCTTATCTTGTAGGGGTTTCTCAATGGCGTCAATACAAACTACTACAGGTATTGGTTCCGTGAAAATGTCACCGTTCCGTGAAAATACCTTTGGAACAACATTGATAGATTTAACAAGTCTTTGAAAGCATTTCTTCCTTGTGCTCACTAATCCAACACGAAATGCTCTAATTGAAGAAACCCTAACATTTTTCAGGGAGGATGGCATTTTCACGGAATCAATACCTGTAGTAGTTTGTATTGACACCATTGAGAAACCCTTACAAGATAATAAAACCCTAATTATATTTTTTTACAATCCCTAATACTCCAGGATCACCTTTGAAATCAAAATAAAAACAATTTTACGACAAATTCCCTATTGTTTTTTTTCTCACAAAATTACAATTTTTACAACAAAGCAGATTTAGGACTTTATTTAATCAAACAATTTCCATGATACAGAAGTACTTAGAGAGACATGAAACTCCTAATAAAAAATCACGTTTTTGATAATAAAAGAAAAAAAATGATAAAATTGCAGATCACATAAAATTGAAAGCAGGCACAATTTCTTTACGAAATTAGATTGGGGGTTTTGTTTAAGAAAACCAACATCACAGACAAAGAGATGAAATTCCTAAATAGACGACATGCAAAATCAATTTTTTTACAAGATCTGATTTAAAATTTGGTTTAATCACACAACTTCTCTGCTACAGATGCAAGAGATGAAACACCTGATTATACATAATCATATATTTTTATAAATAAATAATAAAAATTGGCAAATCATTACAGAATTAAGAGTTCCGGAGGGTAATTTAAAATAATCTCACCTATTAAACTTTAAACTCCGGTGAAGATGATAAAAACGATAGTTTCAAACCAGTTTCTTTTATTATAAATAAAAAATTAGACATCAAAGTAATTTAATCGAAGATCTTTCTAGCGCTGCTAATCTCACTTAGTAGACCGTGCACCGGCCCATTCGTGTGCTACTTCTACCCATATGCTGTCGGTTGCAGAAGGACATTTTTTTTTACCCTCTAGAACTCTTAATTCAGTAATGATTTGCCATTTTTTATTATAAAAATATATGATTCTGTATAATCAGGTGTTTCATCTCTCTCTATGTATGCATCTGTAGCAGAGAAGTTGTGTGCCTAAACGAAACCTTAAATTAGATTTTGTAAAGAGAAAAAAAGTGATTTTGCAGGTCGTCTATTTAGGAATTTCATCTTTTTGTCTATGATGTAGATGTTTTTATTTTATTTTTTATGATCTGCAATTTTATCATTTTTTTTCTTATATTATCAAAAACGTGATTTTTTATTAGGAGTTTCATGTCTTTCTCTGTACTTCTGTATCATATAAATGATTTGATTAAATGAAGCCCTAAATATGTTTTGTTGTAAAAATTGTAATTTTGTGAGAAAAAAAAAACAATGGGGAATTTGTCGTAAAATTGTTTTTCTTTTGATTTTGATTTCATAGGTGATCTGTTCTGTTGTAAAAAAATATAATTAGGGTTTTCTTATATTGTAGGGGTTTCTCAATGGCGTCAATACAAGCTACTACAGGTATTGGTTCCGTGAAAATGTCATCCTCCCCGAAAAATGTTAGGGTTTTTTCAATTGGAGCATTTCGTGTTGGGTTATTGAGCACCAGGAAGAAATGCTTCCAAAGACTTGTTGTTAAATCTGCCAATGTTGTTCCGAAGGTATTGCCTATTTTCTTCCTCGTGATTACTCTACATGAATTGTTGTATTGGGTGTTAGGTTTTTATACTATCACTAACCAATTTTTATACATTCTTACGAGCACGCGGTAAACCATCGTGTGAAGTTATCTTCGTATGAAGTTTTGTTAAAATTGTGGTGTGTTTTCTAAGGCATGTCCTACATTCTTCTCATCCCCCACATGCGCATTTGCCTTGACCTCCACCTAAGGTGGAGTTTCCTCCACAACTACTATTTGGAAATTCCTTTACCTATCTTCAAATACTGCAAACAAACTATAGTCTCTATTCTTGATTTAGCCCGTCTATGATGAGCTCCTCAATATCTTGAGATATGGGGTTGTCTCTCTTCCCATGTCTCATAGACTACGGGTACACGTCCCTTAAACACCACATAAAACCTGGCCACACACCTTAAAATGCAAGAAACAAACAACATATAAACATATAAACAATCATCATAAGAAAGACATAAAAAGACATGACATATGCATAGATAACCTACCAGAACAAATAGTAGAAACCAAAATATAAACTTAAAATAAACTTTTTAATGGGTAAAAACAGTTATAACAACTACAAATCAAACAAACATAATCTGTCTTAGGAGGCGTCTTAGGAGGCAATCATAACAAACAATACAAACCAAACTGAGTACACCAAATTAAACCAAACTATGAGTACAAACCAAACTGAAAATACAGCTCAAACTGCAAGGTGATTGTGACCAGCATTGCAATGATTAAGCCACATTGTGGCCTTTATAGAAAGACTTTTCAAACCGTCTTTTATATAGACACGATTCCCTTCTTGGAGGCTACACTGCATAATAATAACCATCAAATTGAGTTTGTAGCCAATCCAAAGGAAGACGTATCTCTCAATTGAAATTTAACCCTAAAAGGTTAGTATAAAAATTTATATTTGTATTGATTAATTGCAGTGAGTAGAAAGATCCTTGTATATTTTCCTACATAGGGAACTTATTTACAACTTCCTACTGTGTGATATTTTCCAGTTTTTTAAGGCTGCTTTTATTTCCTGGAAGTCTAAAGTCGCGTGAAGTTATCTTCGCATGATGTTTTGTTAAAATTGTGGTGTGTTTTCTAAGGCATGTCCTACATTCCTCTCATCCACCACATGTGCATTTGCCTTTACCTCCACCACAGGTGGAGTTTCCTCCTCCACAACTACAAGCAAACTATAGTCTCTATTCTTTATTTAACCCGTTACAATGAGCTCCTCAATATCTTGAGACATGGGGTTGTCTCTCCTCCCATGTCTCATAGACTACGGGTACACATCCCTTAAACACCACATAAAACCTGGCCACACACCTTAAAATGCAAGAAACAAACAACATATGAACATATAAACAATCATCATAAGCAAGACATATAACATACTATTCATAGATAACCTATCATAACAAATAGTAGAAACCAAAATATAAACTTACAACAAACTTTTTAATGGGTAAAAACCACACTCATAACAACTACAAATCAAACAAACATAATCTGTTTTAGGAGGTAGTCATAACAAACAATACAAGCCAAACTGCGTTCACACCAAATTAAACCAAACTATGAGTACAAACCAAACTGAAAATAGAACTCAAACTGCAGGATGATTATGACCAGCATTGCAATGATTAAACCATATTGTGGCACATAAGATATCCTTAAAATTTGCCCATGCATCAGTTGCTCTTAAGATAGATATATCTTCCTGGTGAATTTGTTCTTCATGATCTCAGGCTGGTTCCTCAACCCCTTTTCCATGTCATCAGGGTCTAGTAGGCTGCAAGTAGATTGGGTTGTGTGGGTTTGTAGGTATATCCAGTACCCAAACCTAACCTAACCTTAGATTAAGAAATTGCAACCCAAACTCAACCTGCAGGTTTGGGTTGGTTTTCGGGTTTACCCAAGCTACTTAAATTATATCATAATTGCCAAACTCATTAAAAGTTTATCGAAGCAAATATATTGACTTGATAAAAAGGAGTAGAGATGAGAAATAGTGGAAAGTTTTCCAAAGAAGAGAAAATCCTAGCACTTGGAGGGAAGATAGGCGTAGTCAGAGAGAGCTAAGCTCTTTTAGGGTTGTAACAAAGTTGAGTTTCGGGTTGAGTGGGTGAAACCCAACCAACTTGCAGCCCTCGGATCTACTTTATGAATGTGATTGTGAATCACACAACATGCAATGGTCAACTTAGTCTGTGTCTTAATGTCATAATGTGGGTAAGTGTGAAGGCATGCAAATCTCCTCTTCATCACTCCCAACAGTCGCTTAACAATGTTCCTTTGTTGAGAGTGTCAAAGATTGAGTAATTCTTGTGAATTCTCAGGAGTGCGATATACAAGGAGTGCGATATAGAGTTCCTAGATGGAATTGTACACCTCGATATGGAACTAGAAACCCTAGAGCTTGGGGGAAGCCCGCATCTCCCCAGTAGTAGTAATCTACACATGTCAATACACTTATATTAAGCGCAATAAACTAAGAATTTAAGTTTAATGATTCAAAATATTAACATTAAATAATGATTTTCCTTTAGGCGCTGTAAATGGGTAATCCTTTGCATTAACTGCAGCTCTTGAAATCTTGTTATTTTTGGTTGAACCCTCCTACCCAGCAAATACCTTAGTGGTATTCATATGAAATGCAACTCTTAAAATCCTTTGCATTAACTGCAGCTTTTAAAATCCTGGAATCTTGGGTTGAACCCTCACACCCAACAAATACCTTTGTGATTTTCATATGAAATGAGCAAGCAACCAACACATTCTGTATGATATCCCCCTTCCTAGTGCAATATCTTACTTGTTCTTCAGGAGCGACTTTGGCATAGAAGAATGTACTATCAACAACACCAACACAACCCTAAATAAGAGAATTGTGCAATTAGAACTCTAAATTAAAGTATATTGCATCTTAACATACTTGAGTAAACAAGTATGTAATTAAAATATGTAACACTTAATTTTAAAATATTTGTTTGCCCAAGCATGACTAGTATTGGCAGTCTCAAGAGAAAGATATTCCAGACATAAATTTTTTGATGAAATTAAGTTTTTTTTCCACTTCTCATACTATTGGTCTTATCTGATGGACTATAAATCGAATTTTGAAAACTGAGATCGAACTTTCTCATACTAGGTAAAATCTATTAATTAAGCATGGTTTTAATTTAACGGTATATTAATAATTTGTAATGATAATGTTACAAAACCTCTTGGTTTATGACATCTTTACTTTCTAATGAGGCTTGGTTAGACTATAGTGCAAGCTCGGGGCCAGTAACATCTTAGGACTAGTGTCGGCTCAAGCCCGCTTATTTATAGCCTCCCTTTATACAAAATTACATTCAGGTTAACAGTAGACCTTATTTTTCTAATAATAGGAAAGTTTGATCGCTTGGGAGATGGATGAGGAGGGGAGTCACATGCGCTTTGCCGCGTGCGACTACACTAGTGTTTATAACTACAATGGGTGGTTACATAACTACTGTAACCTTCATAACTAATGACGACCAAGCTTGGGTGATTACAACTACTATTCTTATAATTTGATTAGTTAAACCAATTGTTAATCTATTGAGGTTATACTGTATTTGTCACACTTCACAAAAAAAAAAAGTTGTTGATTTGCAATGATTTGTTCTGTTGGGTAGGTTGATTTTCATGTTGTGTTCCCAAAGTATACTGGTACTGAGGTTGTCCTTAATGGATCAAAGCATCTTATATTGAAGGAAGACGATATTGTTGGAATCGTTAAGAATGAGGACATCAAGGATTTGAAGCTTTTGAACAAGTTCAAGGTTTGGCCCTTCTTGTCGTATTGTTTTATTTTATAAATAAAGTTGGAATTTGTACAGATGTGCAAAGCCCTCTGTATTGACTGCGAGATTGACAATTGGTTTTCTAACCCATATCTACGTTCAAACTATGTCTCCCTCTCCATCTTCCACTCTAAACTTTGGATCGAATAATTTATAAAATTAGTGTAAATAAAAAGCGCGTAACGATTTTACACTAACCTAATTGTGAAATTATGGTTTTCTACTTTACTCAAACTCAAAAAATATAAAACTAGAGTTTATTTAACTTTTCTCTCGGCAACAACTGAAACTCAAAATACTCTACCTTTTCCCCCATATATCCTCAAACCGAAGAATATCTCTCCTAAAATATCTCCCTAAATCCCAATTAGAAACTAACAATAATTCCTAAAGCATCTCTAGCAATAGACTAGGCTACTAATCATAAAATATGGAAACTCGACACGTGTTGGTGGCGACCAATAGGGATGTGCCACATCAAAAATGTTCTTAGTTATTTCGAAGGTTGCAATTCGTATTCATTTTAATGCAAACTAGTTATTTCAAAGGGTACACTTTGTATTCATTTTAGTCTTCGTATAAGAAGACTAAAATGTTCTTACTCCAAAGGCACTTTCTAGGTATTTCTCATTGTAAAGTTTACAAATGAGAAGGAACAAAAATCTCAAACAATCAATCCTATAAGGGTTCGCTTAAAAGCAAAACTTATCTATAATAAAAGGGTTGAAATCCGGGGACAACAATTTTTGGCAACATTTCTTAAAAAAAAATTCAAAAACGCATTTATAGGTTGAATCAAGACTTAATTTTTTTGTAAATGTTGTAAAGCCATCAAATATGGTTTTTGACATAATGGACGGCTCAAAATATATCAAACATTGTAATTCATTTTTGAAGGCGTATGAAAAATCGGAAATATTTCATTTTTTGTAGAGATGATCTATATGTTAATTAGATCATGTTCACTTAAAAACATGTTAATTAGAAATAATTTATTATTCAATTACTTTTCTTCAATCAGTCTATCTTAGCTCATCTTAAGACTTACAAAACTCCCCCATTAATAACAACTTCGACGTTATAAATGAAACATTGAGTCACATAATGCACTTCATTTGTGCACCAAGGTCCAATATTTAACTCGGACAAAACAAAATCCATATTTTTGTAATGTATTTTTCCGACATTGATAGCATACTTGATCTAGACTTTACAACACAAAACAACACAAAGTTATCCAAACTGGAAAATATACTTTCTGTAGTTTTTGAAGAAGAATAAAACCAATATCAGAAGTTTGAATATACAAAAATATATCACCTTACACTTTAATGTGTGCTAAAAGCGCCCTTGATAACTACCCTAGAAGATGTATGTATAATGTGGGGACTGTCTTCAGAGCATCACATAGAGGGTTTATTACTATATACGAAATGTGGGACCAATTTATTTAATTTGTGGAGAAAATTTGGTAAACGATACAACACTGCCTAATTAAAATATATTTGGAAAAGTTAAGGGTTTTGTTTAAAGAAGTCTCTTAGACATGACTAGGTCATTGGTCCAAAGTACATTTTCTTGGCAAAATTTGGTAAACGATACATTCATGGTTTTCAAAATCGTGCGATTTAAATTGAAAAGCGATACCCTAACGATTCAAATCGGATGAGAAAATTCATATTTATCACAAATCGCAAAAAATCGAAGAGAGAATCGTATGCTGCTCCCGGATCGTAAAATTAATGGAGATTTTGATTTGTTATTTAAAATCCTAGAAAAACGCAGGGTCTCCATTTCACATAGAATAACCAATCATGACTTCTTTAAAATCTAATTTACACCCATATCCAGTTTATTTTACGAAATTGCAGCCTTACCCCTCATTCTTTAAACTTCTATTTATATCTCCGGTAGATGTTTAAAGAAGATTCATGCTTTCTTTCAATGTCTCTCTAATTTCTAATTGATCCCTAATAGAAGTTTTAATGATTAAAGATCTTTGTTTGGTTTTATGAAAAAATGGAGATGTTTTCGCTTACAAATTGAAATAAACTGCCATTTGTTTTTCTATATCAAGGAGAAGATCCCAAATCTCTTTATTGCTTTTAGTATTCTAGCCATTATGGTAATTTTTATGTTAAGTTTAGTATATGTAGTATTCATTTTTTGTACTTTTTGAAATATGTACAAAAATCAAGAAAAATCTTACAATTTGCGATTTAATTCAATTTTCCCCCTCTACGATTTGCGATTTGACAACCTTGGATACAATACTAGCTAATTAAAAAATAATTAGGAATGACAAGGGTTTTGTTTAGAGAAGTCTCTTAAACATGACTAGGTCATTGGTCCAAAGTGCATTTTTTGGAAGTCTATAAATGAATACTTTAAGGTGTAACATTTTGTGATGTGATCTTTGTAAATTGAACCTCTTAATAATATAGTAAAATCGACGGGGCCATATTTTTGTACGTGGTTGCAAAAATAAAAAAATTAATAAAAAGTTAGAGGGGTTATTACCATATCTTTTTTTTACTAAGTTTGGACTGGCATTTTTCTATTACTATAGAGGGATTATTACTATAAGTGGTATTTATGAGAAGCAACAGATACACAGTATAAAGACTAAATCACATTCTCATTTTGATTCTTTCATCCCCTTAATACCAGGTTACTGAGCTGGAGTCCAAAACTGATGGTGGCTTGTTGCTGACAAAAGCTGCCGAGAGGATACATTGTGATGGACCTACTGTAAGTGTGGTGCTTGTTATTTGTCACATGTACTAGCAATTAATGCCCGTGCACTCATGGGCCACGGGAATAAATTGTGAGAAATTTAAAATTACGGTAAAGCTACCTGCATTTCCAATGGAACACCAGTAAAACAGTTTTATCTTAGAAAAGCAAAAAGTACACGCACTAAAAAGAAAAGGAAAGAGTATCGCGCGCGCGCGAGGAGACTACTAACTCAGTTAACATGCTCTAGGAGCCCCCATAATGACGCTTTGCGAGCAAGAAAAGACACTTTTTCGACCTGCAATGTACAAAGACCCGTGTATCAGTTATCGCACGAGGTTTTATTAATCGAAAACGCAAATATAGTTGGCCCCCTAAGAATTTTGGAAAAAAATAAAATTTTACTATATAGCGAGAAACATTTTGAAAAAAAAAATAGTATGATAATGCTATAATTCTTATTCTTGATTATCTTTAAAGAAAATAGAAGTACCTCAATTGGTTAAGAAGCTTGGAATTGATCTCCTTCCCTAAGGTTCTATTCTTAATAAGCTAATTTATTTATTTTCATTCCATTATCTATCAAGTTATTGTTTTAAATTGCCTATAATGAGTTTGATTAAAAAATATATCAATTGTTAATCAAGATAGAGTTTTAATTTGACATTATATTGAGTTTTTATTTAGTAGCCCAATTTTTTTTTCGGGGGATTCGCCCCCGAAGCCCCAAAATAATCCTTGAAAGCATCCTGTTAAACTTTGCCCCCCCCCAAACCTTAAATCTTGGTTCCGCCTCTGACCGCGTTTGAGGCTCCTGAGTTCCTTAAATGGATTATTCCCCCAATACCACAATATCAAGAGACAGCGAGGGGATGCTTTCATCAGGTACGGCGGTTCTGAAGGCATTTAACCAGTTAGCACGGGGGAGAACGAGCCAAGCACTCTCATCTAATAAGGGGAGTTTGCTCATATCGAGGTTTCCCGAGCTATAGAAACCGGTTGCGGCAGGACGTGCCAGCACTTTGTCTTGCTTTGCCCGTACCTTATCATCACGAAACTCGGGCGCATATTGGTACACAAAGGAATTCTTTCCCTCCTCGAATGAGACATAGTACGAAGTCAACTAAATCAAGTTGAATTCGCTCGATCCCAACTTGATTAGAAAGAAAAGGTCTGCAGCACGCAGGAAAAACCCTCGAGTATCCTGCTCATTCGTGGGAACTACAAATGACTCCTCCTTTTGCTCCAAATAAAGTACGTTTGCTTCTATTGTGACTCCTATCCCTTTTCCACCCCTGCCTATTAGATTCCAATTCCAATTGCCCATAAAGTAGGTTGCTCTACTCGAGAAAGCAAATACGGGCTGCGCATAGGATTGTTTTCGCAACAAGAAATCCAGCACGAAAACAAGGATTGTTTTCACTCTAGGAGCCGAGATAGAAGTTGTTTCCTCGCTTCCTCCTTGGCCCATAAACCCTAACAACACAGAGCTCATAGACGAAATCCACTCCTTGCTCTATCTATACGCATGAAATCCAGCAAGAAAACAAGTTGCTGAGCTATTTAAGCTAAATCGGATCCCTATATGCACCACAAAACGCTTGTTTGCCTGTCAATATCCTCTTTTCTTGCAGAGCTATGTTACTAAACTTCTTTGCTTTGATATATATATAGGATCCGTGAACACCCCCATTGTTTTGAACACCAAAAGATCTTTTAAGAAGTTTTATCCGTATGGATGTGATCTCCTTATCATTTAGATCATACATGCGTATTATTAGGGCATTTCAACATTTCTACATCTTAAAACATAACATCAAAATTTAGATAAAATCAACAGCCTAAATATCTTTTAAATAAAGATACAAATTTTTAAATGACTTGATTTTTTGTACGGATGTTTTGCATCATAAGGAGATTACATCTATACGGCTAAAACTAACATCTTAATGCATTTTAAAAAATGGGGTGTCCAGGGGGGTGTATAAAATTCAAACATGCTCCCATTTTGAGTCAAGAGAGATAATTAGTACATCCCATTGCACTTAGCAATCCCAACACCTTTTCTGTTAGCTTCCCGGCAGCTATGCGCAGTTCCCTAAGCTTAATCTCCTTCTCTTTGTATCTCGTGAACTCCAGATTCACAGAATCCAGTTCCTCTTTCAAGCTACCCAAAATCTGTAGGTCAACAAGTTGATCCTCACCATGTAAAGCAAAGCATGTTGGATTTCTTATTCTGTAGGAGGTAGCGCAATGGTCAAACATTTGAAAGACACTCCCGAACCAAGTCATGTAATCCAGAATACAACTTAAAACAATAAGATTGAAAATGTGGCCACATTTAATGGTTTCGAAATACTATTTTATAGTTCCAATTTCCGATTTCTGAACACTATTTTATAGTTCCAATTTCCGAAATCCGATTTCCGATTTTTTCCGAAAAATTTCGGATCGGAATCGGATAGCCTTATGCTATTCCGAAATTTTCGATCCGATTTTTCCGAACAAGGTCCGATTATTCCGAATACCCTCCGATCCGATTTTTTCGAATATTTTTATTTAATATTTAATGTGTTTTTTGTAGTTTAATGATTTTTTTTGTTAGATAGAGATATGGTGATGTTACCATTGTATGAGTAAGGGTTCGATATTTTGATGTGGGAACATAACGTTTAATTTTACATATAAAAAAGGCAAATATTTATTATTTTCACAAATATTATATAAAATTTCCGATTTTTCCGAATTTTCTTTCTTCAGAATTCCGAGTATTATGAAAAATCCAATTTTTCCGAATTTGGAATAATTTCCGGATTTATGAAAAAATCGGATCGGAACAGATTTTACAGTTCTGACAAAATTGGAAAAATTCCGACCGCCCCTATTTCCAATCCAATCCGATCCGAAAACAGGCCTAGTATCAACATATGATATTGATCGTTCCTCTCCCAGTACATGGCCTGACATATTTAACATTTACGGTTACACTGCAGCCATGAGGTGTTACTTAACATTTGTTGGGCTCGGTAAAGCCTTAGTTAAATAGTAGAGATCTATATTTTGGGTAAAAGTAGAATGATCTCCATCTAGATTACGGTTTGATTAACCCCATCTATGTGGTCTCTGATTCTTCTTCTTCTTCTCTTCAGCTGGCTGATCTCATAAATATGCATGGAACAACAACTGTAGCATTTGGAATGGTAAATATTGTTCTCCCCCTTATAGTAGTTTCTTCTACAGATAAGCTGAGTTAACTGATCAATTTCTTTGGTTTTTTTTTTTTTTGTTAATACTCAGGGGATAATGTTGGGTATTCCAGGACTTATGGTGGCTTTTATCATATATTTAATTTTTTGTATCATTTGGTAATTATTATATGAATTTTTTACTTGTCCAATTCTAAGAGCATCTCCAGCAGTTTGGTGTACCTGGCCCACATGTCAGGCCCAAAAAAACCCAAACCAGGTGTTGGTGTGGCGGGTCTTTATTTAATGAAAATATTTGTTTAGTCCGCGGCAGATTTCTTTACTCCGTGCGGATTTATTTACTCCACCATAATTATTTCTCTTCTCACACCAATAAAAAAATATTTAATTTGCGCGGTATAATTTAGTCCGCGCGGACTTCTTTACTCCGCGCAGTATTTTAAACTCTTTACACCCATTTTTTTGAGTGTGAGCTCCCCATACCCCTGTTGGGTTTTGACACTGCCAACTCAGCTGGAAGGAGAAAAGTTTGGGTTGATAAAAAACCCCAACCTACACTTTAAAATTTCAGTTGCTGGAGATGCTCTAAGTAATAAACTCAGTTGTATAGGATCTTAATTTGTTCACTTATTTCGTTTTCTTGCAGTGATATTAAGGCTATATTCCGCTTGAGAAAAGAGGATGAATTAGTTGATAAGCTAGTTGTGAGCATTTTACAATTTCAAGTATATCAATTCTAATGGTTGGCAAGAATTGTAGTAATAAGTTCGGACTCTAGATCTAAAAATCTTTGGACAAGAGTGTGCTCTGTTATTAATTATAGATGTGGGGTGTAATAACCTATTTTCTGGAAGGTCGAAAACAGTGTATTTGTTGTTGCTGGAAACAGTAGCATTGTTTTTTATGTTGTTGTTGTCGATCTTGTTTTTGATGCGGATGACATCTAATGCATCACTGAGGAGGGAGAGATTGATGTTGGCTTCGCGTTCTGCAGTGATTACAGATTTTGGAGATAACGCGGACGGATGTCTCGCAGCTTTCGACCGGAATGACGAAACAGAGGCATGTGAATTGTTCGATTTGTAAATTGCACTTAGCTTTTGCGAACTGTTGGTATTTGATCTATCATCTGCGATTGGGTTTCATGAATTGTTCGCCCAATATGTAATCTGCAATTGGGTTTATCATCGTTTACGAGCTTCATCAGCTCGATTTAAAGATGAAAAAAGTCTTTACAAACTGTTGATGTTTGACCTGTTGATGTTGTTGTAGTTTGATATCGTTCATCCCAAAAACTCAATCTTCTGGATGACTGTAAGATGTTTGATTGAGCTCACGGAGTATGAGTAAGTTGTAATCGCCTCGATTACCTTCGTAATGTGGTTTGATGTTGTTTTGAAAAGATGAGGTCGAGCATCGAGTCTGAATCTGAAGTTAGGCTCGCCTTGGGAATGTTTGAATGTATTGGTCGAGCGTTGTGTCTGCATCTGAAGTTGGGCTCGCCTCGGATATGTCTGAATGTATTGGTCGAGCGTCATGTTTGTATCTGAAGTTAGGCTCGCCTCGGATATGTCTGAATGTATTGGTCGAGCATCATGTTTGTATCTGAAGTTGGGCTCGCCTAGGCTATGTCTGAATGTATTGGTCGAGCGCTCGCCTCGGATATGTCTGAATTCGAGCTGAGCGAGCAAAGTGTAACCAACTATTGAATTCGAGCTGGGGCTGTACGAACCGTTGTTGTTGAATGTTATGCACCAAAAGTTTCTGCAACTGAATATTGAGCTGCTTCGGTAATAGTTGTTGTTGTAGCTAGTATTGTAGTTGTGTTTTCGTGAACCGCCTTCGTGAATTGTCTTCGCGAACCGTGGATGTTAAAATCATTTAGCTTTACAAACTGCCGATTCGACCTGCAAATGAGATGAAGGCCTACTCGAAATGCTGCTGCTGAATGCTATGCAGATGTCAATTACGAACTGCTACTGTATAAAATTTGGTTTTGCGAACTGTTTGCAGGCTGCCTGAACTGTCGACTTCGACCTGTAAAAAGATTCTTCCACAGGTGGTAGATGGTAGTACCAATGCTGCCTCGAAGTGGAAATTGTTTTGAACTTTTCGAATTGCAAAAATCATCGCAAACTGTCGGTGGTGAAGCAATTCGAACTATAAGTTGTATTGGAGAGTTGCGACCTGTAGAGAATTCGATCTATCTTCACGAACTAGTTTTGATTTGGTGGAGCTCTTAATTGGAGTCACAACTCGAATTGGCGAAGCTTGTTGTTGGTGAACCAATGCGACCTGTAAATCGCATTTGTATCTGCGATCTCATGGGGATTCACGAACTGTTGAGGTCGATTTGAGTCGACCTGTAGATTTCATTTGGTTTTTCTCCAACTGTTGATATAGGGAATTCGGCCTTTCTTCACGAACTGATAATTGGGATTTTCGCCAACTGTTGATGTATAGATAATTCGACCTGGAAATCTTCTTGAACATTCATCAACCAAACCCATAAATCTCTCAACAATGGCTCGAATTTCAGTAGATTTTGGGGCGATGGTAGACCTCCAAGCTTGATTGAAAGAGAGAGATGATGATCTGATTATCAACGCAGAATGTAACAATTCGACCTGCCATTGTAACAACAGCAAAATCGTCGGCAAGCCAATTCGACCTGTAAGTATCGATGGTTTTTCGCGAACTGTCGAGAATCAATTCGATGTTGTTGTTGTTCTTGCAGATGACATCGATTCATGGTTTGGACAAGTTAAACCATGATTTCAGAGCAAATGGGGAAACATCCAAGTGATTCAAGCAAGACCAAAGCAGAGAAGAAGTTATGTTTTCTTCAAGGCAAGGAAGCAACAGTGGGAAGTATCAGTAGAAAACCCATCAGGAAATTGCCAGGTGGTAATGGGGATGCAATAACAAGTATTACAGGACCTGTTATCAGGCAGCTCATAGATCTTGGCTTATAAAGAGAGAGAGAAAAGCAGAGGAATAGAAACCTCAAACGTCGGTTTGGTTTGGCTGATCGTTCGCGGTTCCCACAGACGGCGCCAAATGTAATAACCTATTTTCTGAAAGGTCGAAAACAGTGTCTTACACCTTTGAAATGGAGAATGCTGACATGAAATAATAGCTATAAACATAGATTTAGGGTGAAAAACCTTTGAATAGATAAAAAACCACAACCTTTCCTGAGAATTTTTGAAAGAGAGAGATGTTTATTATATGTTTGCTAGCTATTACATAGAGAGAGCTCCCCCATTCTGTGTGTTCTCTGGTGCTTTATATAGGCCTTATAATACGACCGTTATGAGCTTTAATGAGGGAGGTTACAAACGTTACAACATTTATGAGTCTTGAAGAGTCTTCATAATGGCTTGAGTAACTCTTGTAACCGCTCCATAATATATCTTGAATGTGCAACGTATTTGCTGATGAGGTCGAATGCTGAGACCTGAGCTTGAGTTTCTGAACTGGCTTTGTATTCAGTCGAGCTAGAGCTCGAATATTGCCTTTAGGTCGAGTATCACAACTAAGTCCACTACATGGGGAATATTATTTCTTATGTGCAGGCTGGCCTTATATTTCTTTTGTCAACTTAGGCCGTCTCCTAAGGCTCCCTATAAAAATTATATCAATAAATTAAATGCAATTGATTAATCAACTTATAGCCTTTGGTTGAGTGGTTTGATTAATTTTGCTGGATTTGGAGGTTGAAGGTTCGATTACCCATCACAACAATCTCTTATTTTTTGAAATATGAGGACACAAAAAACTCAAAGCCTTCATTCATTAATGAGTATACACATACGAACATTTTCTATAGAAATAGTAGATTAGGTTAAAAAAATTGCGGTATATAAAATTATATGTATTTTATTTGGTTTCTTAGAGGTTAATACTTAATAGACTACAACTAGTACTACCCGTGGCTCGCCGCGGTAATTTTTTCGGCGTACTTTCAGCGTTACAAAATTGTCCACTAACATGCCTTTCGCGCTAAAATTCATGACCAAGTCACGTTGAATGCTTGACGCTCCTTCAACGCTATAATTGATGCGTAGGCATGTCTTCATCCCTATAGTTATATGAATGTGCACCTTGTATGTGTTTAACTCCCCCTCTACCTCCCCTTATGCATTGCAATATTTGCAAGTAACTCGAAGATGGATCTTTGGAAGAAAAAATTGATAGTTGAACACTATATAAAATAAAAAAAACCTAATTGACAAATGACACTATTAAATCAAACCATGAATAAAAACGTATAAAATATGATCTAACTTTATAGAACCATGACTTCGTTAAATAAGCAAACCAAATCTAACAAAAAAATTACATAAATATGAAAATCATCATTTTACAACAAAAATATTTACGTGGGTGGAAGTTCACAAACTAATCGGGAAGGTAAATGACTATTAGTTCGACAATATTGGTGTATTCCCTCTTAATCCTTATCCTTCACGCCATGACCATGATTGTTTAGTTTGGGAATTCTTATTCCAATGAATATCTCATCTATCCCAAGTACAAAATCCCATGATGGTGTAGGACAGTAGGAGCATCTCATGCACCACATCGAACAGCAAACATTAACGTACTCCCATGCAGTTGCATACTTATGTTTCTCCAGGTGTATTATCACACTATGAATGTAACGTCATTGCACCTAGCATCATTCCACCGCCTGAACTTTGTATAAACGGCATTGGCTATTTACATGAAAAACACCACCAATACCTTGCACTAATTCATAGACATACCAATCTTTTCGTGAAACACAAAAATTCCGCAAAACTCATACAACCATGGATGTTAGAGTTTGAGATGAAGATGTACCTACAACTCACACAAAATAAATTAAATTTGATAATGAAAAAACTATTTACAACCAAAAAAGGCCTAACATTATGTAAACATCAAAAGTTTATTGTACCATGAACCAAAAAGGCATTATAGAAGTGTTGATTAACTTGGTGTTATCGCAATTAAAGTAAGAAAAGAGAGAAAGATTCTACCACTCAATTTATGAATAATAATATAGTAGTTAACTTTATAATGTCTTTTATAATGCGTCCTCGATCAATGAAATAATATGAAATTAAAAGATAGACGATGAGAACTTTGGTATTCTTCAACAACAAAATTTCTTGTGCACCACAGACACCAATAAACAAAGTGCAAAGTTAAGCAACCACATTAAGAAATTTGCAAACACACCTCAGTATTATGCTTAGGGTTTTTACCAGTTCATGCACAAATAGATTCTACATGGAGAAAGAGAGGCGTACCTGGTTGGGAAAAATTGAGCAAGAAAATGAGAGAGGGATGGGGTAATCTATTATAAATCCAGAGAATCGTGGGAGTGGAAGTGGCGGAGAAGAAGAGTAAGTCCGTGAGAGAATCGTGGGAGTAATGGGGTTGGAACTTAATTTTGGTTTTGTGTTTTGATTTTGGCTTTACAATTATACCCCTCAATGTGTTCTAAAATCACGAAATACCCTCACATGTTAACTGCTCATCTCAGATCTTATCCCTCCATCTTTTTGAATACTTAATCCCGAGGTACTAAAATTCTATCTCACCCCCTCTCTGTCTCTTAAAAACTCCTCTCTTGGGGGCAAACTTATCCCTGGGCAAAAATATGGATCGAGAAGTGCGTACTCGATCTTCTCTTGGTTGGTTTTCCCTTCGGGTTACTCTGGAACAATGATCGCTTTGGGCCCGAACCAATCTTTCTTTCTTTCTTTGTTTTGTATACTTGTAAGCTAGATCAGATATTGGGTTTTGTTTGATTTGTTATAATATTGACCCCCATTTGGTTAGAAACAAAGGGTTTGGGCTAGATCAGAGATTGGGTTTTGTTTGTTTGGGTAAATCTATAAACCCCATTTCTTTGGAAGGTGGATTTTGGGAGGTTTTGAGGTAGATCAGATATTGGGGTGTGTCTGTTTTGGTGATTTTTGGATATCTTTTTGTTTGAAATAGAGGATTTGGACATTTTGATTTGATGGGTAATTGTTGTGTTAGACCACCTGTGGTTCAATCTGATGATTAGCAGAGGAAGAAGGGGAAGAAGAAAGCGAACCCATTTTTGGTTATTTATGGTTTGAATAATGGAGGTGGAGGGGGAAGCTTTCGGTGTTGAGCGATCCGACAGGGATGGATATTGGTATTAGTTATGAGTTGGGTCAAGAGTTGTGGAGAGGGGAATTTGGGATCACATATCTTTGTACAGATAAATCTATAGGCAACACATTTGCTTGCAAATCAATATCGAAAAAGAAGTTAAGGACTGCTGTGGATATTGAAGATGTTAGGGGAAAGGTTGAGATCATGAAGCATTTGCCACCGCACCCGAATATAGTAAGATTGAAGGATATGTACCGGTACATCTTGTGATGGAATAGTGCGAAGGTGGGGAGTTATTTGATTGGATTGTTGCGAGGGGGAATTAAGGGAACGTGCGGCTGCCGTTGTTACTAAAACGATTGTGGAAGTTGTTCAGGTTTGTTTGCTCTCAAGTGTTAGTTCTCATATCTTGCAATATATAATTGTCAACTTATTTCGTTTTGTTTCCTATTGTGAGTTTATTGTTCGTGTTTCTCTCTAATAAATGCGTTACTTCTTTTGTAGTATATGGTTTGTTTTCCTTAAATCTTAACATGAATTTTGCTTTAATGATCTTATGAAAATTGTCATTAGAAAGAAGTGAAAATCATCAGAAGATTTTATAGGACTGTTACCTACTTGTGAAGAATCCCCCTTGCGGATTGTTTTTATATTTTGTACTTCACTTTTGAGATGTTATTGATTATCTGTATAACTAATTTGGCTCTAACATAAGAAGGAAAGTTTATCCACTCTGAAGAAAGCTTTTCGAGATGAGCCACAACCAAATAAAAAAACTCAAAGAGAAAGTGAAACAAGTAAAAGGATAATGAATGACCTGACAAGAAAAGGTTAGGAGCCGCTATATCATAATGAGATATTCGGGTTTGACCTTCAAATTATTAACTCATATCCCACAATGATATCTTTCGTTGTGTGTCCTTAGTCTAAAAATCAAAGCCATAGCATATCTTAACTTTTCCATTAAAAGTTTGTCTTACACACTGTAAGATGTAACACTAGCTGTCCTTGATTCGAAGTGCGAACTTCATTAAGGCTAAGATACTATCCCCTATTTAAAACATATAATCTCATGTGTGTATTTTTGGGATCTTTAGGGTCCCATGGCCCTAACTTTAATAATGAACTGCCCTCCGTCAATAGCATTTCATTTTACTACTAAGTAGTATTGCATTTTGTGCATTCTTTGTTTATTTGAAGTTTAATAATCCGGCTTTCTTGTTTTGCAGAGTTGTCACATACACGGTGTAATCCATCGGAACTTAAAAGCCGAGAACTTTTTGTTTGCAAACAAGAAGGAAATAGCTGCCCTTAAAGCGATTGATTTCGGATTGTCAGTTTTCTTTAAACCTGGTAAGACCTTGCACTAAAGTTTTCTTCTAATATAGGATATGTAATTAATAGTTGCCATCATTTTAACCTTTGCCTCTTTGTTCATTTTTTTACAACCTTCGCTAAAACTTACATTTCTATAGGTGAGCATTTTACGGAGATAGTAGGGAGCTCTTACTACATGGCACCAGAGGTTCTAAAATGAAACTATAGCCCAGAGATTGACATCTGGAGTGCTGGAGTGATACTCTGCATTTTACTTTGTGGGATTCCATCTTTTTGGGCAGGTTGCTAACATTACTTTTTGAAACACCACTATTTCTTAAATATAAGTGAGTGTGCAAGCTTATTCGCCAACATGAGACAATAAGAGTTGACAGCCATTAATGCAACGTTTTGATATTTTATTCTCATGTCTGAAAAACAAGTATTTTCTTTGCAGAAACTGAAACAGGAGTTGCACAAACAATTATTCCCTTTGTTGTAGACTTTAAGAGAGACCCATGGCCTAAAGTCTCTGATAATGTGAAGACCTGGTAAAGAAAATGCTTGATGCAGACCCAAAGCGTCGCCTGACAGCTCAGCAAGTGCTTGACAATCCTTGGTTACAACATGTGAAGAAGGCTCCAAATGTCTCTCTTGGTGAAACTGTAAAAGCAAGACTCAAGCAGTTTTCCGTGATGAATAAGTTGAAAAAGAGAGCCTTAAGGGTAAGAATTCAACTCATTCGTTGAAAGTATATGAAGAGTTCTTTCTTGAAAAATGATTTTACTGACATTCTTTGCACAACTTCAACTCCGCAGGTGGTGGCCGAGAATTTTTATGGGGAGGAAGTCGTTGGCATTAAGAAATCATTCCAATTGATGGATGTTAACAACAATGGGAAAATCACCCTCGGTGAACTCAAGGTTAGTTTGGGTAAAATTGACCATAATGTCCCAGATGTCGATCTTCAGATGCTTATGGAAGCTGTAAGTAACAACCTCACAACCAACTTGCATGTTTCTCTCTCCTCTAATTATATATATATATATATACACACACGCTGTATGTATATTACTTACAGAGAGTTCAGCCACTCATAACTTTTGTGCAATTAATCATGTTTCCCAAAATAACAATTCAAGATTGTTTTTACAGGCTGATGTAGATAGGAATGGAACTCTGGACTTTGGGGAGTATGATGCAGTTGCAATTCATCTCAGAAAGATAGGAAACGACGAATATCTACATAAAACATTTACATTCTTTGATAAAAACAAGAGTAGATACATAGAGATCGAAGAACTTAGAGATGCTTTGGCAGATGAGGTGGACACCAATAATGAGGAAGTCATAACTGCCATTATTCATGATGTGGACACAAAAAAGGTTAGTCATTCACATCGGTGACATTAATTTATATATCCCCACCATTCCTATAAAATAGAGTTCTTTGGAGATACCTATTATGTTTTGAGGTTATCTTGAGCGGTTATTACAAAATATCCCTAAAACAAAAAGGGTATCTTCAAAAAAAGTATGAAGTAAGATATTTTTTTTAAATATTTATAACTCCCTTACAATCATATTCATATTTTAATAACGTACAGGATGGTAAAATAAGCTACGTGGAGTTTGCCACAATGATGAAGGCTGGAATAGATTGGAGGAAAACATAAAGACAATATTCAAGAGAGAGATTCAATAAACTCAGTGTGAAGTTGATGAAAGACGGGACATTTGAAGTTTGATTCAGATGAAGAAAGGTTGTATGATGGGCATAGAGAGAAAGAACCAAAGGTTCATGCTGAGAGTGACGCAGACAGTGGAGGGAGTTTGAAGGTAGGACCTGAGAAAGAAGGTGAATCTGAGGAAGATGTCTCTCAAGATGAGTCCGAAGAGGAGGAGGAATATGAGGTTTAGAAGTTCTTTAGGGTTTGAATAAAGTTGACTAAGCGGTTTTAGTGTAATTTTCACTTTTCAATGTTATGTTTGCAGCTTATGTATGCTATTTATCTATGTTATATCCAGTTTATGCTTAAAGATGAAAGTGTATCTCTTTTAATGTGTTTATGTTATTGCTTTTTCCATTTCTGTGCATTACTCTTGATTTCTTGTTTATGATTTTTCCTTTGTTGGCTTTCTGTTTATTTATGTGCATTTATAAAATGTTTAAATGTAAATTTCTGAATCCTCTATCAACATCATAAGAGGCCATTCTCTAAATTAGGTATTAATATGTAGGAAATTTTGACCTCTAATCTCGTCTATATGTAATTAAACGTATGTGTATGTTTGTTTGTGACCTGTATCCGAAGTGTAAGACTTATCTGTCATACTATTTCATATTCATTTCTCCTTTATTTGCTCCATTATTTCTTATTCTTAAAGTTGTTGATTATACTTTTTTTACTGCTACTGCCATAAATTATGTTGTCTATGGATGTGATATTCTTATCACGTCGATCATCTTTAAAAAAAATCAAGTCATTTCGACATTTCTATCAACATTGAAAAAAAAAATTGAAGTATAACATATTGTTCCATTTTTAGTTATCAATATCTTTTCTGGTACTTCTCAATCTTTCTGCATTATAATCTATATGAGGAAATGTACGTTATCAAATAATGAGTTATGAGAAATATTATTTTGATGTATGTTATGAATGGAGCATTTTTCTTATAATAATAGACATATTTATTTGTTATTTGATTACAATGCATTTTCATGTTCATGACTACAGTTAAAGAAGTATTGTTAACCTAGAAAAAGTCAGTGAATCGTATTTGTGAAATGGTGGTGGAGTTCCAGTGATGTTGGAACTCAGAATTTGAACACGAGGAAATGTGGTAGGGGAAGTTAGTGAGGACAAAGCACAAAAGCTACATTATTTTCCCTATGGTCTTAGCGGGCGTTGACTCCGCAACCTCTAAACCTATCAAGCTCAAACAAGATTCATGTACATATCATTGAGTTCATAAAGGTTTTGTGCCTATACTTTTATCTAGTTTCCCTCATCCTAAGTTATATTGTAAAATTTGAGGTGATTTGAGGCATACCGGGTCGTTTCATTGATGGGCCATCTCAATCCTTTGCATCTAAACCCTGTATTCAGAAATTCCATGGATTATACCTGAGTTATATGTAGATTGGTTGGCTTCTCTGCTTCAGATTTCCTCTATTTGCCAAACTTGAAGAAATGGCAAAGGTAGTGTACAGTTGGGGATAAACTGAGAATCATAAGCAAGACTTTGGAACGTGCAAAGAAAAGAGTTATTAGATTTCAAGAAAAACATGATTGGTTGTTCAACCATATTTTTTTGTACTACTGCTACCAGGAGCTTGAACAAGCCTTGTTAGGTGCCTGCAAAGCCATGTATGAAGCTCTTGTATGTTCTTACTCTATGAAAAATACAGATGAAGAAGATGCGCTCTTACCCATATGAGATTCCTGATATTTTCATGTTAGATAGTTCTCATGGAAAGGCAGGTCATTCAAGAAATGCTTAAATTTTCTTATGTTTGTATGCAAGATTGCTGAGAAATTTATAAGTTCTTAAGGCTAAAATAATGCAATGTTTACTAAAATTACAAAACATTGGTTTTGTGAGAGGGAGCTATTTTCAGCTGCACCAAAATTATATGTTATATTGTAAAACTCTCTGTGTTAGAGTTGTGAATGGGTATTCATTACATGTATATGTCATATTTTTCGTAAAACACTAGTCACACTACTGTTAATATCTGTAGATGTGTTGATATGTTGTTGTTACCTCACCACAATCTTCTCCACTATAAGTTAATAATATAGAGACAATGCTTAAATTCAAGCAATTTCAGTGCTATTTAATAATATTGTATCGTTTCAGCCTACATTTATGTCAAGAACAATGTTAAGTTATGCATTTCAAGTTATACTAAAGAGGGTTCATTTTCAAAGTCGGGACATTAGGCTTATGTCTAAAAAAACCCTACTATTGAAGACAATGTAACTTCAAGTTTTCTCATATTCATACATAAAACTGTTTTGTAGTCCGATAATAATCTAATTATAAAAAATAAAAAACCTTTTAAACAACATTGACTGTGTGAGGATGTGATCCCTCATTCAAAACATTGATTTGTCTTGCTCTTTTTACTGTTGTACTGCTATCACTTTGGACCGCCCAATATGGTTGGACTATATTTTGCCTATGAGGGTCTTCGACCAAGACTGACGTCTTGTACTCATGTCATTACTAAGTACTAATATTTATGTTCAAGCCAAAGTAAAGCGATTTACAGATAACCAAATCAACATCATGTTGAAAGCCTGTAAGTCGTCCGTCTGTCCAGTATCTTATGCATGATCAATTATTTCCAGTTACGTTTGAGAATTGTGAAGAATAATATTACCCTTGTCCAAGTCACGGCAAAATCTCGACGACACTATAGCACCGGACACGTGCCTTCAGCACTAACAATACAAAGACGTGTTTTCATCACTAAATAAAAATAAAAATGCCTTCAATGATGGATCACCAACATTACAAAAGTCATTAAAAATTAAGCATATAAAAACCTATTTAATAGTTTTCAATTCTCTAAAAAATTTAAATTTTTTGGGAGGTATCGTCTATGAGCTTGGACAATATTTTGAATGTTGGGCTTAAAATTTTCCGGTGTGTTGTGAAGTTCGTATCTATATTAATTGGTGTTATCAGGTCTCTGTATCTAGTTATTAAAAAAAACAAAGAAGAACTTGTGAAGGAGAAGAAAGAGAATCAGTGAGGTTGGTGGGGAAACATGTTGTTATGATCTCTTTAGCTCTTTAGTCTCTGATCTTTAACTCTCCCCTCTCTTCATATCCATCCCTCTCTCTCGCTTTGTATGAAACTCATTTTCTCTGTATGAAGTTACTCAGTGTGAAGCTCCTCTTTCGTGTAAAGAGAGGGATAGATATTGAAGAGAGAAGAAGATATGAAGGTGGTTGATCCAAGTCCAAACTTCCAATCAAGTAAGTATTTTATGAAAAAAGTTTTGATCCACAACTCAGTAATTTTTTGGCCCTTAAAACTAGGCTTTCAAATTGCAGATTTTAAGTTTTAATCTGCAAATTTTAGAAATTACACTGAGGTCCCCAGGTTTTTTTTTCCCTGCACAATTACTCTATATAATACACGCGCACACACACACACAAACCCAAAATACTTAACCGTATGTTTGGCACGCCACAGAAAGCCTTTATATACAATAGTTTAATTTTTAAGGTTAACACAAAATGGCTTTGTTGTTTAAGTTTTCCTCTTTCTCACGTTAAAACTACCATAACCTCTACTTTTCTCTTCCCCTTCCCAAGCTCTTGCATAGGGCTTCTGGAGTGCCAAACTTACCATTTTCCCTTCCCAAACTATATTTCAAGTACTCCCCTATTAGGGCATTCCCGTTAACCCTAGGAAACACAACCACAAAACCCCATAAACTCCATATTCAAACACTGAAATGTCTGAAACCCCGGATTCCGAAACCCCAACCACAAAAACCAAAACCCTAGAACCCCAACCACTAAAAATGAAACCCCAATTTCAGAAAACCAAAAATCCCACAAGTTACCACTCCTTTTGTTGTTTGCATGGACGGGTGTGTGGGACTATGTTCGAAAGTGTTCAAGTGGAAAGGGTGATATCTATCAAGGATCCTCGCTGAAAAATTATCTCTATTTTATGGTTTTGCTCTCTTTCTATTTGACTTTCTTGTTGAGAATGATTTGCTGAGGTACTTAGTGATGGAGAAATTTTTTAGGAGGTATCGTCCATGAGCAAGGACGATATTTTGAATGTTGGGCTTAAAATTTTCCGGTGTGTTGTGAAGTTTGTATCTATATTAATTGGTGTTATTTAGTCTTTGTATCTAGTTATTATAAAGAACAAAGAAGAACCTAAGGAGGAGAAGAAGAACAGAGAAGAGCATGAGAAGAAGAAAGAGAATCACTGAGGTGGGTGGGGAAAATTGCTCTTGTGATCTCCTTAGCTTTTTAGTCTATGATCTTTAACTCCCCCTCTCTTCATATCCATCGCCCTCTCCCTTTGTATGAAGCGCTTTCTCTCTGTATGAAGGTACTCTATATGAAGTTGCTCTTCTATGTGAAAATGGGGATATATATGGAAGGGAGGGTAAGATATGAAAGTGGTTGATCCAAGTCCAAACTTCCAATCTAGTAAGTATTTTATGAAAAAAGTCTTGATACTAGGATGACTTTATAGTACTAGGTCAGAACTTTTGAGATAAAGATGCAAGTTTCATAAGAGAGAAAAAAAAAACATATCTAGCTACTTGTGATGCAATAATAGAAATGAAGGGGTAAAATAGAAGGATATTGCATTTGCATCCCACTACGTCCAGAGCTAGGAATAACAGCTCCCTGCAAGCTCTGGTGCACGTTTATGGTACTGTTAAGATCCTGCGACAATAAGAATATAGATGGTAAACAAAAAAATACATAACATACAAGACTTCTGGATGTCAAAATAAATACACTTACTACTTATATTAAATTCAATGTAGCAAACGGTATTTCTTTCCTGCTTTAGAACTTTCATTTGCCTAAAACCGGGCTGACTGTATAATAGTATAACAAAAAATGCTTCAGTAGAGATCAAGGTATTTCTATCATTTTATCTTATTAAATCATATTTTAAAATTTAAACTAAAGGAGGGATCAAAGAAAGAAAATGTTTGATGTGGGGCACAGGAGGATACGATCCTTACATGTTGAACATTCCCCTGACCTCGGTTGTATTTTCGCCAAAATTACCAATAAATAGGGTGTTGCATGGAGGGTTATCTTTTACGTTCTACAAGATAAAGACGGAAAAAAAATTACTGCCTTTACCAAATTAGAGTCTTCATAAACTATATCGGTCGAGTAAATGTGACCTAATGAACAAATTGTTTCTCAGTTCCCTTGTATACGATATACAAGTCAAACAAGAGCAAAATAATATAATATAATTTTAGTTTTTATGAGTGAATATGTTTCTAAAATTAAGAAAAAGAGAATAAAATGTCTATGATTGTAACGGTTGTAATGGGCAGGTGTTTGTTATGAATGAGTTTCAAGTTCATCGATTCAAAAAAGAATTTGAAGAGCTTGTTGACACAGTTAATAGTGACGAAAATCTTGGGTTAGTGTTCTATAGAAAGCGACTGGACGAGGCCTTGGAGAGTGCCCTGAAAGTTGATGAAGCGGCAAGAGAGTAATCGATGATGGTGAGAGCGCCCGGAAAGTTAATACTTACTGGCGGAATATGACTAATTGGGAAATTGTCGTAGCCGAGATCCAATACAATGGCCCCAACCACGGACCGAACAATGTCGGCCGGAAGCTCAATTTTTTCTTGTCCACGTACAATTGCAGGACCCCTTAACCATATCTGTTCAAAAGTGATCACAAAATAATATAGGTCAAATTAAGAAAAACTAATGTATGAAGACATACTTAGTTGACAAATGACAAACGATTAGATTAGTTTACAGAGAGAACGATGCATATCAACACTTCACAACTGTGGATCATAGAAATAGCAAACTCGCACAAAAATCCATCAATTAAAGCTCTTATTAGTCCAACAAGATAAGGAGTTTCACCACATGGCTACTATCAGAACCATATGTAATATGCATAATAAACAAATTTGGACTTCATTAATATCCCTATAAACACAACAACTTGCCTAGTTTTTAGCCAATGTGCGACTTTAAATTTCCTGTGATTTACCCCATACATCTACATAATTATATCTCACCACTTGACTACTATTAGAACCATATGTAATATGCATAATAAACAAATTTGGACTTCATTAATATTCCTATAAACACAACAACTTGCCTAGTTTTTAGCCAATGTGCGACTTTAAATTTTCTGTGATTTACCCCATACATCTACATAATTATATCTCGTTAATTGTCCAAAAAAGGGGAACATTAGACCCCATCACCCAAAAATCCACAAACAGATAGATAGAGAGGGTGCCCCAAATTCTAGATTTTTGTAGGTGCTTTTCGTTTCCCATTCATTTATCAAATTGTTGTTTGAAATACATAATTAAAAGTAGTACTTATGTGAACCGTTGGACCAAAACCGTAAGGTGCCATTAAAGTCTGATTTTAGGGTGTCTGGGCATCACACAACGCTTCGAACAACCAACTTGTGCTTGAGTCCTGACCTTGTAATATGTCGTACTACAAGAGGCTTGGGATCTTTGCCCACACATCCCATTATGTGAACCCCGTTATACTGAAGTTAGGCGTCTGAATGATGGAAAGGCAAATGCACCAGTAGTGTGAAGCTCTCATATTCCTGTTAAGAAATCGAAAAAAGAAAAAAAAGAAGCAATATCCTCCTTTCCCGCTAATGCTAAATAGAGAAGTGCACTAATTTGTTTCTAATTGGTGCTATTGAAGAAGTCACGACGATGATGGTGAGAGCAAAGAAAGACATTTGGAGGCAAGACCCTAGCTAAAGCTCGTGTATTTCGTACTAATGTGTGGGTATGCATCTCTACATCCATTGCAAAAAGAATTCGACTATATGATTTCTCCGCGAAATTTAACTCTTTCTCTCTCAAATGTGTTGATTCATTTTTTCCCCGTGAAGACAAGGTGAAAGCTTTCCTATTTCTCTCGCATCGATTCAAAACCCCCAAATATCTTAATTTGGATGATTCACCAGAGTTTTTCCGAGCTCCCCCAATTTTTGTATTTCACCAAAACCTAATTTTTCTCATCTCTTGTAATTAAGACAACCAACCAAGTATAGCATCTTCTGCATTCAAGTAAACGAGCAAGAGGGTTTTTTTTTTGTGCTAATAATTAACAAAACATACCGATTGACTCAAACGTAACAAAAAACAATATCTATCCACATAGAACAGTCATTTTTAATCTCGAACATTTAAAAACTATAAAACTGGAGACAAGAAGACCACCTTCAACACCATCTTAGCCAACCATGCACAGCATGAAAATTCAGTATAAGCCTTGTCAAATTGATTATCATACGCCTCATCGATTACTCTCTTAGCCGCCTCATCAACTTTCGGGGCGCTCTCCAATGCCTCGTCCAGTCACTTCCTATAGAACACTAACCCAAGATTTTCATCACTATTAACCGCGTCGACAAGCTCTTCAAATTCTTTTTGAATCGATGAACTTGAAACTCATTCAGATGTATCCTCACGAGCTCGCTGATAGCATTTTTTCCATGACGCTTCATCCTGTTGAAATCATAATATGCGTGACCCGGCAACAAAGCTGCAAGCAGAAGATCTTCCTTGTCAAACGTGTATCCAAGAATACCCTTTTGAAAACTTTTGTAATGTAGACATTATGATGGAATACTCGAATTAGTGTTTCTAAACGATTGATGAGAAACAAACCCTAAACAACATCAACCACCAAAATACGCCAAATTCGATCTAAAACCTAGTGTTCCAGCACTTATTCGATAAAAACAAAATCCCCAAATTGAATCTATGCAAACCCTAGATAAAACCAATTAGAGACACTGTTGGTGAACAATTAGGTCGAAGAATCAATATGTGAAAACCTTAATTCAAATCAACCAGATACTGTTGGAGAAGGCAAACAATGCAATTTTGGCTTAACTGAAGAGTTGAAATCAATCAACACATTTGAGAGAGAAAGAGTTGAAATTTCGCGGAGAAATCAAATAGTCGAATTCTTTTTGCAATGGATGTTGTCACGGCCCAACCCGGGACCGCCTCTACAGTTCCCGGCCTCTACAGTCCCGGAGTGCAGCAGAATAAGGGACCGTGCGGCATACACGGACGCGCGGTCGGCGTGTACCAGCCTTCTTCACGGGCGCGGCGCGCCAGTGGCATACAACCCACGAATGCTAGAGCGACATCCGGATAATCCTGGATACTCGTGAGGGGTCATCGAATATGTATTCGATATAGGCAACACACGCTGAAGGTTCCCTCAATAATCCCTACAGCGTAATCTCTCGCGACGCGCGCGAGGTACGGAAAGCACATCTGTCCTGTAGCGGATCAGGGTAGCTCAATATGCCGGTTTCCACACGAGGGACTCATTTCTCAAGGGGCGACGAGCCTGGACTATTTATATTGTTCATTTTAAGGGGCGGTGCGTCTCGGATAGCCCGCGGGGAATAGCGACGCCATATGAAGCCCTTTATTGAAAACTGGCCCGCATTGCGAGACAATGTTCCCTAGCCTTCCCTAGGCCTAGGAGAACTCATAACTATCCCTTGTAGATAGTCCATGAGCCGGGGCCCTTGATGACCAAGCATTAAAGCTCTTTTAGTCATGGGGAGGATCGGACCAAGGTTCCTCCTTAATATAGCTACTAAGTGAATAGTCAATTTCCAAAAGGAAACGTTAAAACATGAGACGAAGCGTACTGGACATTTTCGCCCCCTTAACTGAATCCGATTGCGACGAAACTTGGCGTGTTGCTATATTAGGATATAGAGAACAAATACATTCGGACAGAACTCAAAACGCTCGGGTGGATTTGGCCGGCGTTCGGTAGGTCGTCACAGATGTAGAGATACATACCCACACATTAGTAAAGACATGAGCTTTAGTTAGGATCTCACCTCCAAATGTCTTTCTTTGCTCTTACCATCATCGTCGTGACTTCTTCACTCAATAGCACCAATTAGAAACAAATTAGTGCACTTCTCTATTTAGCATTAGCGGGAAAGGAAGATATTGCTTTCTTTTCTTCTTTTTCCGATTTCTTAACAGGAATATGAGAGCTTCACACTACTGGTGCATTTGCCTTCCCATCATTCAGCTGGGCTCACATAGGATGCGTGGGCAAAGATCCCAAGCCCCTTGTAGTACGGCATATTACAAGGTCAAGATTCAACTACAAGCTGGTTGTTCGAAGGTTGTATGATGCCCAGACACCCTAAAATGAGACTTCAATGGCACCTTACGGTTTTGGTACAACAGTTCTCACATAAGTACTACTCTTAATTATGTATTTTAAACAACAATTTGATAAATGACTGGGAAACAAAAAGCACATACAAATCTAGAATTTGGGGCACCCTTTCTTTCAGTTTGTGGGTTTTTGGGTGATGGGGTCTAATGTTCCCCTTTTTTGGACAATTAACGAGATATAATTACATAGATGTATGGGGTAAATCACAGGAAATTTAAAGTCGCACATTGGCTAAAAACTAGGCAAGTTGTTGCGTTTATAGGGATATTAAAGAAGTCCAAATTTGTTTATTATGCATATTGCACATGGTTCTGATAGTAGCTATGTGGTGAAACTCCTTATCTTGTTGGACTAATAAGAGCTTTAATTGATGGATTTTTGTGTCGGGTTTGCTATTTCTATGATCCACAGTTGCGAGGTATTGATATGCATCGTTCTCTCCGTAAACTTATCTAATCGTTTGTCATTTGTCAACTAAGTATGTCTTCATACATTAGTTTTTCTTAATTTGACCTATTATTTTGTGATCACTTTTGAACAGATATGGTTAAGGGGTCGTGCAACTGTACGTGGACAAGAAAAAATTAAGCTTCCGGCCGACATTGTTCAGTCTGTGGTTGGGGCCATTGTGTTGGCGCTCGGCTACGACAATTTCCCAATTAGCCGTGTTCCGCCAGTAAGTATTTAACCATACACAAATCTATTATTATTAATTTTAGGTAAGTGTAATTTCTTAACTCAGATAATTTTGCAGGTCTTGGAACATTTTCTGGGGCCTATTATCTCCCCAGAGACAGAGCAACGGGTATTCGGGGAACAATCAAAACTGGAAAAGGCAGTCCACTCATCAAACGTTTGATAATTGTTTCAAAAGACTAGAGATGGAAAAAATATTGGGGAATGTCTTCAGGGACGGACATATTGTAGCGCCCCGCTTTTTGTTATAACTAGTTGTGTAGTAGTTGTGGTTTAAACTCGTTTCACCCGGTAGTATGTGATCTTAACTCTAGTTCCCCTAACCCATTCAACCCACCACCGAAATAACTCTTTGCTTCTCTCCTTCTTCTCCTTATTTCTCCTCCATCAACCTTCTCCAATCTCTCTTTCTCTCTCTAGAATCTCATCGGAGAACAGCATTATGCCGGTTGGATTCTGACCTATAACCTCCCACTTCTCCTTTCAATCTCAAACCCATCTTGGTTAAATCTAATTTTGTTGAATTTGAAGATGCTTTGGCAAGGTTGATGATTGAAGTAAGATGCAGTAAATTCCTTCTCCGTCCATTTACCCAAGGCAAGTGCATCTATCTAATCTCATTTGCTTTGATTGATATGAGTAAATCATAGTATTCTTGTATGTTCTAATCTTCCCTATGCAAAGCATGTTCTAGATATTAATATGTCATTGGTTTATTACCCTTTTAGTTGTTGTTTTAATCGTCGCATCAATTTACATTAGACATCTCAGTATTGTGTATGCAGTCATGTATCCCCTAGTGGTTTATTTCATCATGTTTATTTAGGTATACAACTATTGATCTTTATGAGTTAGGCTTTGGTTCTTAATAGGTTAATATCCTAATATTCTTATAGTCTGATGGTAATTTTGGCTAGAGAATCACTTGGGCATTGAAAGTGTAAAGAAACTACTTCAGATTGTATTCTAGGTAGACAAACTAGATATTATGGGAAGTTGGTATTTGTGATAATCTTGATTTGTTCTGTTTTAGGTCATTCTTTGGACATCGCATATTCTTGATTCATTTGTATTCAACCTGATTAGGCTTACCCTTAGGTTAACTCACGAAGGCGTAATTGCTTAGAAAGATGTATGTATATGGTGTTCTTGTCAGGTGTTTATATCGAGGGTTGGTTATCTTATAGAAATTCATAAAGTAATCTACTCTTAGAGTGATCTGGACACATTTTGGTATAGTTGATATTATTCTTAAATTATATGGGATGGAGTGTTTGGACTAAACTTTACCTTAAGATGGTATAGTTCATTAAGTAACTTATCGATACTTGTTTGGTTTGAGGCAATTTTCCATATATATATTGATTGCATGTTATGGCGAATGACATGGGTTGTGAAGCATACAAGTACCTTATATGGTCTACGGGAGTAGTTCTCTAGGTGTTTTCTTGCTAGATATTACATTAGTAATAATAAGAATTCTCGAGACATCGATTATGTCTATTATGGACAAGGCGGCCTAGTGTTGTACATAGTACTCATTGTAAGATTGGTATTCTAAGGCGCGAGTTGAGTAAGAGAGTTCTTTATCTCAAATGGACATTTGGACGAGTCTGTGATTCTAGAACAACTTAGATGATTCTTCGGTATGTCTTTTGTGACAGTTGATCCTAACATGAATTTTCCATGATTCAGTAGTACGCGACTTAGATTCGCTTTGATGCTCAGAGTTTCTTTTTGATATAGTCACACTTATTGGGCATGCTACGACAGATAGTATTGGATGTTGGAGCTTTACGTCATTTGATAGAGTCCCCACTTGTTATTAAAGTGAGGGTAGATAGATCATCTGGTCGTAAGAGTGGTAGGTCTTTGGATTTAGTCCCAGATGCTGATTAGGCAGGGGCAGACAGATCATTTGATTCTTATAGGATTCAAACTTCTTCATTTCCATTATGTTAGGATAACTTCGAGTTAATGTACACTGTAGGGCTATGCTGTTACGGTCCTTGGGTTCGAGTCCTTAAACCAAATATGAGGTAACTGTTTATCAGTTTTTCCGGGTTGCAAGTCCCAAAAATTTTTCCCGGTTACTTCTCGGCTGCATGCTTCGCGAGCATCCCGTGGGCAGATCCCTAAAAGTTGAAAATAAAACAGGCTTTAGACCTGTAGGTTGAAATTCCTTGAACACCCTGATCAGGTGCATTACCCGCTAATTCCTGGCTCACTAAAAAGGAATCCGCCAATCCTTGGCTCGCCAATAAGGGATACGCTTCTGTTGAGGACAGAAGGGTGCGAGAGTGTGGTCCCACTGAATTAAAAGTGACCCTGTGTATGTGACTTCCAAATTCTCTTTCCTCATTAACCGTACTTCTTAGATTGTAGTAGTTAGATCTAAGTTCAGGCTATCGTTGATATCTTGGTAGGATATTAGTTTTACTTAGACTGCCTCTTTAGAACTCGTAGCTTGGTTGATATTCTTCTATACTTCCGTTAGAATCCTCATGTCTCTTTTCTGTGTTTATCTTGGTCTATCATGTCTTATGACCTTGGATATTTATACTTGCTGGGCGTTGCTTGCTGACGCCTTGCGCATATATTCTTTTTCAGGTGAATTGTTGCGGTAGCGATACTAGTAGTTGGAGCAAGCTGGAGTTGCATCTTTTGGAGTTCTGGCTATCCTTGTGGTATTATTTATCATTTCTATCTCTTTTAGATTTTCTTCCGCTGCGTAGTTTCTTAGTGTTCTAGATGTATTTACGATTTATTTTAAATTGTAGTACGTCTTTTGGGGGTTCATCTTTAGGATGCCCGACGTTACACCTCAGAATTCGCGTTCTTAATAGTTTATTAAGAAGCCAATTTTGGGGGCGTGACACATATCCTTCTTGAAGCTTTTGCCCTTTCATCTACTCTAGCCCCTGTTAAAATACGAGACTTTAAAACTTTGAGACTTTGGGAGCTTCTATCAGCAAGTACGCCACCGGTCACCAGATCTATAAAGCCAACAGTGGAGCTGATACAAACAGGGTTATTCTATTCCTATGCTCCATTTTGTGCGATGTTAATATGGCTTCGAAGGCTTTACAATTGGGGTTATCAAAATACCTCTACCACAACGAAACTGGCTTACGTGCCAAGGTATGTTTCATCATCGATCTCAATTATCTTGGCTAAAAGACTACCTTCAACATCATTTAAAAACTATAAAAATGATAAAACTAGAGACCAGAAGACTACCTTCAACACCATCTTAGCCAACCATGCACAACATGAAAATTCAGTCTAAGCCTATCATATGCCACGTCGATTACTCTCTTAGCTGCCTCATCAACTTTCAGGGGCGCTCTTCAAGGCTCGTCCAGTCGCTTCCTATAGAACACTAACTCAAGATTTTCGTCACTATTAACCGCGTCGACAAGCTCTTCAAATTCTTTTTTGAATCGATGAACTTGAAACTCATTCAGATGTATCCTCACAAGCTCTGTCACGCCCCAAAATTCGCCTTCTGATAAAAATCATTAAGCAAATCCTAAGGCCTAACAAGTCGGGCATCCCACGGATGAAACCCCACAGATGTATTATATTTCTAACAAAATTTACTATATCTACTTACCAAAGAAACACAGCGGAAAATAACTCAATTATATTAAAATGAATTAAATTCTCAACTAACTCTAAAAACGAGAATTAGACTACGACGATGAAATATGAAATAATTATTATAAATACCCTACGACAGCTCAGCGATCCAAAGAACTCCAAAGAATCCTGAAACTGGTCAGCCAAGCCTCACTAAGCAAAATCCTACCGTGCTCGACCTCCTGAAAAATATAGCGCACATGGTGTCAAGCAAGCACAATTATTACCGGTCACTGAACATGACAGACCGATCTATTATACAAAAGTACTAGTGTGATATAATATCCTATAATTATATATAAATGATGCAATACATTGAGGAAATGAGGTTCAATTATTAAGGTTGTTTTTAAGCGTCGGCGCCAACTAGTATTATAAAATAGTTATAAAGTATTATTAGGTGTGGGAGATAACTAATAGACGATGTACACAAGGTCACTTTTAATTCAGTGGGACCACACTCTCGCACCCTTCTGTCCTCAACAGAAGCGTATCCCTTATTGGCGAGCCAGAGATTGACGAATTCCTTTTTAGTGAGCCAGGAATTAGCGGGTAAATCACCGGATCAAGGTGGTCAAGGATTTTTAACCTACAGGTCTAAAGTCTATTTTATTTTTACTTTCAGGGATCTAATCCTACGGGATGTTCGCGTAGCATGCAGCCGAGAAGTAACAGGGAAAGAATTTTGGGACTTGCAACCCGGGAATGCTGATAAACAGTTACCTCATATTTTGTTTAGGGACTCGAACCCAAGGACCCTGACAACATAGCCCTACTGTGTACATGACTCTAAGTTATCCTATGCATGAATGATTTAAGAGACCAACACTCAATCAAAATGACATATCTGTCCTTGCTCTATAGGCAATGAGACTATATCATATGATTGGCGATCTTAAGCTCAATGACCTTTTTGCCCTCACAAATATAGGAGTAGAGTCTCAGTCAATGATTTTAAATAGGCTTATGCTAGTACCCCCTTGATTTAACATCAAGGTCCAACTTATCCATCTATAGTTTAAAGGGTTGAACACGAGGTACCAATTACTATTACCTAAGCTATTGATATGGATATAATTAATATCATTACAAATTTCTTTATATACTAACCATATATATATTCTAGGTATACATTTAACCAAGGTCTGCCCTAAACTATATATATGTCTACACAAAGTCTGCCCTACTGAACATATATGCATCCTGTATATATACTATGAAAATCTGCCTTACTGAATATATATGCATCCTGTATATCGACTATGAAAATCTGCCTTATTAAATATATATGTATCCTGTATATAGACTATGAAAATCTGCCTTACTGAATATATATGCATCATGTATATAGACTATACAAGTCTGCCTTACTGAATATATATGCATCCTGTATATAGACTATACAAGTCTGCCTTACTGAATATAAAAAGAACTATTATAGTATGGATTTATAACTACAACAGAAACAACTAATAGTTAAATAATAGTATATCAAGCAGACTTACTGTTATGATTTAGAAGCAACTCACATAAGCAGCTATAATACTTCTAAAAATCTAACAGTCCTACTGTTATAGGTTCCAAATAATTGTATAACAACTATGAAATTTCGATCAAAGAGCAGTGAAGAGCAATAATAGTACTTGCCTGAAGATTGAATGCTTAAGAAGAGCAATGCAATGATCTTACCCTAGAACAATCGATTATCACTCTTGATCTCCCGTTCAAGAATTTCCAGCCACAACAAGAGATGAATGATTTACAATTGTAAAAGGAGAAGAGATAGGTTAGGAATTCGGGGTTGGGGTTAAGCTAACCTCTTTCCTGATTTCAAAAATAAAAAGAGGGAAGAAAGGTTAAAGGTGGAGAAGAAGGAGAAGGATTTGGGAATTCGGTGGTGGGTCTGACCTAGTTTCCCCAAGTGTAAATTAAGCAAAGCAACCCAAAACACAAATAAATAAATAAAACGGGGCGCTACAAGCTCGTTGGTAGCATTTTTTCCATAACGCAAAGGAAATGACAACCACCCCACGTGAGCGTCACCGTGCAATTCCCAAAGTCAAGGTTTGAGAGGTTCTTGAAGAATCTCTCAACGAGCTGCGAACAATACTTGTCCCCCTCCACATAGTAGAGCAACCTCCAATTATGGCAAACAACTTTGGCGTGATGAAACATAGCATTCTCCACCATCATCTTCTCACTGAGCTTTTCTACCACAAATTATTTCCCCATTTGGACCTAAAATGCAGTTGAGAGGGTGCAGGGAAGTTGAGGAAGAGAAATGGAACACCAACTCTATCAATGGTCGGCGATCGCTGGTGGTTTGCCTAGGGACGGCAGTGATCGTTGGTTGGCTCAAGCTTTTGGTGTTCTGGCTTTAGACATGATGCTTGGAAGAGATAAAGAAGATGGAACTGAGGTATAATGGGAAGGCACCCCTTTGGTATTTATAGAAAAAGTCTCATAAAGTTTGAATTTTGAATGAAAGAGTGGTATTTGTGTAAGTAAATATGGGAACCTAGGATTAAGTAGTGGGAGACCAACTCATAACCCCATGCTCCCATGAGAACAAAATCACATGGATGTGTTCCTACAATTCCACCCATGTTTGAGTGGGAAATTTGAACTCTTGACTTTTGAATTCAAATGAGAAGTAGATGGACGTATACTTGACGATTTACCAAAGGTGGTGAAGATGTTTATAATGGAGGTGATGAGATAGATAGGTGAGGTGGATTGGTGACGTGGCAACTTGTTACCTGTAGGCAAATATTACGTACAACTCGCGTGAGGGTAGATTAGTCACTTCATGTTAAAATTTTACTTCAACGGAGGTTGACCTGTGGTCAAGGGCCATTTGGAGACCAAAATTGCATATTTCAGCAACTTGGGGACTAAGGTTTTACATTTCACAAGTTAAAGCAAGGAAAACCCACAATTGGTTTCATCCAATGCATACAAATTTAGAATCCACCATTAAAATTTTGTCTCTTGAGTATAGAAAATAGCAACCATTAAAAGAAAAAGTATAGTGAGTTTTTAAAATCCACCATTAAGATGAAATTCTTAAGGGTAGGGATGGAGGGGGCTGAGTGATTTTAATTGTCTCAGAGGAGACTGGTAAAGAGAGAAAATTTACTTGGGAGTCTAGATAAAAAAAAAATTGAATCTTCCAGTTTCCCATTCTTAATTGCCACGTGTTAGATAATATACTTCGGTTGAGCTGTAATACAACAAACCAGAGGTGATGGAACTATTATTCAAATCTAACATTGGTAGACCCGATGTTATTCAAACCTAGCATTTGTAGACCCAATGTTCTTCAATGTGCATACTCAACATTATTACTTCCATACTTATCTCCTTTAAATAAGACGAGAGCTTCATTGTGATCTCCTTAGTCCTTTAGTCTCTGATCTTTAACTCTCCCTATCTTTGTATCCATCCCCCTCTCTCTCTTTGTATGAAGTTTTTTCTCTTTGTATGAAGGTACTATGTGTGAAGTTGCTCTTCTGTGTGAAGAGAGAGATAGATATGGAAGAGAGGGAAAAATATGAAAGTGGTTGATCCAAGTCCAAACTTCCAATCAAATATGTATTTTATGAAAAAAGTCTTGATCCACAGCTCAATAATTTTTTGATCATTAAAACTAGGCTTTCAAATTGTAGATTTTAAGTTTGAATCTGCAAATTTAAGAAATTACACTGAGGTCCCTAATTTATTTTTATTTTTTTGGGAAAATTTGAGTGTAGTCCCACCTACAAACTTATTATTTGCATTTAGTCCCCAAGTTGTTTTAAATATGCAGTTTTGGTCCCTAAATGGCCTCTGACCACAGGTCAACCTCCGTTAAACTCAAATTTTGACATGAAGTGACTAAACTACCCTCACGCGAGTTGCATGTGATTTATTCTAACAGATAAACAAGTTGCCTTCAGGTCATCTCTTTGCCAAAAATTATTAATTGGAATCAGATTCTCTCAAATTGAGAGGAAACAAAGAAATTGTAATATCATCATTATAGTTTGCAATGTATTACTTCCTCTAGATTTCTGAATTGGTCGGGAAAGGAGTTTACAATGCCTTACTTCTGCATATTCATCTTGGTGGCCCTTTTTCTTCGAGATTCAGATTTTTTAAGGCATATGTAATTTTTGTTTTACTTCACCAAAAATGTCTTCAATTTGCGATTTTACCTCTAAAGAATATTAATTGGAATAAGATTTTCTCAAATTGAGAGGACACAAAGAGATTGTAATATCATCATTATAGTTTAAACACCAAGCGTAAAACAACTTGAAAGTATATATCATAAATGGGATTTTCTCACATCTTTGTTCGAAATCTCACAAGTTTAGCCAATGTTTCCTGAGCAGCCAATGTCTGGGCATGGTTATGCCAAAGTATCACTGTCCTAATACTAATATAAGTCCTACAAAGTTCTTCACTGCTATCAAAATGTGTTCCTCTCAACAATAACTTAGCTCTGGTTTCAAGAAATTTTGCCTCCAACAATGTCACATCTTGCCTCACATACTCGTCCACCCTTTGGCTTGAATTGCTCCAATGCTGAGTTGCATACTTTCAGAAGCTCCCATGCTGAGTTGTACCTTAAGAATGTTATGAAAGCTCGAATTGCTTAGGGGGGAGTTGTTTTCTTGACGAAGAGAACCATATTGTGTGCCTTTAGTTGGACAAATGGGGGCTCGGATTTGAACCCAAATACGATAAATGCAGAAGCCCATAATTTTACCTAAATAATCTTTAAACATTTTAGTGACAAGCCATTGGTAAGTGGCTCCTGCATTCTTTAATTTGAAAGGCATTACTGTGTAACAGTAGAAACCTCTTTCTGTGACAAAAATTGTTTTTTCATGGTCTTTTTCGGCTAGGGGAACCTGATTGTAACCGGAGACTGCGTCCATCATTGAGAGAAGTTCATATCCTACTGCAGAGCCGAGGAGTTATGGGATCAGCAGGAGAGGAAAGTTATCTTTTGGTATAAATTTATTGGGCTCTGTAAAGTCGACACAGACTCTGATTATCCTATTATTCTTTGGGACCGCCACTATGTTAGAAACCCATTTTGGATATTTTGCTTCCCGAATAAATCCTACACGAAGGAGTTTATAAATTTCTTCATTTACGGCTTCGCGAAGGTGGGAAGCTAAATTTCGACGCTTCTGCGTAACTGCTTTGTTGTCTGGAAGGAGGTTGAGCTTCTGGCATGCGATCGAAGGATCAATGCCTGGCATTTCTTGAAAAGATCATGCAAAGATATCGACGTTTTTCTTCAGAAGTTGAATCATGGTTTCTTTTTCATCAGATGACAGCTTTGAGCCGATAAAAGTATTTTGTCCGGGTTCATCGAGTTCAATGAAGTCTACTATCTCAGTATCATGTTGCTCGAACGTGGGGGGTGGTTCTTGCTGTAATTGCTACGCTTTAAAAGTTTTACCGTGTGAGTGTTGGTAGTGGTATTCTCGCACATTCGTGCAACTGCTTGACTTCCTTTGATTTTATAGACTTCATGATCTGTTGGAAATTGTAAGGCCAGATGATATGTCGAAGGTACTGCCTTGATCGAGTGTAGCCAACTTCGACCTAAGATTCCCAAATATTTGGACTCAACATCTATGACAACGAATTTGACGAAAGTGGATTCTGATCCCGCTTGAACTAGCAAGGTGATTTCTCCTGTGGCTGATTATTTGGAACCATTAAAACCTGTAATGGTGGTTATCGAGGCTTTTACTAAATCTTTGAGACCTAGAACTTCAATTGTTCTTTTGAATAAAATGTCCGCTGCGCTTTCGGTATCTACGAGAAGTGTGTGTAGGTAGTTCTGTCCTACTTTGAGCATGATGACCAGTGGGTCATTGTGTGGGTACTTGACATGGCTTGTGTTATAGTCCTCGAATGAAATATGATACAGACGTTTTGATTTACTGGAGCTGGGGAGAAGTTTTGCTGACTTGTCTGAGGATGTCATTTTGCAACAAGATGTAATTCTTTCGTCTTATTTTCTCTTTTTTCCTTTCTCAATCTCGATCATGTAAAGATGGCGAGCTTGTCCTTGTATTTGATCTTGTTGAACATTGTTTCTTTTAGTTTCTTCTTCGAGGAACTTCTGAACGTCGAGTACATAATAGTGAAGTCTTCCAGCTAGCAGAATGCGATGAAAAATTAAAATGAGAGAATAATAATTATCAGTCTCGTGGCTATACACGTTGTGATACAGGCACAAGGGTTTGTTGGGTATATCAGAAATGGTTTGTGCTTCCCGAAATAATTCGTCTTCCTTTATCGTCGGTAAGATAGCGGAGAGTATGGTTGCCATAGAAGGTAGAACTGAGACGGGTCTGTCTGGTTTTTTGTCTCTTCTTTTGACATTGTTGGTATTTCTTCCGCGTTGCTTGGTTATACCGGTATTGGCTGATTTTTGGGATGGCGATAAAAATGATTCATTGGAATGGATGGCTGAGAAGCTTTTCATCTTATCTTTTTTGGATCGTTCTGACTTAATGTAATTATTAACAACATCAATCATTTCTGTCACCATTCTGGGCTTGTGCAGGGTAAGTTCCTCTCAAACTTTGGAGTCGATATGTAGTGCTGAGGTAAATCTTGGAACGACAATCTTGGGATCTGAATTCCCAATCTTCTGTGTTTCTTGTAAGAAACGCTTGTAAAAACTTGCCAAGGTTTCTTTTGTACCTTGCTCGAAGAAGAACAATGAATTCATAGTTATTTCTCGCTCCTTAGCATGAGTATAATTTGACTCGAAAATGCACTACAATTGGCTGAATGTATTGATAGAACCTTCATGAATAGTATGGAACCACCTTAGAGGTTTTTCCTTTAGGCTCATATTGAATAATCTGTATAGCATGTGATCAAGTTTGGAGTACAATCCAACTGCAGCTCTGAAGTGTTGGACGTAGGTGAGAGGGTCAGTGAGGCCTGCATACTGATTAAATTTTGACATGTAGAATTTTTTTGGAATGAGCATGACTTTGAGATGAAGAGAGATGGGATTTGTTTTGATTATATCGAGAGCAGACCTTCAGCCTAGGATGTCAGAGTTTATGGCTTAGATCCTATTGTTTAGGTCATCCAAGGTGATGAATTATGGAAGAGAATTTGGTGCGGCTACAACCTGTGGATCAAAGTCTTACTGTCCTTCAGGTCCCAATCGGTCTCTTATAGGCCATCTTACGGTGGTGGTGGAGTTTGATGACGTCTATGTCAACTTCTGAGAGTTATCGATGCTGAGGATGTAAGTCCAAAATGTCCAGAAACCCTGTCTGGATTCCTCGATCTAGATTGAGAAGTTCGTACTCATTCTTCTTTTGGCTGATTTTCTCTTTGGGTTGCCCTGTAATGATGATTACTTTGGGCTTGAGGATGTGACGTTCGACGGCCAGTTAGCCGATCTTGAGTTCTCTGTAAATGCTTTATTTCTTTCTGATGTATCTGGCTCTTTTGGTCTAAGATTTTTCTCTTTTCATCAACTTGAAGAGATTGGGCATAAATTCACTGATCTTTAAGCCTCTGGACTAGGTCAAATTTTATTTGCTTCTGAAGTTTGATCACTGCGCTGTGCAGATCGACTACTTCTGGTATCAGGTTGATCTCGTGGTTCCTCAATATACTGGAGGCACTTCAGAGATTCAAGTTTGTCATCGGACCATCTTAGATCACAGTGGTAAAGAAAAGTATGGTACTCCCACAAACGGTGCCAATTGTAATGGCATGTTTTTTAGGAGGATAATCTTCACCAATATTTATAGTTAGGATTATGTAATAATAAGTCTAAACAAATAATATTTTACCTAGAAACTTAGTAAAGGCTGAGAAAAACCACGACCTCGATGAGGGTTTTGATGAAAAATCTAATAAGTTGCTAGTTATTACAATTTGTTGTATGGTAAGATAGTAAGGATGAATGAAGAGTAAAGTTTTAGATTTGAATAACTCATTCTTTGCATATATTTATAGTATATACAAGCAGTTTACAAAAAGAAAAACAGTTTCCTATTTTAGGGGTAGTGCGTGAACTTCGCGAATCTCCAACGACTCTTTTTGACCAAGCATAGCGATTACTTTGAGTAGGTTAAGAATTGTGGTCACAAATGTGACATCTTCTCGAATAATGGAATGTCTTCGACTAAGTTATGTTGATTTCTCTTTGACAAATCTGGGAAATATGTTACTACAAAGTCGTAACTCGGTCGAGATCCGAAAGGAAAAACAAAGGATTATATTTGAAGAAGTAGAACAAAATAAAGGCCTACCACACCCAACCCAAGATGAAGTTCTACAAATACGGTTTATTACCGCACTCCCAGACGATGTCAGTTATATCATACTGGCAAGGATCTCACGGTAAGTTTTTATTTAATGGCGACATTGTTATTTCCGTTAATCAAGTGTTTGACAAAATGCTCCAATGAACAGAATTGCGATTCGATGCGTTCACACGGTATATTTACTGCGATGATAAAAGTTTAGAATGAGATTTCCATAATTCCGACAATAAGAGATCCCATGGTAAAAATATTTAGGAGGTTTATGGATATCAAATTGGGTAATTCCGATAATTGGTTAATTTAGGCGCTAGCAGAACGTTAGTGGCCGACAACTCACATTTTTCTCTTCCCGTGTGCGGAGATAGGGATCACTCCATTGGATTTCACAATACTGACATCATTGCCAATTGACAAATATCTTATACAGCTATCGTATGACGACCGATGGAGTGTTATATCCGAGGAGAGGCAATTGTTCCCCCGCATTACATCTAACAATACAAAGAGTGGGAACATCAACATTACACATCTGATGACATACTTGACCGTTATAGATGATCGGTCTAATGACAGTACGGTGGCTCGTGTTTTTATCATTTTCATGATGGGACATTTACAGTTCTAAACGGCCAACGACACCGTCCCACTTGAATATCTCGAGGCCGCGGTCGATTTGGACAAAGCTCCCTCATATGACTAGGGTTTCGCTATTCTTGCTTCTCTGTACCATGGCTTGGATACCGCAGTCACGACCGGGGGTGCCATCACTGGATTTTCACAACTTCTTGAGGTACACTAATACTTTGTCCAATGATACAAATCAAATATATTATAATAAACATTTTAAATGGAATTTCTAATTATTTTTTATATTGTTCCAAAATGCAGTATTGGTTCTACGAGTATTGTGGGGTTGGTCACCCTATTGTCAACAATGCGCTGAAGATGACGTTGTATCATCGCCTCAAAGCATGGGATAAGGGGAACAGGAAGAAAATAAATGACCAGGCAGGGAACTTGTTTACTATAGCTAGATATATTATTGACCACCGAACTATTGAGTCAATCAACTAGCATCTTTGGGATACATCTGCGGCTTTAGAGTTAGATGACGTACATATCGCGACAATATTGTCCCGTAAGAGGATACCATTTCAAGTCCCAAATAGAAACTGCGAGTATTACTTATGGGATAGATGTTGGAGATAGTTAACTGGCTATGCGGGTATTCTGATAAATCATCTGTCCAACATGTCGCTACATCTTAGTCTAGCTGATTTATAGGCTATGAGAGAGTCAGGCTTCGTTGACTATGACCAATTTGTGATGAACGAACGACAGACTTATGACACATACTAGTATAGCCAAACTTTTGATGTAAGCCACCTGATGACAGATTCGCAAAGGATGAAGAATATAGATCTGTTCGGACCCAGTGCACCTAGGGCTGATATTTTACCCATGGTGGTTATGTCATCAGAGGTTCATAGCTTACCCCAGAACTTCACTCTGCCCTGATTTAGAGAAGGGGCCAAACCTGGGGTGGAATATTGAGTGGACAGGGATGCGTGAGATGATCCCCATCCACCGTTTGAGGAAGTCACTGCCCATGTATACCTCCTACGGCGTAGAAGATGGGGAATATAAATATGTTTGGACCTAGTGCACTTAGGGCTGGTATTACACATGTGGTTATGTCAGTAGAGGTTCATAGCTTGTCCTATGACTTCACTCTGCTAGATTTAGAGATGGGGCCAGACCTGGGGTGGAATATGGAGTGGACAGGGAAGCGTGAGATGATCTCCATTCACCGCTTGAGGGAGTCGTTACCCATGTCTGCCTCCTACGCTCAGAGGGGCTGCGGCACTTGACTCATGGTATGCGGTGAGTCACCCTTACAGAGTCTGCGCGGGATGCCCAGATGATCCAATAATTTATTGATGAGATTGCTGCTCTGGCGATAGGTTATGACATTATAGACGGCCAACTATATCAGCATGTAAGTAATTTATTTATTTATTTATATTTACTTCTTAATGTCATATTTATTTTATCCAAATCTAAATAAATTTTCTTTATCCCATTCAGAACTTACATCTGAGGAGGGCACCGACTGTACAGGTGGTGCCGTTACTACCTAGAGGTGGCGCGAGGACGAGGCAAGGGACCCGTGGACATGGTATTCGAACCTGGGGCGCCGGTAGTATCCGCAGGGGGCGGGGTACTGGAGATCATATTGGCCCGTCTCAGTAGATATAGGTGTGAGATGAGTGTTCTTGTAGGAGTATATTTTTATTGTGTGCATCAGTGTTAAACTATTTATATTATAGACTTTTGTTTCTTTATATAAGTAACTTGTACGACCTGATATCATTTTTCTTTATATTCAATAAATATTGATCAAATTTTTTTTAGTATTGAATTTAAATGGAAATGCAATTACAATTCTTAAAATAGTAATTCTACGTACGAAATGAAACTCAAAACAGATACAATTAAACTTAATTTATCGTTCACGATTGATATAGGGATTAAACTCGGACCATTCAGTAAGGGGGAGCGGATCCCGTATATAGTTGGAAGTTGGAAATTTGCAGGAATCATCAAGCAGGACGTAGTTCTGGTAAAAAATCTCGTATGGATTCTCAAACGGGAATGGTTGGTTATATTTCTCATACTATTCATCTTTGGCTTCTCGCATAATATAGGCTAGTGAAGCACCTCTAAACCGTCTATCAATACTCTTTCATATCTCATGAAAATCATTATATTTAACCTTAAGAATATTCTACCTGTTATATAAATATGTATGAGGGTATCGAAGTTCTGTGTGGGACCTGAATTAAACATAAACTCGGTTCCATAACTGATTAAAGTTGAGTTGTCGAAGAGGTAGATTATCAACAAAATACTGTTGGGACGCGGCAAGGGCGCAATCTTCATTCCAACCAAATACCACTGAAGAATCCTGTGTTAGAGGTAAAAAACTTGGCATTATTGAGTTGAAATGGAGGGTCTGTTGTTAGAGCATCTCTAGCTAACATCTATGTATCTAAATATAAAAAATAGTCATTGAGATGCCAAAATTAGCCGTTGGGAAGGACCCACCAGATGAACTAGCCCTTGTGGGCTCACAACAGTGTTTTGATTATCGCGCGGTACTCAAAAGACTAACGCTTGTTCTAATCTCCCAAAACGGCTAATTCTTTTTCCCTTTATCCTTTTGCACTTTTCTATTCTCTTTTATCTCTGTTTGTTCCTCATTCACCTTCAACACTATTTTCTCAACTCCACACCCTCAAATGTCTTCATCATCATCCTTTTCATCCATTGATGATCCTCCACGTGTATCGTCCTCCTCTGACGATCTTATGTTTGATTGTGTGACGACAATAACCGTTATGCACTAAAATGCAATGAACCTAGTAGTACATAATAAAACTTCAAGTCACTGCGAGAGTGTCATGGGCCGTAAGGATAAGAGAAAGAAGCGAGAACACGAATTGGGGCATTACAGCATTATGCAGGACAACTTCAATACGGGGCACACATATACGCCGAATGAATTTCGACGACGTTTTCGTACGAGTAGATAAATATTTATGCCCATATATTTAATGCAGTAGTTGCACATGATGATTATTTTGTCCAAAAACCCAACAACGCAAAAATTATAGGGTTATCACCGTACCAAAAGATAATCGCGGCACTACGTTCCCTAAGCTACGGTGTCGCGACAAATCTATTTTATGAGTATTTGAAAATAGGAGAAAGCACAACCTTGTTAAGTATGGACAAGTTTTGTGTTACGGTTATAGAAATTTTTGGCGAGGAATATCTTCAAGCACCAAACGCGGCTGATGCTGAAAGGTTAAAAACGATAAGAGAATCACGGGGATTTCTTGACATGTTAGGAAGCTTTGATTACATGTATTGGATATGGAAAAATTATTCCTTAGCTTGGCACGGTAAATTTACTGGTCATTGCCTCAAGACGGCTATGATTCTTGAAGTGGTAGCTTCACACGACCTTGGATTTTGGCATACTTTTTTTAGGTTACCAGGGGCAAACAATAATATCAATGTCCTGCAACAATCACATCTTTTCACCGACCTGGCCAATGGTGTCGCTCTACCTTACAATTATTCAATTGCCAAAAAAGTTTATGATATGGGTTATTACCTAGCGGATGATATATACCCCAAATGGGGAACACTTGTCCAAACCATATCCAATCCAGTTACAGCGAAACAAAAATTGTTTGCTTAACAACAAGAAAGTTGTCGAAAAGACGTAAAATGAGCATTTGAGATTTTACAATCATGGTTCAATATTGTTAAAATTTTGGTTAAATTGTGGAAATCCAAGGTCTTAAACAATGTCATGAAGGCGTGCGCGATAATGCACAATATGATCGTCGAAGAAGAATAATGGTCATTCTCATCATACTCAGACTACGATTTGGACGATCCCAAAATTGTCCAATGGGAACCTATTGTACGTGAACGCGGAACAATATAAGCTTTTATAACGAAAATGAACATAATTCAAAGTCGAGAACTACACTTTAATCTAAATGATGATTTAATCAAGCATTTGTGGGTCGTGAAGGGAAATCTTTGTTCTTAGTGTTACAATCAAGTATTATCTTAGTATTCTTGATATAATTTAATGCTTCTTGTCGTACAAGCTTATTGAACAAGTTGTTGATATTGCATTAATCTTGTATTTGTTTTAACGCAATATTCTTATAAATAAATATTTATTCAAAATATTATATTCTTCAATAACAAAGTACATTCTTCAAACGAATATATTATTGGAAAGTAAACTACGTTATTGGAAATAAAACTTCTCTCTTCAGTAAAGTTAAATTATATTTAATAATCTGAACCGGTACTTGGTCCGCCATTCTTGTTTAGACGTTCCATGACCTCAGTTTGCCTTTGCTGATAGTATTGCAATACACGTCCAGAAAGATTACTCAGGTCTTTATCCATGATTTTGCAATCTTCTATTGCTTGTTTCAAATCCATTTTGGCTTACCATTGTTGATTTACTTCCACTCTTCTTCTTTCCTTTTTTTGTTTCGCTTGTCTCTTCTCCAACCTCGTTTTCGTAAGCATTATATGGATACCACTACTAGATGCAATAACCTAATCCAAGGCCTTGTTTTTTGTAAGATTTTTTCTAAAGAGTTTTTGGCCGATGGGCCCTGCTCCACCCTCATACAACGAACCATCTAATTTAGAATTTTGGGGAGCGGATTGAGGTATAGGTGGGTTGTCGGGATCCTCCAATAGGTTGTTTGATACGATCGAGTTCTCCGAAGAATAATTGTGCGATGTTCTCCTGGCTATATTTTTAGGTACATTCCCCGCATGGTTTAACCCATCATCCTTTAGGTTGACCCATCGCGGTTCTTGTGCCAAAATCTTATACGCTTCACGGTCTTTGAAGTTATTGCCACCATTCATACCTTGATAGATCTTGTGTGCACTATTTTCCTATAATTCGTAAAATTATCTAATACAAATAAATAACGTGTATATCCAAGAAAAATAAATGAAATTGAGTTATGTGCAAATTAGAACGTACCTGATCTTCCTCAGTTTTCTTGCTCTCGTACCGAAATTGTACTTCAGCAACTATCCCCTTGTACGTCACACATTGTGTATTAAGGAGATACCACTGAGATTTGGTCGACCCACATGATCGTCGTGTGGGGTACTCAGAGTCTCTGTTAAAGGCAATATTGACATTTTGATAGAAAGTGAAATCCTTTGTATGCCCTGTGGTCTGGACAGAAGCCGTTACCCACGCGCCTTGCGAGACATGTGAAGTTCGCATCCATCCAAAGAAGTCCAACATTATCCGGCACTTGCACATTTTATCTTTATTTTGCGGGTGCTCTTTTCTTTCTTCCTTTTCCTTTTTCTTTCTCGGGCACCGCCGCTTCAACAGGTATTGGCACATTTGCGCCACTTTGATTGTGTTGAGTAGATTCACCATTGAATATGTAGTTTTGAAAGTAATTTGGAGGTTGAAAACCTTGGGTTAAGTGACCGGATAATGTTGATAGTACGAGCTAAACGCCTGAGGTTGTGGTTGAGAAAGTGTAAAGGGATTTTGATACTGTCCTCCGAAGGTATCCTTTTGCGACATGGTAAATGGAAGTGGGGCATGTGATTGGAATTGAGATTGGTTGTGGTAGAGGTATGGAGTGAATTGTGATGATGGGTGCTGAGAGAATGATGTTGAAGGTGGGTTCTGGGATGATGGGGTCGACGGTGTCGAGTTATTACTGATGGTGTCAGAGTTTGTCATTTGAGGATTGCGTACATACTGGGTTAAAGAAGATAAGAAGGTTAGAGGAGAGAAGAAGTAGTCAAGAGAGAGCTCGGCAACCATAATGGATAAGAGGCTTTTAATTACCGCGCAATATTTTGATTACCGCCCGGATTTGACGATAATCAGAACACCGCGCGGTAATTAAAAGTACATCAAACTGGAGCTCACACTCAATTGAGTTATGACAACGCCACGTCAGCGAACTCACACCCCAAATGGGACTGCTGGAAGGCGTTTGGGTGTGAGTTTGGGTTTGGTCAAACCAACCCAACCCACACTCATTTTATCAGTGCTGGAGAAGCTCTAAGAGAAGAGAGGAGAAGATGAGTTACAGAGTTGCAGAAGAGAAGAAACAATAGGGGTTTCACAGAATCCAAAGAGTGGGTGCTCCGCTCAAAGGGGTGGTCTTAGAACTATGCCCTTTATCATAAGTAATCATCATTATGGTTATACAGACTAGTAATCATCATTACTTCATAATTTGTAATTATTTAGTAAATGGCTTGATGGTGAAACATCTGATAGGTGTATAAAAATTCAATCTTTATGATTGGCAAGCTATGGGTTTTTGCTTAATTTACATAGCTTATGAGTTTTCCTAGCTGTTATTTGGTATTTAGAAGTTAGAATCATGATTTACGGTTTTCTAAGTAATGGGCTGAGTTTGAAAGATCTTGTAGCTGTATTTATTTTGGAATTTGAGAAATAAACGATTCTCATTTGTAAGATCTTTAAGTTAGGACTGGTATTTCTTGTGAGTAATCTTGTAGTAAAGAATTTCATAATTATATGACGGGAAGTTTTCGAAGTTTTGCCGGAAATGCGTAATTTGAGCTCTTTGTTTTTGATTATCGTGTTGAATGTGAAGCATCTTATAGTTGTTGCACCTTTTTATTTTACAGTGAATGAGTCATTTGAAAGACTTGCAAGTTATGGACTAGCGCCCAACACGATCTTATACATGATGAACGGATATCACATGAATACAGTCACTAGTAGCACCATTTTATCCTTGTGGTCTGCCTCATCAAATTTTCTCTCAATACTTAGGGCATATCTCTCCGATTCTTACTTGGGTCGATATAGGGTGATCGGGTTAGGATCTATCTCCAGTTCCATTGAAAGTCTATTATAACTTATATGTTCCATCTTAGTTCTTTCCACTTAAGTCTCTAATTCTTAGTCTCTAAATGTTTGTTTAATTACATCTGCCGATCTGCGTGGAAAATGGAAATGAGTTTGCAGTTTCATTACTTGCCAAGTTTCTCCAGTTTATAACATAACTTTGTGTCATATGATGAACTGCTAAATAGGCTTTTAACACAGAGGGCGACTTTACTATGGTTAACAACTATGGTTCCACTAGCAAGGCCTTCGCTTTGTAGTTCAGGTTCTAACATGTGCACCGCAACTCCCACTCAGCTTGCTATTTTATTTACTGCTTTTGGATTCATGTCAATCGGAGCTCAAGGTGGAAAAGAAGAAGAGTTTGTTTACTGGTCTTGTTCAAGTGCTCGTGGTGGTGTTTTAAAATAGGAACCTTGTTAAATCACTAGCTAATTTGGATTGGGGATATTATGGAGAATAGGAATTGGGTTGGTACTCTCTTGTATGGCAATGGTAGTTGCAGCAATTATGGAGAATATACGACGAGGCATTGCAATTTGATTGGAATGTCTGCTATGTGGTTTATACCACAGTTTATCATTTTGGGTTTCACAGAGGCTCTTAATAGTGTTGGGCAAGTAGAGTTCTATTACTCAGCTCCCGAAGAGTCTGGGAAGCAGTGCAATGGCATTTTTCACTGTGGGTATGGCATTTTTTGATTTGCTTGGGAGTCTCATCACAATCATTGTTAATGCTGTTACGTCAAGTGGAGGAAAGATAAGTTGGCTTTCCAGTAATCTTAATCGGGGTCGTTACGATTACTATTACTGGCTCCTTGCTGCCTTGAGTTCTCAACTTCCTTTATTTTCTAGTTTGTTGCCGGGCATATACGGGCCTTACGAAGAAGCAAGTACGATTTCAGATAAGAAAGAAGATCTGAAAGAGGGTCTTTTATCAAAGTCAAGGGAGTTTCCAAGCAGTTCTGCTTAGGTTGCCTAAATTGTATGTTTTTGGTATATAATTTGAATGTTCATGCAAGATAATGTGATTTTTTATTTTTTATTTTTTATTCTTCTGGAATATGGATTGTAATAACTTGAACATCCATTTCACATGTATATGCTTATTATCCCCCTTCAATTATTACCAAATATTTGGATTCTCATTTACTGTATTAGTTATGAATATATTCTCATGACCATCATTAAGAAGTCGGGAACATTTTCCATTAGATATCAAGTTATGAACTATATCTTCTTAAAGTCATTCTACTTTAACATTTTTCATTAGATCTTATACTGCTTGTTACTGTTTTTCTTTATTTTTTAGCTTCAAACATCCCAAAGTGTGAAGATTTTACTGTTAAAGTAAATGAGCTAATTCCAAGATTTAAAAGTTATAGTAGATTCTCTAATATAGACAACTTATGAATGTTAGAAATAAGCAATGCGTATGGAAAATAGAGTAGTACCAAATAAAAATTAGCATTCAGGCTTCAAATAAGTTATCGGATGAAATAATCAGAATCAGCAAAATAAATAAAATATGACTCCCAAGGCCCCAACACTTGTGTATTTACAGTTTTAAATGGATTTGTCAAGTTCCCTTAAGAAGAACACTACCATCTGAACTAATTTTTCTGTAATTAATCATGTGTATCATGAGCTCATAATATTTTTTTTCTTTCTATTACCTTTGACTTTGTCATTACGTTTAGCTGACATTAGCTTAGGCCTTAGTGAGAGCTAAAAGATTTAGTCTTGCAAAGAAAAGAAGACAGGCTAGAAGATGAGTTATAGAGTTGCAGAAGAGGAGGATGAAACAATGGGGGTTTCTCAGAATTCAAAGAGAGGGTATTTTGTTGTAAGGGGTGGTCTTAGAACTCTGCCCTTTATCATAGGTAATCATCATTCTGATTTTGGTTACACAGACTGGTAATCATCATTACTTAATAATTTGTGATTATTTAGTAAATGGCTTGATGGTGAAACATCTTATAGGTGTATAAAAATTCAATCTTTATGATTGGCAAGTTGTGGGTTTTTGCCTAATTTACATAGCTTATGAGTTCTCCTAGCTGTTATTTGGTATTTAGAAGTTAGAATCATGATTTATGGTTCTCCAAGTAATGGGCTGAGCTTGAAAGATCTTGTAGCTGTATTTATTTTGGAATTTGAGAAATGAATGATTCACATTTGTAAGATCATTAAGTTAGGGACTGGTATTTCTTATGAGTAATCTTGTAGCAAAAGAATTTCATAATTATTTGTGTGGTTTTTGAAGTTTTGCTCGAAAATGTGTAATTTGAGTCATTTGGTTTTGATTATCGTGTTGAATGTTTTCACATCTCATAGTTGTTGCACCTTTTTATTTTACAGTGAATGAGTCATTTGAAAGACTTGCAAGTTATGGACTAGCGCCCAACATGATCTTATACATGATGAACGGATATCACATGAATACAGTCTCTAGTAGCACCATTTTATCCTTGTGGTCTGCTTCATCAAATTTTCTCTCAATACTTGGGGCTTATCTATCTGATTCTTACTTGGGTCGATACAGGGTGATCGGATTAGGATCTATCTGCAGTTCCATTGTAAGTCTATTATAACTTATATGTTCCATCTCAGTTCCATCCAATTCTTAGTCTTTAAATGTTTGCTTAATTACATCTGCCAATCTGGGTGGAAAAGAGTTTGCAGTTTCATTGCTTGTCAAGTTTCTGCAGTTCTTTAATACCAGATTCTCCAGTTTATAGCATAGCTTTGTGTTGTATGATGAACTGCTAAATAGGCTTTTAACACAGGGGGCGACTTTACTATGGTTAACAACTATGGTTCCACAAGCAAGGCCTTCCCTTTGTAGTTCAGGTTTTAACACGTGTACCGCAACCCCCACCCAGCTTGCTATTTTATTAACTGCTTTTGGACTCATGTCAATCGGAGCTGGGTGTATTAGACCATGTTCTATAGCCTTTGGCGCTGATCAGTTGGTAAAACAAGATGACCGTGAAGGTGAAAGTATCTTAGACAGTTACTTCAACTGGTACTACACTTCAGTCGGAGTTTCATCTATTATTGCTCTGAGTTTCATTGTATACATTCAGGATAACTTGGGATGGCAAGTGGGTTTTGGAGTTCCTGCGAGTCTTATGTTCTTGTCTGTTTGTTTCTTCTTTGCCGGCTCTTCTTTTTATATCAATGTGGAAAGGAAGAAGAGCTTGTTCACTGATCTTGTTCAAGTGGTTGTGGTGGCGTTTAAAAATAGGAATCTTGTTAAAGCACCAACTAATTTGGATTGGGGATATTATCACAACAAGGACTCCAACTTCACTGTGCCATCAGATCATCTAAGGTATCAGTGCCATCACTTATTTTACCAATTATTACGAGCCTCATTATCGTTAAATATAAACACAAAAATATCCTGAATTTGTGACTCTGGACGTAGGTGTTTAAACAAAGCTTGCATCATTAGAGACCCTGAGGAAGAATTTAAGCCTAACCGACCATCTTCGAATCCGTGGGAACTCTGCAACGTCGATCAAGTAGAAGAGCTCAAATCACTGGTCAGAATACTCCCAATTTGGTCCACAGGAATTATAATGTTTCTAACAGTCAACCAATCAATCACAGTACTCCAAGCAAACACAATGAATAGGCATGTAACCTCAAGCTTCCAAATCCCAGCTGCCTCTTATACATTGTTCACAGTTGTCACTTTAACAATATGGCTACCATTTTATGACCGTGTTCTCGTTCCTCTACTATCAAAATACACCGGACATCCTCGTGGAATTCGTTGTACCCAACGTATAGGAACTGGGTTGGTACTCTCTTGTATGGCAATGGCAGTTGCAGCAATTATGGAGAATGTACGACGAGGCATTGCAATTCGAGAAGGGTTTTTGGACAATGCAACTGCTGTGGTTGGAATGTCTGCTATGTGGCTTATACCACAGTTTTTCATTTTGGGTTTCGCAGAGGCTCTTAATAGTGTCGGGCAAATAGAGTTCTATTACTCTCAGCTCCCTAAGAGTCTGGGAAGCATGGCAATGGCATTTTTCAATGTGGGTATGGCATTTTCTGGTTTGCTTGGGAGTCTCATTACAATCATTGTTAATGCTGTTACGTCAAGTGGAGGAAAGATAAGTTGGCTTTCCAGTAATCTTAATCGGGGTCGTTACGATTACTATTACTGGCTTCTTGCTGCCTTGAGTTTTCTCAACTTCCTTTATTTTCTTGTTTGCTGCCAGGCATACGGGCCTTATGAAAAAGCAAGTACAATTTCAGATAAGAAAGAAGATCTGAAAGAGGGTCTTTTATCGAAGTCTTGGGAGTTTTCAAGCAGTTCTGCTTAGGTTGCCTAAATTGTATGTTTTTGGTATATAATTTGAAAGTTCATGCAAGATAATGTGATTTTCTTCTTCTTCTGGAATATGGATTGTAATAACTTGAACATCCATTTCGCATGTATATGTTTATTATTTATCCCCCTTCAAGTATTACCAAATATTTGGATTCACATTTACTGTATTAATTATGATTCTTATGAATATATTCGGCAACACGGGCATAAATTTCTACCTTGAGACAATTTATCTGTGAAAACATGAGCTAATATTTTACTCCATCATGACCATCATTAAGAAGTCGGGAACATTTTCCATTAGATATCAAGTTATGAACTATATCTTCTTAAAGTCATTCTACTTTAAGATCAAGGACTAACGGAGCATAAGTAACGGAGGTTGGTGGAGCGGTTTGGGACATGCACCATTCGCCATGATTTATCTTGACTTACACAACTGACTAATTAACATGATTTTCACCTACTCAACAATTAATTGGGCAAATGGTGATAAATTATGAATCTGAATCACTCAAGTTTACGAAAATACAAACAAAAAAAATATAATTTATGAAAAAATAAAATAAAATAAAAATATAATTTATGAAATAAAAAAATAAAAAAATATATAATTTATGAAATAAAACAAATAAAAAAATAGAGTTGTCAACGAAAGGAAGGCATCCTATATGACACATACAAGTGTCGCGATCAACGAGCTACACGTTGGACACCGTCAGCCCCTTAGTGTGGGCCAAGTTTAGATCCATATTTGGCCCATAATTTCCAAAGCCGGATCTTAGCTCACTCTAATTTCATGATCCGGACCGAGTTCAACTGTCAGAACACTCAGAACTCAAAAACCCGCCATTTTAGTTCACCTAAGAGAGAGAGAGAGAGAGAGATGGTTACTTTGAAGAAGAATCGAAGCTCCAAACTCAGTAATTCATCACCAGATTCATATCCGCAACAACACGGTGATCTCTCCAAGGTCCGTTTGTACATCTCCCTCTCCGTTTTTACGCCTTTTCATTGCTAAATTATCACTAGTAAACCCTATATTTTGGTTTCTGATTGAGTTTTAGGAGTACCCATTATGTGTATTTTAAGCTTGGAAGCAATTTTTTTAGCCTACAGTGGTGAAATGCCCATTTATGCTAATGGGGTTCACAAGAGATGGATTCATATGCAACTCCTTTGTCAAACTATGCTGTTAGAGGAGAACCCATGAGTCGTAAATCCTTGGGTTTCCCTCAGCTGGAATAAATGTTCATAGAGCATTTATTCGAGCAATTAACAAACATATAAACACAAGCGTAAAAATAAATGAAATGTTGACATTGGATTTAAAGTTCTTACCCAATTCCTATTTCAAAATACATGCTGTTGGGGAGAACCCAAGGGTTGCGAAATAGACGTGTCTAAGGAGCATTTATTCGGATAATGAACATATGCACGGTTACACAAGTAAATGACATATTATAGAGGTCTATCTGAAGTATACGTCCATGTTTTCGCACTTATCCTTAATCTTTGAACCAAAGAGGTTACAAAAAAGTCTCATCTAAAACAAGCATCCTCCTAGGATTTTTGATAATGCTACCTCTAACTTGAGTTTCTTTTGAGCTTTGTTTAAGCTTAAGTGAGTCCCTCATGTACTATGTTTACACTCTCGTTCACCTACTCAACTTGAGTTCATTACTTTGGTGAAAATAGATAGATAGATAAGACAACAATGTATATCGAGGTAAGATGAACAAGCTACGAAGGTTCTGATCAACAAATGCCACCACTATGAGGCCCGGTGGAAGAAAATACCAAAGAATCTAAAAGCAATTGGTTTGCACCAGAAACAGAAATTTCAAACCGAAATCTGCAAATTTGAAACAGTTACTAATCCAATTTACGAGCTGTTAATTGAACTGGTTTCCTAACGATGAAACCTATAGCTTGCGCATTTCACATTTCACCCGACGTACCATATGATCATCATGATCAAATTTCACCTTTTCTCTCTGTTCTTTTTGAAAAATTTGAAGACAAACTCCGATACTACCTTCTTTTTCTTCCTCGGTCGTAATCAAGTTGATTCAATTGATTTCACATACCACATTACATTTGTGGTACTCAGATTCTTGCCAGATAGTGCCTTTATATGTAGTCTAGGATCCAAATTTATGTAACAGCTTCAACCCATAGTTCATCCAAACTCAATCTCTAAACTTGTTGGTAAATGAGCCGACTTGCTAATGTGGGCAACAGGAGATCAGAACCCAACTTTCACATCGGATTGCATGCCACATTAGTCTATATTTGTGGCACCCGGGTTCTAGCTGGGCTATATATATTATGTGCTAATGTAGGACATAAGTTAATGTGGGAGTTGAGCAGAACCTCAATTGCTTGGTGTCGACGATCCAAATTCATTTAACAGTTTCAAACCCATTATCGGATAACCCAATCTCTATTCTTGTAGGCAGATGTCCCAGACCTGCTAATGTGGTCGGCAGGAGACCAGAACTCAACGCCCACATTACATAAAATTGCCACCTTAGTTTATATTTTTAAAACGGAGAATACATGGAGGGGAGTAGTTCTATACGTGAAATACGTGGAGACTCTTAACTCATAGTATGAACGCAGTTTCACTATTTCACTTATCAGCTGTATGATGTATTTATGTACAACTTTTGAGGTTGTTACTTATCTCCTACCTTTTCTTTGTTTTCCCTTGATGCCACAGTGAACTGTTTTTGGCCTGCTAAAGTTTTTGGACTAGGCTCTTTGGTGTGTCGATATTCTTATGTTCTGCTTCTACATAGCAGGGCCATCTGGAAACGAATGAAGGTGATCCTGAGATACTGGAAGTCATCTCGTAACTAACGTTCATTTTTCTGTTAAGTCTTTTTTTCGTGCTTTCTAGAGCTGGATGTGGTTTTCTAGGATGCAATTCCCAGTCTATTGCAGTTTGTTTTTCTCGATAAAGGACAAAAAGCCCCCTTAGAAAATAAGATTTGTATATTCATATGGGCTAAATAGCTCTTGTAGTTCACTTGTAGCTAAATAGCTCCAAGGATGATCTCTCCATTGTAGCAAGTGCTAGGAGATTTCTGTAATAGAATATATACATTTAGATAACTAAATAGAAATAGAGGGTAAAACGGTTGAGTTCGCTTGCTTCAAATTTAAAAGGACCCACAGCTCGTAATAAGTAAAACAAACAGTATATAAAACCAGAGTTCAGTACAAGAGAAGGTAAATTGGGTTGAGAGGGGGAGGAGATTGACAATTTTTCCTCGAAGAAGTGTCACCATCCATTTTAATGGTGACGAAACTGAAGAAAGGGCGGTCTTTATGAATTTGATTATTGTAGATTTTATATAGCCTTCACATATCTTTTAGTTTGTGTTTATATTGATAATAGTATGCCAACTGTTCCCCTCATCAATGTTCAAAACTGACTATCTATGCAGACATGTAAAGAAAGCTCGGGTCAGTAAAGCTCCGAAGGAAGTTCTTAAGCCTAGCAGGTCAGCTTCAAAATTATGGGAAGAGTTCTTATTCCTTTTCTGTATCTTGCCTGTATGGTTCTCGGGTATCATGACCTATGCAACATTCTTCCGAACAATCTCAACTTCATTACTCAAAGAAGCAGAGACTGTAGATACACTGATCCCAGAAATCTTCTTTATGTTCTTGTCTTTGGCTAGTTTACTTATATGGGGAGTGCTCTCTAAATGTTTGACCCTTCCTTTACCATCAAAATATAGGGAACAACATCAATTTACTCTGAAGATGGGTATTAGGTTATTATTCTCTTGCATGGCCATGGGAGTTTTATCTCTCATAGAGAAGTCCCATCGGGGAATCACAATTCGAGAAAGTTATTTAGTAAATCTGACAACCATTTTGGAAATGTCGGCTATGTTGCTACTACCACAGATTTGCATGTTGAGTGTAGCTATCACTTTAAACTGTGCCAGGGTGATCTCTATGCTCAGTGAGATTAACTCAGAGTCAGACATTCACGAGTCATTCTCGACAAATCAGATGCTTCTTCCTCTCGTGGTTAGTGGAATGATTCAAAGCACTGTTAAGGGGATTGCAAGTTCTGGGTTAAGTGGGAGTTGGCTTTTAGTTGCTGGGTTCAGTTTGCTCAATTTTCTGTATTTTGTTGTTTGCTGCCGTGTATCTGGGATTCGTATGAAGTAGATAGGGTATCTGATACAAATAAAAAGACTTGAAAATGTCCACCTGTTGTTGAAAGCTTAGAGATTTTCAAGAAGTTCTCGGGATTAATACTTGACTGTTAAGGGTGTTTGGTTGCTGAATAAGGAGTGAAGTGTTAGATAAGTAGGGATGGAGGTTCTTGCAAGTCTTTACTTGTATTTTCAGTCATAGTTACCTATGTTCAAGTGGAGAATTGTTGTGAATATCTATAGCCTTTAGCACCTTCTTCAACGATTTTTTAGAGTGTCTCAGGGAAAAAAGGTGTAAATATGCACTATATGAATTACAGGATGGTGCGAAGCTAAGAAGTCAGCTGCATTATTCCCTTGTCTCATGAACGAGAGTATATAACTCTCTCTAAGGAAGTTGCAACTTGGTGAATCTCTCTGAGTATCCCTTTTCATGGTGGAGATTTCTTGTAATTAAGGACACGAATAGCATATAGGGAATCTGAAATGACCCAAGTCTGTTCAGCAGGTACTCTACAATTCCTAGACCAAATAGGATAGTTTTTACTTAATTATTCCTATTTCATCTAGCTCCAGTGGAGAGTTGTAGGTTAATAAAGGTCTTTCATATGAATCTTTTGATAATATCACCTACTGCTTGATTACCATCCAGACCTCCATCACAGTTTAGTATTCATTGGTGTCCATTTCTGTGTTGCCAGACCACTTTTGATTGAGTTCTGCATCTGATCTCTTCTAGGATAATCTTGACAACAAGAGAAGCCCTTTTATTCTTGGATTGAAAGATTTTGACTGTTTGGAAGATGAGGACACAAATAAGTGAATAACTGTTGTCAAGTCTTAGAGGACAAGCCATCACTCCCTCTCTAGTAATTTTGACATGTTTCATGTAAGGGCCTAATTTTGTAGCTCGAAATAGATTTTACACCAAATGTACCTATTACAATTAATATAATATAATTACACAGGTGATTAACGTGGAAACCTTTGAATAGGTAAAAACTACTACCTCGGCTTGAGGATTTAGTAACTGTAACTTTTATTGCTTGAGGCTGATATCTTATTACAAGTGATCTCTCGAGCTAGAAATACTTGATCTTGAAAGATAAGAATTCCTGTGGTCTCTTGAGGTAGAAAAACTTAGTCCTTTCTCATCCATAACTAATCCTTTTTATAGTCTTCATTCTCTGTTCGTTATCGTGCCTAAGCACGTTCTCCTGGAACTGGGGGCAAGTGGTAGTTGGAATTGTAACTGCAAGTTTATGGGAGACAGGTGCCTTTGACTTGTTCTACTTCGTCTGTAATGCTTGAGCCACAATCTACATCAGTTCGTGGTCTAGGTGGTATTGCTTGAACAACTATCCCCTTGTACGCCACACATTGTGCATTAAGGGGATACTACTGAGATTTGGTCGACCCACATGATCGTCGTGTAGGGAACTCGGTGTCTCTGCTAAAGGCAATGTTGACCTTTTGGTAGAAAACGAAACTCTTTCTGCGCCCCGTGGTCTGGACAGAAGCCGTTACCCATACCCTTGCGAGACACGCGAAGTCTGCATCTGTCTGATGAAGTCTAACATTATTCGTCTCGTCCAAAAAGTCAGCATCATCTGGCACTTGCACGTTTTGTATTTATTTTACGGGTGCTATTTTTTTTCTTTTTTTTCCTTTTTCTTTCTCGGGCGTCGCCGCTTCAACAGGTATTGGCGCATTTGCGCCACTTTGATTGTGCTGAGTAGATTCACCATTGAATAGGTAGTTCTTAAAGTAATTTAGAGGTTGAAAACTTTGAGGTTGAGTGATCGGATTGTGTTGATAGTACGGGCTAAACGCCTGAGGTTGTGGTTGAGAGAAGGTAAAAGGATTTTGATACTGCCCTCCGAAGGTATCCCCTTGCGGCATGGTAAACAGAAGTGGGGTATGTGATTGGAATTGAGATTGGTTGTGGTAGAGGTATGGAGTGAATTGTGATGATGGGTGTTGAGAAAATGGTGTTGAAGGTTGATTCTGGGAGGATAGGGTAGACGGTGTTGAGTTATTACTGCTGGTGTTGGAGTTCGCCATTTGGGGACTGTTAGAGGTTATCTTCTCTTCTCTGAAACTGGGTTAGAGGAGAGAAGAAGTAGCCAAGAGAGAGTTCGGCCAACCATAATGGATAAGAGGATTTTTAAATACCGCGTAAAAGTACGCAAAACTCTTTTTTTAGTTGGTTCTGACAGCGCCACATCATCAAACCCAAACCCAAACCCAAACCCTGTTGGAGATGCTCTTACATTTACTTTGCTCACTTTTTTGCTCTTAAGGTTTTTTTTTTTTTTTTGATTGGTAAATTGTAGATTTATTGCTATATAAGTGGCATTACAAAATTGGTTTTATCTTCCTTGAGCGCATCCTGAAGCTAGGGGGGGGGCATACCAGGTCGTACAACAATTATCCACCATAGGTCTAGTGGCAATCTCATGAGCTACAGAGTTTGCACTACGCGGTACATATTTAATTCAAATGTCTACAAAATGACAAAAAAGGGCCAAACTATCCTGGAGGATTGCTTTGGTTGTCCAGGAAACTGCTGCACTTGCATTCCGACAAAAAGAGCTAATAGCCTCTACACCCGTTTTAATGACAACCTTTTGTACATCTCTCTCCCTGACCCAAAGAACTCCTCCCAGCACTGCTAAGGCATCGCCTTCTTCAATGGTTGCAAATCTGCTAGTAGAGCGGCGGGCTCCACCAAAGACATTACCATCATCTCGCAGTACTAACCCAATACCATTGAAAAGTTTATCTTTACTGAAAGAAACATCAACGTTAATTTTTGTCCAGCCAGCTATCGGAATACTCCAAGGGACCTTGATATTAGACCTCTCTAGACGCCTTACCGGTTCGTTTAAAATTATTTTATCAATGACAGTAGAGATACGTAGCGGGTTTTGAGGTTTGTTTTGAAAAAATATTTTCACATCGAACCTTCCAAATCATCTAGGCCATGGTGAATGTCACAAAAGTCCAAAGTTTCTGATTAATAGGCCAGTCGGGCGGCGGTGTCGGCGGTGTGATCCACCATGAGGCCCAGTTGTTAACAGGCAAATATGCAAAATGGTGGAGTAGACCGCCAAACTCCGTTCCAAACCATACGGCCCGTGTGAAGGGGCACTCAAACTCTTAAGGCTTCTTTGGTGAAAAGGAAATTAAGTAATAAATAAATGTTAACTAAGACTGAGATAATAAATAGAGGTATAATTAGGGGAGGAGAAGCTGAATAAAATAAAAATGGATGGATAAAGGGTTAAAAAATGAGTGTGCTTACCTTTCTCCAACTTCTCTCCTTTTGATGATTTGATTCATCCCTGAACGTTGATTCAATTCTGGGCAGTGGTATATCTCTTCTATCACCGTTTGATAATAAGAGGATTCGAGTGGCATTTGTAAAGTGACAATTCCTTGAGGCATGGCATAATGAAACTGATATCTTCTCTCCAACTCGGCATCATCATCTCCCATTCTTCCAACTCTGATATCTCCCAGAATTCGAGTCTCTTCAACTTTGGGAATACAATTATTGGTACTGATACTCCACCTCGGCTCAATCCACATCTTGTACCCTTCATAACATCATCCTCTGAAATCCCGAAAAATTCGGGGCCAATACGCTTCACTGAATCCAATCCACTTATAATCAGCTCTTCCAGCGATTCCAATTTCCAAACAGCTGGCAGCGCCTCCAATTTTGGGGCCAGTCTAATCTCTAGTATACGAAGACGTGGCATGATCTGAAATATATCACTTCTTTCAAATGGCATGTAGCGCCCCACTTTATTTTTTCGTTATATAACTCTGTTCTAGAGCTGTTGTAGTTTAGTAAGTTACTTGTGGAGTATGTTATCTTACCTTTTATATTTTCCCCAAACCCATTCAAACAACAACCACCGTCTTCACCAAATTGCTCCTGAGTATTCTCCACCAAAATCTCTTCTTTCCTCTTCTCTTGTGAACATCAAAACTCCTCTCCAAACGCAGCAATTCCTCTACTGTAACCTTTGAGCAACCTAGAGTATTAGAGAGAGGAGAGACCATTTTTTTAAGATTCAGCATTGCTTTGGAAAATTACTGATTTTATTGGAACTTTGAGGGCAGATTTCCCTCTCTTTGAAACCCTAGATTCGTCGATCAGGCAAGTACAATTACTACTAGTCATCGAGTGATTAATGTGTTTAGTGAATTCGTGATATGGAGTAATACTTCTGATATACAGGAACAATAGGTTATATTTAGAAGGTTTTGATTTGGGCGTGCTATGTTAGTAAAGCTTAGTTACTTGCTATTAATCGATCATGTTAGATTAAATGCTTATGTAAGATTTAGTAGTAACTTGAGTAAATCAGATAATTGTAATGCAGCCATGTTAAACTTTTTATCATTAGCTATGTTGGATAATTTCTCCTTAATGTTTTTTGTACATACTACCTGTTGGAATTGAAAGTCTCGTATGATATGAGGTCGAGAATAGTTAATTACCAAATGTTGTAGGATTTATGGGTTGTGTAGCATACTACCTGTTGGAATCTATGACCTCTTATACTTGGTCTTGAATACGTAAATACTAAGTACTGAAGGATTTAAGAATGGTGAAGCATCTCTTTCTTATATGCTAACTAATTGGAGGGATTAGTTAGCATCTATTTAAGCTTTTAAGTTTAAATAGAATATGATTAGGTAACCTTAGTTATAGTTATTAGGGAAGGATGTTTCCTTTCCTTTTCACAGATTGTGAGTTGCGTTATAAACTCAGACCTTTATAGTTGCGTATAAATTTACAAACTGATTTCTTGACAAGATCTAAGTACCGCGTATATAAAAGAAAAACCGGATGTAGTTATGCATCTCAGGAGCGTTTATTCCTAAAATTTATTGGAACCATGTATATATACATTGCTATGTTTACTATCTAAAATAGCTATGCATTGAGTAATAAATTGTAATAGGCTTAACTTAGCTACTATTATAGGACTTCACTGATATAACCTTTATTAACTTAAGGTAGAAGGATCATTGATAGTTAATGTATAATATCAGTGACTGAGACCCACTCCTATATATGTGAGGGTAGAAAGGTCAGTGAGCATAAGATCGCCAATCATATGATATAGTTTCATTGCCTATAGAGCAATGACAGATGGGTCATTTTGATTGAGTGTCGGTCTCTTAAATCATTCTTGCATAGGATAACTTAGAGTCGTGTACACAGTAGGGCTATGATGTCAGGGTCCTTGGGTTCGATTCCCTAAACAAAAGATTAGGTGACTGTTTATCAGTGTTCCAGGGTTGCAAGCCCCTAAAACTCTTCCCCAGTTACATATCGGCTTTGTTATTCTTTGTGAATACTCCCCGTGGGCATAGATCCCTAAAAGTGAAAATAAATCAGGCTTTAGACCTGTAGGTTGAAAATCCTTGACCACTTTGATCCGGTGATTTACCCGCTAATTCCTGGCTCACTAAAAAGGAATCCGCCAATCCCTGGCTCGACAATAAGGGATACGCTTCTGTTGAGGACAGAAGGGTGCGAGAGTGTGGTCCTATTGAATTAAAAGTGACCCTGTGTACATCGTCTATTAGTTATCCCCCACATCTAATAATACTTTATAACTACTTTATAATATCGGTTGGCGCCGACGCTTAAAAGCAACATTAATAATTGAACCTCATTTCCTCCATGCATTGCATCATTTATATATATTTATAGGATATTATATCACACTAGTACTTTTGTATAATAGATCGGTCTGTCATGTTCAGTAACCGGTAATAATTGTGCTTGCTTGACGCCCTGTGCGCTATATTTTTTCAGGAGGTCGAGCACAGTAGGTTTTGCTTAGTGAGACTTGGTTGATCATTTTCGGGATTCTTTGGAGTTCTTTGGATCGCTGAGCTGTCGTAGGGTATTTATGATTTTTACTTCATATTTCATTGTCGTAGTTTTATTCTCGTTTTTAGAGTTAGTTGAGAACTTTATTCATTTAATTTATATTGAGTTATTTTTCCGCTGCGTTTCTTTGATAAGTAGATGTAGTTAATTTCTTTAGAAATATATTACATCTGTGGGGTTTCATCCGTGGGATGCCCGACTTGTTATGCCTAAGGATTTGCTTTATGATTTTTATCAGAAAGTGGATTTTGGGGCGTGACATGGCAACACCCACTCCTCCAAGCCGAACATCAACTGTAATTTGAGATGAATTAAGCTTGGAAAGGCTATTAATTGCCCTCTGTTTATGGAAGAAGTAGTATTATTATCTTCCTCTTCAATATCTGAAATCCCCAGAAAATCCAGACCTAATCGCCTTACAGATTTCATTCCTTTAATTTTGAGCACCTCAAGCATTGGTAGTCTCCCCAGTGAAGGCAGTGTTGTACTTGTACACTGAGTTAAATTCGTTAGCTCTAATGTACGGAGTTTCGAGAATATTGGAGCTAATTCGCTCATCATCCAGCTTGGTAACTTGGAGCCAGGGTACTGATTTATTTTCAGTTCCTCCAAGTTAGGATGCGGTTGAAGTACTTCCAACACACCCTCCATCTCCTCTTTATATCCTTCACTTATATTTTTCGACTCATTTGGCAACCCAAAATCCAATGTTAGAGCATGGATGCCTCGCTTACTTGCCAACTGCACTTCCTTAGCCTCGTTCGCAGATTTCACTCTCCATAGCCCACTTATTTCTATGCTCCCCTGGATCAAGTTTAGGCCTTTTAGATTTATTTATTTTTATTTTTATTTTAAGCTGGTTTTTTTAGGGATCCGCAACCCTGAGTTTCCAACTCCATGAGGTTTCGAACCCACGACCTCTCACTAGGTGGAGAGGTACTAATGAACGGAGGGAAGCTAATCTCTCTATTCCTTCAGGTAAGGATGTCAGCCTCTCCGTGTCGTAAATTTCGAGATGACTTAAGCTAATCATATTCCCCATACTTACAGGTAGTTCACAAAGAAGAATACATCCGTTGAGTTTCAAGGTCTGCAGATTACACAGATTACTCAAACTATTAGGTAACTTCTTCACCCATGTCCTTGACAAGTCCAGATACCGTAGATGTATCAATTCCCCTATCTCATCTGGAAGTTTTCCAATATCGTAATTGTCGCTCAAATCCAACGACCTAAGGCATGTCCAGAGCCGAAAGATCTTACCATTGAGATGTATATGTGTATGCAATCCAATTATGCGGAGGTTAAGGTTAAGCATCCTAAGGCCCTTAATGGAGGGAATAGTACTAGTCCGTGCATTTAGATGATGTAACTTTCTATTGTCAAAAGTTATATCATTTCTTTCAACAAATAATGTTTCGTTCTTCGTGAGAAATTGCACAAGGTCATGAACTAGATCATGCATTTTGCAAGAACGTACGTTGCCATCTTCATCTGTTTTTACATCTTGAAATAGTGAACGCGGAACTATACCATCCAAATACTCCTCCCCAACCTTTTCCATTTCTCTTTTCTCAGTCGAGTAAAGAAAACCATGCGTCATCCACAACTTGATTAACTCACCCTTTTCAAGTATGCAATCTTTCGGGAATATAGCACAGTATGTAAAACATGGTTTCCAAGATGAAGGCAAGTCATAATAGCTCAACAGCAGAGCAGGAAAAACATCTTTTACAATCTCTTGTATTCTCCATGTCTCACTTTCCAAGACCTCTTGCCAATCTTGTATTTCTTTTTTGTATTGCAACACACTTCCTACAGTCTTTAGGAAAAGAGGCACACCTCCACACTTCTTTGTGATTGCCTTCCCGATTTCTTCAAAAATTCCATAGTCTTTGGTTTCCATTTTCATTGAGGCAGCAAAACGAAACAATGACCAACTATCTTCCTTGGTCAAGCCCACTAGCTCATGTGTGTAGGTCGACTTCATCATCAACGCAACTTTTGCTTTGCGTGTGGTGACCAGAATTCTACTACCTGGTGCACCACCATCCAGAGCAAGTTTAAAGGGACCCCATTGGTTACTGTACTCAGTCCAAACATCTTCTAAGACAAGCATGAACAACTTATCTTTGACTACTTCAATCAAAAGACTGTGCCAAGTGTTTCACTCAGTAACTTCTGGAACCTTTGCACCGGTAGCTTCAATTATTGCCTTGGCAAGCGTTACCTATCAAAAGGTTCGGACACACACCCACATTGTCTTCCCAAAGTAATTTTCGACATACTTATCGTGTAAAATCATTTGAGCGAGAGTAGTTTTGCCAAGTCCTCCCATTCCGACGATAGAGATGACGGGGACACCAATTTCATTTTGACCACTCTCGCTTAACATCTTGCTTACTATGATATTTCTATCAACATCACGACCATAGACCTTTGATACATCGGCAAAAGAACTAGTCTTTTCTCGTGGCGGTAGCGGTGGTACCTCCGACGCCATACCATATGTGAGGCCATAGTTATCCTTATCACTGGCGATGGAGCCAAGTTTTTCCCTTAATCTTTTAATTTCACGTCCCAAATTATGTCGCAAAAGAACATTATTTTTAAAACAAAAGCAAGGATAGAACAAATGGGAACATACCTTCTTATCTTTGGACTGAGCTCTTATTTGAGACTTAAGAAGTTTGGAGTTCCACTTGTCCACCACATCCTCGATTTCGTAGACAACCTCCTTTAGGCTCTCCAGCCAGACCTTCACTCGTTCGTCTTGAACTTGCTTTTTCTCAGCATCATGGAGCACAGCTTGGATGGTTTTTAATGTGGTTTCGAGTTTTTTGATGTCTTCCTCTACGTGCACGGCCATTTTCACTTTTCCACTGACCTCCTCCACGAGTAAAGTCGCCAATTGGTCCAAGAGCACGGAAACAATCATCTCAGCCATATCTGGGTAACTAGGAGGATGAAGAGAATCAGAAAATACAGATAAAAGTTGCAAACTTGCAATAGGATTATTTCCCAAATGCTTGCGATGTATAATGTTTACATTTCAAGGGAACCACACATTCCTTAAAGTAGTTTAAAGTAGTGATTGGTTCGCACAAGAAAAGTATTGGGGAACTTTATAGGAACTTTAGATTAAATGTCATTCTCAGGACCATGGATGGACCTAAGCTCTTTAAGTAGGTTGATGAAATGCTAATGTCAGACCCAAGGATTTTTAATAGCTTACAACTGGAAAAGTTACTCTATAATTGCTTAAGTTCAACAACTTACAATAATTAATATAAATAATTGGAAAGGAGGCAGTTGTGAGTTGTGAGTTGTGAGTTGAAAATATCATGATTGATGAACATTATAATTTACTACATACAAATTACCATGGGACAAAATGTTATTGTTAAGCAATGTAAATAAGATTAACTGTAAATGTTGCTGTTAATCTGATTAATGGTTCTAGTCCTTCATAGGTTGCTCTACACATACCCAGTTTCATCAACATCTCAAACTTCAAACAACTCAAAGCCTACTTACTCTGTAGTACAAACTAAAGTTTTGATATGTTGAGTTTACACAGGAACTTTAGTCTTCCAAATCCAAACCCAAACCCAACCCAATATAAGAGGAAGGCACCAGCCAACTGAAGCCCCAGTTCAAGTATGGCCGACTTGAAAGGTTTTATATCCTATATACATCAAGTATAAGGAAAGCTTTTAGGGTTTCTTCAAAAAATGATTTTAGGTCTCAATTGGAGTTCTCCCGGGTTCTGGTGGAGATTAACAAAGTAATTGAAAACCACGAGTTTGGTTTGACAGTTAAATCAACACTGTATATCATTTTGTAACTTAGTATCCTCGATCCTCCAGCTATTTTCTGCAATAGATCATATAATTGACTACCTAGGAAAAGTTATTATGGTTTATTAGTTCATTGTGATTCCAAACCATCATTACGTCAGACCATGTATGAGATATTGTTTTATTAAACCTAACGGGACATTGCAAATATATATAAATCTTTTAGGGGCACTGGATTGGAAATTTTCTGAAAAGGACAATCACAGTGAAAGACATTGGATTAGAAAGAAAACTTTATAATATATTTTTATATGAAAATAGGAAGTAGGAGATTCTTGCTGTTTTGTAAATGAAATAAATAAATAAGAACTTATAAGTAAGAATGTAAGATGAACTATACATATCACATTTCCCTTTCTATATGTAAAACGTTACAGCAAAGAAAACTTGCGGATGGAGGAAATTCTGAAACATCCACGCCTGTAGAACTGAGACGGATTTCTCAGGCAAACCTCTTTGCGGTCTCTAAGATTGATGATCTTTTTAAATCTGCTGAAGAGCCCATTACCTTTTTATAATAGTATAATCAAATGATTTCTCTTCACTTCTGACACATCCAACGCGAAGATTTTTTCCCATGATCATGATTTGGTTAGCAAGTCTATCTCTTAAATCTCTATAAAGAAAAGAAACTGTCTGAAGCCTTAAACGGGAATGTATCTGTGGGTCCAGGTCACTTGTAGCATGGAAAGCCGATACTACAGTATGGATTTCATCCAAACATTGGTTATATCTACTATCAACCTGTTATCAAAGGAGTCTAATCAGGGTATATTTGAAGTAAAAAAAATACACTATTGGTTGTATATACATACGAATAGCGAGCGAGAACTCGCAGAGTATCAAACTAATGGTATATCGTAAACCAAAAACACAATATATTATGGCCTTCAATAACGTTATTGCCCTATAAACATTGTGATTTAATACAAAATTGCGATAGATCACGTATGAGGTCCATCGAAACATATAATTAACTTCTTTTTGTTACATGAAAAGAAAAAAGAAATCACGTCAGTTGACAAATTTAGCCAGATTAGTGACAAAAGCAATAACCATGGCAACTACACTATTAAATATTAGTATCAACTGTACTATTAATACTAATATCATTTAACACGAGTTTATGATATAATTCGTGACATTATCGACGTTTTGAAACATAGAACCTACAATACTGAAGAGTCTAATATGTAATATAAGAAGAGATATATTAACATGTCCCCTCTCGTAATTTTGCCAGCATTTGGTGCTACCGCAAACAAAGACCAAAACTTATAGTAGCACCACCTTAAAAGTGACATAACAATGGACTAATTTTTAAGTTTCTTGTGGAAAATAATAATAACTGAGAGAAAGGATGTAAGTTTTGGGCTAAGAGCATGGGCAGCAGGCTTATCACTAAGATAGCGATCCAAATCAAGCAAAAACTCCTTTTGCAGTATTGTCATTGCTCAAATAACGATTCAAATCATAAAATTAGTGGCTATCTGTGGCGATGCTGGTGTGGTCAGAGTTATCAGTTGGCCCACTTGTTTAATGTTTGTTTAATTATTTTATTGTTTTCGTGTGCGGCACAAAATAATCCAAAAACTTGAGCTTGAAGTATTACAGCAACCATTTGAACCGAAAGTTCTGGAATCTTCAATTTGAAACCCAGAGGTGGTTGAAGTTTGAACCTTTCCAAGCAAATTCGTGTTTGTTGCAAAAAGATTAGCAAGATGATCCTGAAAGCAAGTGTTACCAAAAGCTGATGGCTCAACATCTTCAATTCTATTAGCAGCTGATTTACACACATGAGGTAAGATAATTTCAATCAATACTTCAATTCTATTCTTCTCCTGTTTCATTCAGAGTCATCATATCAATTTGCATTGTTTTCTATTTTTGATAGTACCTGTAAGTTACAAGTTTCACTATTCACTATGACAACCGAAATTGATCAGGTATACATTTCTTCAAAATGAAGCAAAAAAACGATGAAACATATCGTCTATCTTGAATGGAGTCTCAACTCTTGGATTAATGTTTTATGTTTCCTGAATTTTTCTTTTTCCAGGAATAAGCTAGCCTAATGGAAGTTGAGGATTTAGAAATCTTATTTTTTGAAGAACCTTAATGTTGGTATCACCATGCAACCAGAAAAAAAATGTAAACAGACCATAAGGAAAAATGTTATTAATTTCTCGGTAATGGCTTGGATGTGTATTGGGAACATTCACATCAGGTAAATATTTTATGGACTCATTTTCTTATTGTTGAGTATATTGTAATTGTGACACTAGGTGGGATTTACCCTGTTTTCTAATTGAAACATACTAAATTTGATTGGATAGAGATCTGGTCGCCAAACTTAAACTTTGTTTTTCCTTATTGTCTTGCTACATTTTCCCTTTGTTCTTATAAATCTTATCCGAATTTTTGCCATATCTCTCAGATTTGCAACATAGTAAAAATAGTGGAAATGAAGGGAGAAAAGAAGGCGTCAAGCTGTGCCCTCTTCTGCGTGAACTTTAAGTTTTACAACATAGATTTGTTTTAGCTTTGTATATGTTCAGGTAAGCTTTGTGTACCATGAATCATATATTTTCTTGCCGTGAGCTGAATGATTTCAATATATATTTCTTCAATTACTTCAACCTTAATATGTTTAATCCAGTGTCTTACACTCTTACTGTGTGTATAGAGTATTCATCACTTCATCTTTAGCATTATTTTGTATGTTAGACTTGTTACCAGTAAAACTATAAGACTGATTTACAAGTAAACATGATTTGTGTTTAGCCTTATTACATAAGTAATAGTACATCATCAAAATTTCTCTTACAAACCATATTCTATTAGAACCTAATGGGATTATGTACGGCAAATCATATTTTGTAACAATTCAATAAATTAGGTTAAGAGCAACTGTTATTTTGTTTACTCCTTAATGATGTTAGATGAAAACTTCTGGGATCTCCTTATCTTATATAAGTTGTATGATGATGAGCGCCAAAAATACACCCAAATCACTTGGCCTCTTTGTGGAGGTTTTTGTTCCACGTTTTCCGAAAAATGATAAATTTTATTTCTTCTTAACTGGATTTGTATCAAGAAGGCTATATTGGAAATATAACAATAAGAAGCGTACTCGAACATTGAAATACTCTTCTTTTTTTGGAAGGAAGATAGTATCGAAAAAGAACATACAACAGAAATAGAGAAGCCAAACATTAAGAGGAGTTCATTGCATCAACAAAAAGTGTGTACCTCAGTTCCCTCCCCCATCAGACTAAATTGAAGCCGAACTTCTCAACGAATGAAGGGGATCAGAAAGTGCTCCCCATATAGTAGCAACAAAAGAAAATTTATAGTCACAATTAATAACCAAAAAAGGAGCATACTTATGGGCCTAGCGACAAATGTGAACCTAAAACTCCTGTCAAATTGAGTTAGGTTTCACTTACCTTCCACAATAACTGGTAAAATGATGCCATAGAATCATTATTTGAAAGATCGACGGATCCAGCACGAACCAAGATAATGGAAGAAAATATGAAATGCCCTCATACCTGCACCAAAAGGGTACTAGAATTGTCCGACATTTGAAATTGTAGTAAACTTATTCATACAGTGAAATGAACAAGGAAGGAAAAGTGCAAAGATCCTTTAGTAGACCCATATGCGATGTGCAGAACCTTCATTACAGGTATCTTGTACATGGAAAGATTAGGATATCACAAAAGTTGGCCTCAAAAGGACCTCATCATTGAAGCAGGCTAGGATGCTAAGACAATTAAATACTGCTATGTAGGGTCGAAGAGTTCTGTTCGAATAGATACTGTCTATGAACAGACTTTATTCGAATAGACTTCTAAAGTCTATTCGAATAAAAGTCTTAGAAGGGTTTATATATTCGAATAGACCGAGTTGAATATAAACATCGTAACTCAGTTTTAGATTGTTGAAATGAAGACGTTGGCTTGCTTCGTGATCCGTATTGATATAATAATCTCCCAAGTATATAAGGGAGATTTATTCGTGGAAACCTTTGAATAAGTAAAAACCACTATCTCTCTTGAAGATTTCGAAATAATGAACTTATTGATGGAGTGACTATCTATTAGAGTGTTTTGGATGGTTTGGTACAGACTTTGTAGGTTGAAAAATATGTCATTAATCTGTTATTCATTGGTTCTATTTATAGGTCCTATTTATAGGTCTCATATTATGACCGTTTTATGACAATTATTTCTTTAAATGACGAACGTTACAGTCATAGTTTTGATGAACCTTCATAATGGTTGTGTAACAGTTTGATTCTTCTTTTCTGTAACGGTTTCTTTAATAACGTCGTGTGTTTATGGAGTCAAACTGTTTTATATGGAGGTCGATATCAAAGCTTCTAGTAAGTCGAGGGCGGGAATAAGTCTTTAACATAAGGTATACCTATATTTTCATATTTTGCATGGCAGGCAGCTAAAGTGAAGGTTGTGGCCAGAATGAGCTCAGCTTGTTAATTTGTCTGTTATATTTTTTTAAGCTCCTCGTTATAGAATTCAACCTATGGGATGGCCATAATCGGGCAGAGTAATGGAGATGGTGCCAATGACTTTTGCTCATTTTTCTGGATGATTCAGATGTTCCAATTAATCCACAAACATATGTGATTGATTCAAAAACACCAGTACTAAACAATAAATTTTGATTAATTCTCAACTTTTCTACATCAACTTTTGTTCCTAAATTAAATTTATATTCGCATATATCAACTCCTGGAAATCCCACTGTCTCATGGAACTGATAAACCGGATATCTGATTTCAAACCACAGCCGAGCCCGGTTGAATTTTTTTTCCTTTTTGGTTAAGGGTCAAGTGATTTTTCTTCTGTTTATGGAAGAAGAAGATGATTTGAAGTTTGAAATTGTAAAACAAAAGATTCTGTAACGTTGATAATGAATGGCATGGCTTCAACACCAACAACTCAATAATAATAAGTTAATGAATGGCAATGATAGCCTCATTGCCCACTGTCATCAGTCTGTCTATATTCATATATTCTCTCCTAAACTGGACTTCTCTCAGAGTCCTTAAAACCCTTCCAAACTCCAGAGTTCTTCATCTGCAACTGCAACTACAAGGTCTTCTAACTTACCACATTTTATAGAGAAAGTGAGATTTCTTTCTCTAATGGAGTTTGTAATGAGGGTGTCTTCATTGGCTGTCCGTGTTCTTGTTATTGTAGATTTTGTTTTCCCAGTAGTTAACGTAAATGCCCAAGCTCCTCAACTGGCTGCAGTGCCTCCTAGTCCTCCTACCAGCGACGGTTTGCCTACAAACCCCTTATTCTGTCTTCAAAATATATGTAATAACGTTGCGTCATTCCATTTGAGCAACACTTCAATTTCACATAGTTTTTATTTATTTATTTTGTGATGATTTTTACAGGAGTGGCAATTGATCAAGGGATAGCTTATGCACTTATGTTTGCGGCATTACTTCTCACATACCTCATTCACTAAATGGACGAGGTTAAGAATTAAGATAGATGAGATGTACTTCTTCTCAAGGCAAATACATCAAGGATTGCTTTTGGTTGATAGACACTTTATTTTCTCTTGTTCACGAGTTTTGATAGCCTGTACTTTTTTGATCTTTTCCCCTTGCATCGTGTACAATTATCGCCTTTTTTCAGAATTGATGAATTATTACATGTTTCGTGCCTCAAGATCGCAGTCAGTCCTTTTTTTTTCTATTTTTCAAGTATTTTTCATGTAACAAGAAACTTATATGGAGATCTGACACTGGTTCAATTGAATCAATTTCGACCATAACGCAGTTACATAACCCATTGACAACGGGGATTGCAGGAAAGAATACCAAACGGTATAACTGCAAGAATAACTTTATCACACATTGGAAAACTTATATTCACTGCCCGTCTTTCAAAAGAACTGAAACTTGGGCTAATCGTAATACAATTAGTCAAACTTCTATGTGCAATAACAGAAATTTAAGAATTTTATCCAAGTACAAAAGAGATAATAGAGAGACATGTCAGTTTAACTTATGTAATTTATGCAATTTATGCAAATGTCTTCTTCCTGCACCACAAGAGAGGTATACATGAAAGTGAAGTAACCGTGAGAGTAACATCCCATTTCACACAGCAATCCAATCTTTACATTATCTCTTTTCACCGGCGCTTTTGAAACCTGTAAAAATGAAAATCCAAATAGCCTCAAAATCGAAGTAGAGATCTTCCCACTACTCACAACGAGTTTGTGTAGTTGGATTCAATCTAATTGAATCAAACTATATCTGAGTACAAACTTAGGCATAACCTGAAAATGACTGACTATATGGTAGCACGTTATGAGCTAATGCTCCAAATATTGAAGATATTTTCACTTTTGACCTCAATATATCAAAAGAAAAGAGCAGGCAAATACCTTTTTACAGAACCATCTCTGCCTGTAACGCTTCAAACTCCTCTTCCTCGGCTGTCTTCTGGGGCATGGGGCGTGTTGGTTGCCTTCCTGCTGGGTTACGCACTGGAGCTGCAGGGGCAGTAGTGGCAGGTTGGAGAAGTTGTTCCTCCAACTCCGCTCCTTCTAACTCCTCAAGTTCTGCCTCCAATTCATCCTGTAACAACAATGATAAGTACAGTACTCTTGTGCAAAATAAACATTATAATGTGTTTGCAATAGTAAGAGTGTAAATTTCTTACTAGCAATCATTATTTAAAATTTGAAGTTAAAGAACCCTACTTTGGTACTTCAATGCTACTAAAAATTTGAAACACGTGAAATTCTTTCTTCCCAAAATAATGGAGATCTCAGAAGCAGTAACTGCATTCTCCATTCATCATATTTCCCCAAATGCTCCATACCTCCTAATAATCCCTCATAAATTCTCAGTCCCACATATTTCCTTTCAGTTCCTCCATACTCCAATTTCGTCATATTCCCACCATATCTCCTCGTATTCCTCTACATTCCCTATATTCGTTTTCATTTCTACAAACTTTCCAACTCCATACTTCTCCATATTACTCAAAAATTTCATTATTTCCGCTAATTTTCTAAAGAATATTTTTAATTTGAAGGATATGTACCTCGTCGAAGTCGGCAGCAGAGCCTATCGGCGTTGACAATGCTTCCTGAATCTGCTTCATGTTCTCTGTCTGTTCATTAATCTCATCCATTGTCTTATCCACGTCATCAATGTTTCTACAGAAAGAATACCATTTTAAAAATCAATAAGTATCATTTTATTACTTATATTACATGAAAATTTAACTAGAACGTAACACCTGTGCACATTTAAGGCAATTGACGTAGCAATACAGTCATGCCACAAAGTCAGCTAGAAAGTTTAAAAGATGCCAAATAGCTTTGACTCAAATTAGGCTGATTGAGTATTTCTGAACAAGTTAGTAAAGCGAGTTTGAAAAATGAACAGAGAATTCATCACAAGTTCAGGTACATTTACCCTTAAGTTCTCATGAAAATGCTATAGACAAGCCTAGAAATCGAAATTGAGAGAGACAACAGAAAGATGGAGCCTAGTAAAATATTGGCAGCATCGTAGTTCATTACGCGATTCCTGACATTGTACAGTATTTGACAATCCCATTGAAGGCTACGTTCCATAAATACTAGTGTAAAATATTGGCAGCATCGTAGTTCATTACGCGATTCCTGACATTGTACAGTATTTGACAATCCCAGTAAAGGCCACGTTCCATAAATACTAGTATAATGTATGCTATAAAGTTGGGGATAGTATGATATATAATATATGAGTCTGATACTGTAGAAGTCAGTGAGAGGATGTTAATCCCGCAAGCAAATCGCGAGATTGTAAAATATGGTGCGATTTATTGGCCTGCATCGATGCTTTTACTAAATAATAAGTTAATAACTATTGCAGTTTTAATTTACATAGAGACTGGCTTGTAAATAAGAAGATATCGCAAATCAAAGACAAATTATGATACTCTTAGGGCCACGAGGGGATGCTATAACAACTTTATGAAAAGGTAGATTTACAATATACTTTTAATGACTTATCAAAAATTAGAAGCTGCAATTTTGTATCTTAAATGAGTTATGCAGCACTACTCACGTTGCTTTCTGCATAGCCTTCATTGCAGCTGCCCCAGATCTCAACGCATCAACTGTTTCTGTAGTAGCTTTTGCGCCTTCTAGCAATATCATCTGATATTCAACCCAAATATGAAATTTCAGGGTTCTACTTCCACCGTATCTTTTAAGAATAGATCAAAACAAACATATGGGGTTATTAGATTATTAAATTGTTCACTAATAACAAGAATGTACCTGGTCGTGAATGCGCAATTGAAAGTTTCCAAGTTGCTCAATTTGTTGTTCATAAAGCCTCTTCCTTTTCAAACATTGTATTGCAGCTACATAATAAATATAAAAGATTGAAAGTTTAGCCAATAACTTACATCACAAAAAACGTAGAATCTAATCCAATTATAATAGAAAAAGAAAGGAATGTCAATAGAGATCAAAAACATAAAATAAAAATGCAACCATACCCCTTTTGTTCTTCCCTTTGGTGTATTCCTTGGCCTTTTCCACCTCCTGAGAAGCCTTTTTCAAAAGGACTTTCTCTTTTTTCTCTAGCATTTCCAGAGTCTTACAAATCCACACAACATATGGTTAAAATTAAAATAAGCGCGGAAAGGAAGTGATTGCGAGGAAAACAATCAAAGTATGTAGCACAAATAGAAGAGCAGACAACAACATAGAGCATATAAATGCAATGAAATATATAGACCAAAGATGTTTCATCCTCATGCATATGAAAAGAGAGATAACATAAATACATTAATTTATTTCTATACATAAGTTATCAGCTGAGACCAAATATGGTACCACAAGAAAAAAAATCATAATATTATAGTAAAATGTGCAACCTGCAAAAAAACATAATAGGATACTCTTATGTTAGAGGTGCTCTAACTATCGTTATAGGAGAAAGAGAAATATAAAGAGCACGGACTCCGCAGGAAAGTGAAATAAAATAACAATGACTCCCTTTGAGTAGGCAGATTATAACAAACTAAAATAATAAATCATATAAAATTTTAACTACGCCCTCAGAGTAGGCACACTGACATGTGGAAGCATGTTATTTTGGGGGATAAATTGCGTGAATCGGAGCGCTTTTTAAGCGATGTAGGGGGGGGGGGGGGGGGGGGGGGGGGGATACGGTAGTAAGGTATTTTCGCCGACTGGCGATGCATGTAGTTGCCCAAGCTGAAACCCACCCCGTTGCCATCCCTAACATGTACAAGTACTCTCATCCGACCTGTGGGGCACGGGGTAATGCTGGTTTAGTAAAAATACAAATCTTTGGACTGTGATTCCATGCTTCTCGGTATTGCTGGTTAATCAAAAAGCTTTGGGCTGTAATTCCGTTGTAATGGCTAGTTTTCCGTAAGGTAAACTTCGCCTTACTAATATGAGAATGAAAGAGTTATTGAAAGTGAAGTGTGATCAACACCGAGAATTTAGCGTAAAAACTCAGAGCACTGAGAAAAACCACGACATCGATGAGGATTTGGAAGATGATTCACTATGAAGTTCAATATTACACTTGCGTTTGCAGAATGATTAGTAAAGAGTGCATAATGGTGTGTGTATTTTCAACGCCTTCTGTCATTATTTATAGTTGTATACTTGGCAGGTACAAATTGAAGTCATGCCTCCTATATTTTCGGATAGTGGGCATAGTAATGAGGCCCAATCAAACGGTTTTATTGATTGAGTCTGCCTGCTGGCGGATGAAATCGTTGTCGGAGGTTGTTGTTGACGACTATGGATTCTACTTTCGAGATAACTTGTTGAGCATGAGAAATGCGCTGCTACATCCGTGCTTCCAAGATTTCATTTTAATTTCCATCTACAGTGATGTGATGAGATTTGTGTAGCGCCCCGTTATTTTTCTTTTGTATTCCAGTTGCTATTTACTTAGCTTGCACCTGTATTACATTAGCATGTTCTTGGTTTTGTTTAACTTTGGAGAACCCATTCAAACAACCACCACCGTATTTCTCCTTAATTCTTCTCCAACTCCTCCTCCTCCTCCTCCTTCAACATTTCTTTCCCCTTTTTATTTTGAAATCAGGAGAGAGGGTAGCTAACCCCCAAACCTATTGTTTCCATTAACCTTTAATCTCTGAAGAATTCTTTCAAATCCTTCATCTTTGGTGTGGCTGGAAATTCTTGTGCGAGTGTTTTGAGAGTGGATTTTTACTGTTCTAGAGAGTGGATAGTCTTTGCTTTGCTCAGCATTAACATTCTATCAAGGCAAGTACCATTATTACTGAGCATTGATCATTGTTGATTGGTATAATTTCGGATTTGAAGTCAGTATAATCAAATGATTATGTCATATTAGTTTTACTTGCTAATTTAGAATACTCTGTAGAGATTTAGGTTGTTAATGTTGATCCAAAATTCTGCCAATGTATGATAATCTGTTTATTTAAGGTATATCACAATGATGCATCATGTTATGAACCCCAGGTGATATGGGTTTAGAATGTAAGACATTAGTATACTTTTTAAGGGAGAAACTTTCTTTTAATTTAAGTGTAAATCTCTCTTGGCATCAGTAGCATAACTTAGCTTATATTGGGGTTACATTATACAACCCTCCTTTTTCATAACAACCTCTATTATAGGTAAATTAATAAATGGTTGCCATAGCTTTTAGTGCATGGGTTAATGCACATCAGTTCTTGTAAGGATTGTAGTACACTAGTGTGAGTAGTTGGGTCTGTGCATTGATATAATTTGGAACTCGTAACTTTGATTATCATTTAGCATCTTAACCTAGACTTCCTAGTTTAATTTTAAGACGTGTTATAGGTTGTATCATAGTTTAGCTTAAGCATCTATTAAGACACATTCCTTGGCATATAATGGTGACGTAATATAGTTAAATAGTATACTAGAATCACAATGTGTTAGTGTTTGTTAAGAGGATATCCCTCGTTGACAATCGAAATCTAATATGAAGTTGTCGAGTAGTTATTAATGACTAGGACCTTGCAAGTAAAGATATTTGGTATATGGCTTAACCCAACTACGATTATAGGACTTAATTGATATAACCTTTATTAACTTAAGGTAGAAAGATCATTAATAGGCAGAGTATAATATCATCGACTGAGACCCCACTCCTATATTGTGAGGGTAGAAAGGTCATTGAGCATAAAATCGCCAATCATATGATATAGTCTCAATGCCTATAGAGCAAGGACAGATTGGTCATTTTGATTGAGTGTCGATCTCTTAAATCATTCATGCATAGGATAACTTAGAGTTGTGTACACAATAGGGCTATGATGTCAGGGTCCTTGGGTTCGATTCCCTAAACAAAAGATTAGGTGACTGTTTATCAGTGTTCCCGGGTTGCAAGTCCCTAAATTCTTTCCCTGTTACTTCTCGGCTGCATGCTAAGCGAGCATCCCGTGGGCTTAGATCCCAATAAAACAGGCTTTAGACCTGTAGGTTGAAAATCCTTGACCACCTTGATCCGGTGATTTCCCCGCTAATTCCTGGCTCACTAAAAAGGAATTTGTCAATCCCTAGCTCGCCAATAAGGGATACGCTTCTGTTGAGGACAGAAGGGTGCGAGAGTGTGGTCCCACTGAATTAAAAATAACCCTGTGTACATCGTCTGTTAGTTATCTCCCACACCTAATAATACTTTATAACTATTTTTATAATACCGGTTGGCGCCGAGCCTTAAAAACAACCTTAATAATTGAACCTCATTTCCTCAATGCATTGCATCATTTATATATAATTATAGGATATTTATTTTTATCAGAAGGCGGATTTTGGGGCATGACAATTTGGCCAAGCACGAGGTGTGTTTGAAAATGCAATATTACAACTAGCATTAGTAGCACCACGCCTTGAGACTCAACCTAATAGTTTAGGCACCACCCTCGCTCGTAATCGAGACTTGATCCCTAACAATTAGGGCTCCACCGCCCTCTTCTCGAGATTCAAACCCTAATAATTTAGGCTCCCATTTGGTCTCGGGAGTTTGACCCAGCTGCATTCAACTAACATTTGTAGACCCGTTATTATGTCTCATTCAACTAACTTGTGGTTGATATCGTTTAGTTTGGACGAGCTCTAACCTCACACTATAAGAACATATCTGAAAACCAAAAGATCATGGCTAAGATAAAACAAAATTTTCTTTAACGTGGTGGGTTGCTTCTTGTTGTAGTTGTAGAGAGAGGTGGTGGGGACGGGGCCAACACGACTTGTAAAGCTGCAGAGAGAGAGGAAATGAATAAAGGCTCTGCATGACTATAGTTGTTTTCTCTTGGGGAGTGGACTGGGCATGCTGTTGAAAATAAAACTCTCCCTTACTCTTAATTTGTGTATTATTGTCTAAAAGTGAAATAAACCGGCATGTTAATCTCTTACTATCGTTAAATTAAATCCTATGGTTTTGATCACTATAGGCTTATGTGGGTACAGCTGTATAAACTATAGGTGTGCTATTTTTCGCAGGCTACTCTCTCTCTTATTCTATTCTTATCATTTTTCTCAGTATTGCTTCATTCACGTACAACCTCTTAAATTGTTTAACATTTATAACCATCCCAACTACCTTTATCACCGTCGGCTTAGCTAACAATGTATACAAGTTGGTTAATAAAATAGCAGTGTTAGCTATTGTTAACCAACTCGGATGCATTGTTAGCTACGCAGATGGTGATAAAGATAGTTGGGATGGTTAGAAATGTTAAGCAACTGAAGAGATTATGTTTGAACGAAGCCATAATAAAAAAAGATGAGAAGAAGAAAATAAGAAAGAGAGTAGGCCGTGAAAAATAGCACTCCTACTATTTATACAATTGTACCATCATAAGCCCAGAGTGATCAAAACCGTAAGATTTAATCTAACGATGGTAAGAGATTAACATGCCGGTGCATGTCACTTTTGGACAATACAAATTAAGGGCAAGGAAGGGAGAGTTTTATTTTTAACAACATACCCAATCCACTCCCCAAGAGAAAGCTACTATAGTCATGCAGAGTCTTTATTCATATCCTCTCTCTCTGCAGTTTTACAAGTCGTGTTGTCCCCGTCCCCACCACCTTTCTTTACAACTACAACAAGAAGCAACCCACCACATTAGCAAAGCAACCCACCACGTAAAAGAAATTTTGTTTTATCTTAGCTATCATCTTTTGTTTTATCTTCTGGTTTTCAGATATGTTCTTAGGAGCATGATATCTCTTTCTCGTACTAAAACTCAAAAATTCAAAAAAAATTTAATCTCTGAACTTAACAATGGCATTGACAATGAATTGGTGACTGGTGAGTTGTAAAATGTTGGGATGATATTGTGACTTAAAACAAATTAAAATGTGATTTTGTTTTCAAGACATAAATTAACACCCAAAGGAGCAAATTTGATTTAAGTTCACCATTGCAAGATTCAAAGAAAAAACTAAAAGAGACAGTCAATGAAAGCGCAAGCGGGTTATAGACACAAACACATATATATAACAACCATTAATTTATTTCTATACATAAGTCATCGGCTGAGACCAAATATGGTACCACAACAAAAAAAATGCAACTTCCCAAGGTAGTTAGGGGCCCATACGTAAAAATAAATAAAAACACACACACCCTTAGACGGTCATGCAACACAAAAATTAACTCTAGCTACCTCTCTCGACAAACTACCTAACCTTACCCAATCGGCCAATCACAATACCATTTTCCAAAGACATACAACTCATATGTCTAAGGGGAATGAATGATGAAATAGTTGTTCCTTTCGAGGACGAACGATCGAACAACTATATCTCATCTGCAAAGTGATACTTAAACGTGTCCTCTTCGTCATTCTAGGAAAACAGTAAACCTTAACTTCTCAACATCTTCGAATATCGATGCCACATTGTGAGAAGACACCATGTAAAGGCCTAATTTGTTATGAATGCTCTTAGTCTCCTCCTTCCTCGGCACAACCCAAAAACTCTCACATTTCTCTCCCAAGGCAAAAACCAAATACTTGGAAGGTACGGAATCTGCCGATTAGGTCTAAGCAAATGACTCACACACACCACCTACAGTTCAATATAGCACAAACTCAAGTGCATCCCAAAACATGGCTCAAAAATATCTAAACATATCTAACAAAAACTGTCATTTTAGTGGGTACTAGAAAACCCCCTAACGCTCCAATCTCTATTCACCAACCCAGTAGTACCCACTATCCTCCCAAAAGTTCATCTCTCAAACATACAATGAAATATCACTCAATCACAAAACTAAATCTCAATCTAAACACAACCCACCAATTTAACCATGATATAAAACTACCCCATCATCAAAAAATATATATATAAATCCTGAAACAAACACATTTAGATGATTAAAACACAAACATACCTCATTTAATTTATCTAAAGTTGTCAAAGCATTTGTTTCTGGTTTGGGTTTGCCGAACATCCGGGTAAACATGATTGATTGCTTGAATCCCTCTTCGAAATCCCACTCTTCTACTACTACTACTACTACACAAACACCATCAAAATCAAACATCAAACTATTAGAAAAGCTTTGGATCGATCTATGAGAAACCAAAGAGGAAGAAAATAATCAAACTTGGTGACAGGGAGATCTATTGATTCCCGAATGATTACCGAATGATTGCCGTATTCTACAGTAGAAACGCAAAGATTGGGATTTTGAGAGTGGAGAATCAGAGATTGGAAATTGAGTTGGTGTGAGAGGCGTTGATTTGGAGAGGAGACCTGTAAAGAGGTGAATGATTTGACGAAAAAAGCAAGTTTGTGGGATAATTGGAGTATTACGTGGATGCTTACTAGTGGATGTGCATGTGTAATTCGTTTGTGTGTCTATGCGTTAACTTAAACGGGTTCCAGGCGTGTGAAATTTGAACGCGTTGCTTACTTGCTTATAGTATAAAATTATGGGATGGTGATGCAAACGACGCGCCATAGAAGAGGAATGAGAAGATAATTTTAGTTTGGTTTGGGTCATTTGGAATGACAGTTAGACAGACAAACCCTTTAAGTGTATCATATTTTATTTTTATTTTTGCATATTGCAAAAGCTCTTATTTCAAGATGCAAAATGCAATAGATATGGTTATTGAATGAGCTCGATTGAGGTACATAACTAAGGGAGTTAATTGCCGCATCTGAATTAGGGAAAAAAAACTCAATGTATAAGTACAACCCAAAGCTACTCAGTTAAAATTCTTATTGATATCTTTAAACAAAAAAGCTATCAGTTGAGCAACATAAATAACTCACAAAAAAGTTACACCATTTTATTGCGTTACCATAATAGTACACTGACACCCACCCCCAGATAAAATCGTTACTCTCATTAGCCCCAGATCTTGAATTACTCTCATTGGTCGATGAACTACTCTGGCTTCGCCTCCGTCTCCTCTACATCCGGCTAGCCGATGGATCGTATTGATATACGGACATCAAATACTCCCTTTATTTTCACCTAATAAACAACAAATATTAGATGTGGTTTTCTAAAAACCACATTCTTCTCACTCATCTCAAAACAGAACCAGCACAAAACTACTCATTAACGAGCACTTGTGCTGACACTTCTATCTATCCATCCGATCTACTTCAACTAACAAGGTACATTGATTTATATTTTCTCAATTCTTAATTTTACGATAAATTCCATCCTAATCTCATTTGATTCATCAAATAAACCCTAACAACTACGATTAGATCAAGTAGATCTCTACATCCAAAGATCAAATCAATCTCAATTTGGTCCAATTTTGTTTCCATTTCAGTTCTAGATCTCCGTGATGGACTTCATGAAGGTTTTCGATCAAACAGTTCGAGAAATGTAAGTTTTTGAATCAACTAGTGTTGATTTACGCTTGATCTTGTAATAACAATTGGTAATTGTGTTTTTCAGAAAGAGGGAGGTGAACATTAAGGTCCTTAAAGTTCCTGAGATGGAACAGAAGGTAACCTTTTTCTCAGTGCAATTATATTGGATTTAATGCATTTTTTTTAGTTTTTATTGGCTTATGTTTAATTGTCTGTGAGATTTTAGCTCTGTAGATACCGTTAATGTAAAACCCGGTGGGTTTTTAACGAAATGGGAAATGATGGAAATATGTAATGTGATAATGCTATGAGCCTATGAGCTCGAATGATGTTTGTTGCTTGTAAATCCTATAAAAAAATCATGGGAGTATCAAAAGGGAAGGATTATCTTGTTGGAGTTAGCGTAGACGAGGTTAATTTCATTGGGAGTGTTGTTGGCTTGGTTGACAACTAATAGTTTTACGTATGAGATTATTTCCGCTTAGACAAAATCACACTCCACAATAGGCTTATTTCCAGTTTATACTAGCAAGTTGACTAGTAAAGAAAAATACATACTGTGAAAGAATTTGGTAATGCAAGTTGGAAGAGTCTCTATCAAGCCGAAGGCATGTAGGATTTTAGGACATGATCTCTTCCAATAAAGTAGGGAAAATATAAATAACATTTGTTTTGTATCGTTAATGAGGTTGTTTGATAATAGCTCGATAGTGAAGAAGATACTCATAGATGGAGGGAAAATCTGATAAACGTAAACCTTTATCATAAGATCATAGAAGACAGAAATTTTCACTAACTATCTGGGTGTCAAAGTTATGGGTCACATTATGAAATTGTGTGTTACAAAACAAAATTAAGAGGAAAAATAAAGGTATCATAAACCAATAACTTTTTTTGGAAGATGGCAGAAGTAGCCTTTTGTCGATATCTTTTTGTAGCTTCATGTTCCATAGATGGCTAGGGTCCTCATATCTGGTCTCTCTTGCAAAAGTGGTTGCTCTCTATCTTATATCTTCAGTGACTGAGTACTTTAACCTAGTAAAATAAGCAGAAGTATATTCAGAGTACATTATGAGATAAGTTACATCTTTCAAATGCTGAGATATGAAAACGGAAAAATAATGAGGATTGGGATTAGCTCACTCTACCTCACCCTCCACTTGGAAGAGAGAGTTAGAAATACTTGTAGTCGTAATACTTTGATTTGTCTTTTCAAGATTTTTTCGTATTGAACTTGGCAGGTTTTGGATGCAACAAGCGATGAGCCTTGGGGTCCTCATGGGTCTTACTTGGCAGAGATAGCAAAGGCCACTAAAAAAATGTAAAGCTTTGCGAGTTTATATGAGACGTATTGTAGGCTTAATAATAGCAGTAACTATTCTTCTTGAAGTCAATGTTCAAGTTTACTTTCACCTATGTTAATACGTTTTCTTTTGTCTTCGTGAAGCACTGAGTGCCAACTGGTTATGAATGTACTCTGGACAAGATTGACTGATACCGGAAAAAATTGGCGTCACGTTTATAAGGTTCGACTTTGACGTTAATGCTTTTATCTCAATCCACACTCATGCTAATCATTTATTAATGAGATGAGCGTCGCTATTTAATATTTGCAATAAAGAATTTCAAATGCTGTTTTTGGAGTTTATCTATCTCTAATGGTTGAATCTCATCTTTATATTCGAAGAGTCATTCAAACGTTTCTTTTTCTTTTTCTTTTTCTTTCAGTAAGTAAACTTAAAAACGCATTTGAAATGTTGTTTTTTCCACTGAAAATTGCAGATAAGAATTACGTTTTTTCTTTCATTAAGTAAACCAAAAAGGCATTTAAAATATTTTCTTTTACTGAAAATTGCTGATTAAAGTGATGTTTTTCATAAAACCACGCAAAGCAGATTACAAAACAGCATCCTTGAAAGATGAGATTTTGCATGCCGCATAAGAATCTTTCTGACAAATACTTAAAACACAGGTTTTATTTAATATTAGAAGAGAAAAAAGTTAGGTTGCTTTTGATTATTTTATCGTCAATTACTGTAGATTTCTCATTTTGAATCTTATATCGTATTATTATCATTTCCCTTCATTTTCTTATATGGATTTTCTTCCGGATTTTTTGTAATTTTCTCCTTATTAACAGGCGTTGGCTGTAATAGAGTATCTGGTTTCTCATGGATCTGAACGTGCGGTTGATGACATTATAGAGCATACTTTTCAAATATCAGTATGTCTCTCTTCAAATTTTCAAATGTTCGAATGCACTTCACTATTAACTAATGTGTGATTTGCTTTGTATTGTAAAGTCACTATCAGGTTTTCTGTATGCTGAACCTAATGGGAAGGATATGGGTATTAATGTTAGAAAAAAAGCTGAAGCCATCGCGTCCCTTTTGGACAATAAGGATAAAATACAAGAGATTAGAAATAAAGCTGCTGCCAATCGTGATAAGTGAGTTCATGTGATTTTATTTTGTTTATTTATTTCACTTATAGAATATATTTTTACTCTTATGCTAGTTTGCTTGAGTAATTTTAGTTGTTGTTTTCAGGTATGTTGGACTTTCCTCTACTGGGATAACTTATAAATCAAATATTGCGTCAAACATTAGCAGCAGTTTCCAAAATAGTGACAGATATGGAGGATTTGGTGCTAAAAAAGAGACATTCAAAGACAGTTACTGTGAGAAAGATCGGTTTGAAGAGGATGGTTCTAGTAAGGAATCTCGTAGTAAGTTACGTAAAGGAATTGCAGCCAAGGACGACAAGAATAATGTGAAAAAATCCTCGCGTCGTTTAAGGTTTGTGAAGATAAATTTGTCTTATTATATGTCATGGATAATGTGTATGTCTTGCTTATTTGTGAAAGATGCCTTAGATTGCCTTACTTATTTGCTAAATAAGGAAGTTATTTTGCCCTTTTTAATAATTTACTGCTCCTGTCGTTAATTCACCGTAATTAGGCCGTTTTGCTTCCATTATCTTAGGTCTTTTTTTTAGTCTTTTAATTTATTTTAGTATAAACCTATAAACTAATACAACATTATCATGAATTTTTTAGTTATTTATTATTACATTTCTGGCAAAGTTTAGATAAGCTATTTTTTCCTGGGCGATCCTCGGTTGATTCACCTTAGTTAATTGAGTATCTGATGGTTTAATATGCTTGAATGAACGATTCAGCAATTATATTTTTTCAACCCACCTGATTTGGACTGAGCAGTCTATTATTAGACTGGATGGATCTGAATCCTGTTTGATTCAACAGTTAAAACACATTTTATACTCTGAATCATCTTTAATGTATTCTAACTCGACTATTATATCTCCTATATATAGTTGACCCACCTTCTGATTGTCCAGTCAATTTGGTATTCTCATCTTGTATATAGTTAACCTATCTTTTATCAGTTTGAGAGAAATGTTCTCTCTTATTTTGTAAAACTCTCATGCAAGTGTCTAAATATGTTTCTAATAATAGTACAATAATTCTCTACCAGGGACCAAGATGATTTGGCGTCTGATACTCCGGTTGATGATAATTATGGAGCTGTGCCCTCTCAAAGTTCCACTACAGTAAATGCTCCTGACGGCGATTTTGATGACTTCGATCCCCGGGGAACATCCACTGCTGGTAAGTAGTTGATCCTCAGCTTAAAGCGCAAATGTCCGATTCTCATTAAACATGGTAGAAAGGTGCTTACTCAAGTATGAGTATTCTATAACAAGCTGCTGTATGTAAAAAAAATTGTATTTTTTTCCCCCAATTAATTCTAAGTTGGAAAATATCATCCTCACGCAAATGCATATATCTTCAAACAAGGCTGCAAGGCAATTAATTCTAAGTTGTACAGATTATTGTGTGTGTGTGTGGGTGGGGGGGGGGGGGGGATGTCCCGCCTAACCCCAGCTTCCTTCCTCAAGAAAAGAAAAAATTATGAGTGTTCTTGGAGTCTTTTAAGTAAGCAAATCTACTTCAACTTGCTAAGTCAAATATGTCGTTTGGAAATTTATATCACAGTAACAAAATAAACAAAGACTCAAAATGTTGAAGGAGAGGATATAGCACTTTCACATATTATAAAAGTGATGCATATCCTGTAATTGTTTGCCTTTTCATTTTCTCACTCTTTGTCAAAATAAGGGGCTCTTAGCTATAGGGAAAGTAGACATATCAAAGTATTATAATTTAATGTGGATGTTTTGAAACACTGTCCTATTTGATAGGTGCAGCTTCTGTAAATGTCAACGAGGTGGATTTTTTTGGTGACCTTATGGATGCACCAGCCAGCACTCTTCCAGGAATGAGTACAGCAAATGGATCAAACGAAGTCGATCTTTTTGCAGATGCAGATTTTGTATCAGCCTCGTCTCATGATGTTTCGGGTAACTTGCAGACTGAGGTCAGTTCTTTCTTCTTCTAGAACAGTGTTCTTTTAAAGTGCAATAAATATGGGAGTTTGGATTAAAGACTCTAGGGAGTTAGTTGGTTTCAAACCCAACTTACACAACAGATTAGATGCCACATCAACACCATCAGAGGCACCACTTCCTGAAGTTTGGATCAAAGACTCCAGGGAGCTGTTTAAGTTGCTCTTGGAGTAGGGTTTTTAAACCAACTTCCTGGAGTTCATGATCGCCGCATCTCTAAATATGAAAGAGAGGCATCACCTATTATTTGATGTATGAATTAATTAGTCACTGCATATTCAGATTTTCTTCTTATTAGTTTCAGGCTTTGGCATTTGAAACTATAACATGTCAAAATGCGTAATTATAAAAAAATCAGCCTAGTGAAAGTAACAGTAGGTTGCTTCTCCCTGGTTGCATTTTCTGCGGAGTAACATACTGTTACTTTCTTCTCAGGAACTTTCTGCACTATGTAAACATTTTTTATATAATCTGAAAAGCTTAGGCATCAAAGTGTGTTTATTCAGAAAGTCTTAGTTAATATATGATAATCAAAACTACTTGAATTTGGCCTTGAATTTCAAAAAATGTTTGGTCCGGTTGAGTACTCTTGTAAACACTGCGTATTTGGATATTCAAATGCAGGAATTGGTCTATATGACTTGTAATTTGCAATAAAAGTTTTGTTTTGATAACCGTAATGACATTTAATTAATCACGTCGAATTTTCAGTTAATTAGATCTGTATAATTTTATTTCAGTTGCTCTTTTCGTATCTTGGAGTTTTCTTGATCATTTCCGTTACCATTATGTAGGCAAATGTTGATCTCTTTGCATCCCAGCCTGGATTCCCTTCTTCGTCATATTCGTCAATGAACTTTTTTGCTGCTCCAGATCCAGTTTTGAAAAGTGAAACCAAGTCCCCGGAAAATGAGCCGATAAGCTCCCCAACTATCATCGACCCGTTTGCTTCAATGCCGCTAAACAGTTTTGATGGATCTGATCTTTTTGGAGCGTTTACTGCTCAGACTGATCAAGTAGCTAATGAACCTGCAGAAAATTCTTTGAAATCCGCAACAGAATCAAGGCCTCTACCTAAGAAGAATAATTTTCAAGTCAAGTCTGGAATTTGGGCGGATTCTTTGAGTCGCGGACTGATTGATCTGAATATTACTGCTCGTAAGTTGTTTTATTCAGTCATTTCTTTCCATAGTGATATATGACAATCTACAGTCTAACGAAGGCCTAACACCATTGGAACTATAATGTATAATGACACTACATCTCATTATATTGCACCCTTTCCTATTCTCTAACATTCCCTCAAGCTGGATTACAATGGACACTCTCAATAAGCAAACAACCTTAAAATTGTCTTCAAAGCATCAACAAACTTGAGTCTTGAAGTGCTTCATTTTGACGGATGTAATCTGATGTATATGTACCAAATAAAAGCTCAATAAGCAAAACATCCTAAAAATGTCTTTGTAGCATCAATAAACTTGATTCTTGAAGTGCTTCACTTGGATGGATGAAAACGGACTTACGTGTCTCTAAAACCCGTTTAATATTTTACATTTGGCAAACATTTTATGTAAATCTCTGAATTTGATTTATGTTTGTTTGAATTACAGCAAAGAAGACAAACTTGGCAGATATTGAAATTGTGGGTGGGCTAAACTTTGGGCTGGATGAGAAGGAGAAGGGACCTCCCACTTCAGCTTACATGGGAAAAGCCATGGGTACGAGCTCCAGTGTTGGTAACTCTGGCTTCTCTTCTTATACAGGAATGGCCGACGACGACGGTTTCTTCTCATCTCTTAGCCACCAACCGGAGTTTGGTAGCTTCAAGTAGTAATATATTTGGTTTTTTGTTATATGTCTTCCGACATTCTCTGACTATTTGTTGGTGTGATTCATTGTTTCCATTGGAAATGCCTCGATAACATTTGGTTTTATAATTACTACTTGTAAGTCGTGTCTTGATAATAGCTGAGAGAAAAGCGGTTTTCCCCCCTTCCTGATTACGAATACGTTGTTTCATCTATTATCTTGTATGCTTACTATTTAAATCAAAACTATCAGTTGTTAAGTAAATCAAGTGAAAGATTGCCAAATATTTATTATGTGCTTCTAAGATTGGTACAAAAAATAACTGAAATCTCAAGATACTTCAATAATATGATGGATGCAGTACATTAAGCGTGATCTGCAGTACAACAATCCTAGGACATGATTCGTTTGTGGTTGCATTTGAAATGCGGTGCACCTCAAACTTAGGTTGAGAACGACCTGTGAAGGCTCCTATAGACGACAAATGATAGATTCGATTCTGTTTCTTACGATTTGGAAGATCATTTCTTACAACATACATTGAGCATTTGAGATTGTGTCCTTCAAACTTTTGCTTCTTACTCAAGCACCGAACCATTTTATTCTCCACAAACCAACATTCTCTAAAATGAAATCTGAAGAAATTAGATCAAAAGATATCCACAAAACATTTTAGTACAAATTAAGATCCAGCAAATCAATCAACTTGAAACAAAAGACCAAAAACAAATATAAGTTTGTTCGAAAATACAGCAATAAAGCCAAGTGAGAGATCTGGGTATTTTCACAACAGAATTTCTAAATTTAGCAAACAATACCAACCAAAATCTCCCCTTTGATTTGATACAACTCACTTTAAAAAAAAAAGTGAATTAAAACCATGACGAACTCAACGTCATCTTCATTATCTCAATTCAACAACTGAGCAAGACATAAAGTCCTGCAAAAATTCATCGATTTGTCTAGCAGAACTCATATTTGTGTTTATCTATATCTCTATAATGATGTTGCTCGTGAACATTATATTAACGTACTATAGCAAGTACGTACTATTTGCGCTTTTCAAACTCCCTCGTGTAGTTTGTTACACCATTCTTCTCATAAATATACCAAACTAAAAGGTTTGACACCCCTGCTGTACCACGAATTATAAGGCGTGTACATGACCTTATATCATAAATTTTTGAAGAAATTTTGGCAGATTTTCACCAAATAATTTGAGATATCAAAAATGTGAAACCTGCAAAAACCAAAACTTAAGTGGGAAGTCCCTTTTTTTCAATCATGCAAAACTAATACTTGAAAAATGTCAGCCAGCCCAACAGCTAAAAAAAGGGGAAAGATACACATGGTAAGCACTAAGGATGGAGTACATACCAAGAGCACGCTTTGGCTTGAATAAGAGGGACAATCCCTCTGACTCAGTGTCTCTAGGGCTCACATACCCCTAACCTAAATAAGAGAGTGTCTCTCTGTATGTGTTGCTTTGGTTACCCCACGATTCCACATTAAAAAATATCACCACATAAAGATCTTCAATCAAATCCTACTTAAGTACATTTTAATTTAAAAGAGACTCCAAGAACAAAAACAATTAGAAAGTGGTGATCACTTTCTAACCCTTGATCTTAATCATATGTGTTATAATTGTTTCAAAGCTTTTTGCATGAAAAAAAGTTCCTGCAAACTCCTCAAGTGCAATGAACTTTTCGATTACTCTATATTAAGCTTAAGTAACATGTTCTTGACGGGTTTTTTTTCTTGTTGTTGGAGGATACTGTAAATAAATTTGAGAGTAACCAAGCACTTCGAAAGCGCTATAAAATCAATGACATTAGAATTTGACATATGTTCAAATAGATTTTGAGTTGAAGATAATGAAGGAAGAATTGTACAACATACAATGTACCAACACTAACTTGGACAAAGAAAGCATACATATACTTTAAGGAAACTATGTGCCAAAATGTGGGTAGAATTAATTATGAGATAATTATGTAACATTTTCACCATATAATAGGCCAAAATCCCTATCAAACCTCGAGTTTTCTAAGGGGTTTGAACTTTGGACTATGATGATCAAGGCTGGTGCAAATGGTGATAAGATGATATCAGGGTCATGATGATCAATTAGGTTTGAACATAAATGTTTCTCCATGTATTCATATATTCTTGCTGCACAGCTCACTAAAAAAAACTACTAGTAATAGTGTAATACCCTTCAGACGTTAAAGACTTTACGGAGCAATGGCGAGGAACAACCGAACAACCTTAAGAGAGGGAGATAATTCCGTCTGAGGAAAATGTCCATAAATGAGAAATGAGAAATGAGAAATGAGAAATGAGAAATGAAATATGGAAGGAGAGACGAATAACATAGAATGTTTTGGAGGGTATTACTAATTACTAATGCTCTCAATGGGTTTAGCAAAATAAAAACATTATTAGATTGTGGGTAATGTTGGATTAGGGTTTTGGAATGTGAACCAGGACTGCATGGGAAGAGTTTGGTTAAATAAGGGTGATGCTGAAAAGGGAAGATCGTTCGCGGTGTTGCAACTCGGGGAATTTTCGGGTTTGTTTCCGAATGTTTGTAGGGTTTTGACTTGTGATCTAAGGAACTTGAGATAATTTGCAGCTTCTTCAAGCATTGATGCAGTATCCATTTTGCTCCCACCAGGGACTAGTTGTTGCAAAACTCGAATTCTTTCACTTATTTTCTCTCTTCTTTGTCTAGCTGCAACCGTCTGAGGGTCACTTGATATTCGAACATTCTTCCTCTTTGGCTTCTCCACCACTTCCAACCCTAAATGCACCGGTCTGAAAGCTGCAGCTCTGTAAACCATCTCTTTCATTTGAGCAATGGCTTCTACATCGGGCTCGTGATGTTCGTGAGGATCCAACGACGTTGTTGAAGAGTTTCCTTGTTGGAAGTTGATGTTAGTGATCTTTTGTTGTTTCTCCAATCTGGGTTTCTTTGCTTTTGGCTGACTCTCCGTGATATGCCTAAAACCACCTCCGAACATCGAATTCATTGAAGGATGATCTTCATAATGACAATTCTTGTTTTTCTTCCCAATCTGGTTTGAATTTCCCTCGTGGGTCTGAATCGATTTCCTTGCTGCTTTCCAAGTTTCAGAATTAGGCCTAGTATCGGAAAAACTTTCATCCCGCGCCTCATTTATCTCATGAGAGATTTCTTTCTTTCCTTGTTTGGGTATAATGTTCTCGGACTCCCCGGAGGTCGAAGAGCTAAAGTTCAGTAAATTTCTACAATCAGAAAATATCATAGAAATGTCATCATCGTCTTCCACCGATGTGTCCGTGTTGCTATAAGTTGTGGACAGCAGACAGTTGATGGACTCCGTTGAACCTGTAGAGTTAACCCCAATATCTTCATTTGTGTTGCCTTTTTTGACGACTACTACCCGGTCAGCTGTCGTGGCAAAATCTTGGATTAGAGGACTCCACGGGCTCATAGAAGCCATTGCAATTTCTTCAAATTCACGTTCTTGGTTGCTCCATAAGCACGATTGAATGTTTTTAATACCAAATGCGTTTTTCCAATCCAAATTGTCCATCACAACTAGCCCTTCACTATCTCTTCCTGTAAACACAATTTAGATAAATTATGAAAAAATGATTTTGAAATATAAATTGGACTAGGACTAATCATTAGGCTTGCTGGGGTTACCTACCGCGCGTACCTTGTTGTAGAATATAGAGCCACCGTAGAAGAACCAAGTTGACCTTAAGATATCAAACTAGATGATGATGACCTCAAATAACAGAAACAAGGCTAGAAGTTTCGCGATTCTGGTTTGCATTAACTGTGATCATGAAGAAAATAGGTGTGGATAACGTCAGTCTCATAACCAAAATTGTGTCTAGAGAGGGAGAATATCAAAAGTGGGGTAGCTTAGAATTAAGTTTAACTCTCATAGAGATTCATGGTGAAATAGAGAATACTAAGTAAGAAAATAAGCTTTTCTCTTCTACCTTTAGATGATAGAGCAATGAAAGATGGAAGTACTCTTACTAGATGTCATACTTTGGGAAAGAAAGTTATATGGTTGTATTTATATACATGTACAATATGAGGTAAACAGTAAGATTACTAGTGCATGTATGGGAAAAACTTTGGTGTTTTTTCAGGAATATCTTCTCCTGATATTGGGTGCCTTAGATACCAACAGATGGACAACGTTTCAAATATTTGGGTCTACCGGATTTGGAATATAGTATTTTTATAATATCTAGTGCTCTTTGTGCTCATACAGGTGGAGAGTGTAGTAGTGGTCTTTTTTTTGCAGATGTACAGCAGAGACATATTTGAGATGCACATGAGAGAGTGAGAGAGATGTCTGCAGATCAACTGCAGTGAGAGTGAGTACATTTTGAGCACTGGTAGAAGTACTATGCTAATATGCTTATTATAAAAATTAAGTTTTTGTCATAATTTTGATCATAAACCCATCATTGTTAACGTTCTATTTACTTATTTCCAAATCATCTTGTTATCATTATAAGCAATCTATACATCCAGAGGACGTGCATTTAAACTCGATCTATCTATGTATATGATGTTTTTTGGGTTTTGGATCTCACTGCAAATTTTCACATTTCATGCAAGAGTTTAATTTTCTGATCATGATGGTATTTTGAAACTCAATCAACATTCCTATTCAAAGTAAGTGAATATATATTTGTTAATTTCATGTTTAATTGCTTCTTATAACGGCACTAAAACATATATAAAATCCTCTAATTGAATAGAACATGGTAAGTATGAATCAATACATGAGCAAACTCTAAGATCTGATACTTAAAGGATCCGGACGACCTGGGTATTCAAGGGAAAGCCGCCCTCAAGATGTCGCGAAAAAAAAAAAACATATGTAACAGAAGAGAAACTTGAAAATGAGAATGTATTTAATTTGGAATTTTGATATATAGTTAGACCTCCACTAGTAGTGAATAAAAGAAAAGAGATTGAAGATGTCTGCAGGTCGGATTCCAAGCGTGGATTAGAAATCGAAAGATGGTTAGTTGGCAGGCAAGCATGAATATGATAGTCAGAGATAGCAAGAGAGCAAAGATAGCACGCAAGTTGCAACTATGACTTTGTCTTTCTTCTACTATACTATATACATACCATAGTTTTCAGTTCTTGTTTCTTCTTTTAAATATGGCGAGATAGAGATCCTCAGAAACATGCTCTTCCCATTATCTAAACACAGCTCAGTGAAATGGGTTCCCATAACACCTCTATCTATCATTTATATCAACTATATATTCTCAACTCTTACATATGTTATTCTCCTCTGTGTAACAGAGAGTTGCTTATTAACACTTAAGAGCCCATCTCAATTGTGAACAACCTTAACCAATATATTTTGTCCAATATAGTTTTGATCATCTTATATGTGCGAACACTGATCGTCCCATTCCGTTTGGCGCACTTCTCATAGTTATGAAATCACTACATCATACCATTTGTTGTTTATCGCTTGGTGAATGCAGTAAAATATACTTCACTGTCTGCTAAACAGGTTTGCTCTTATTTTGATCCCAAAAAATGATGCTGATTAATATATTTAAACTACGTGTATTTGTGTAATGATCTGATGATGCTAATGTTATCATGCATTTTCTTGTAAACCCGGAACGCGCTATTATATTTATAACACACTAATGTAATCAACCAAGCCTGAGGTATAGTTGCATCAAAAAAATGATGTAGCAGTACTACAACAAAAAAGAGTGATGAAGTTAATGTGAGCTGTCGAGTTTCCTAGAGTTAGAAGTGGGGACCACAAGATCAGATCTAATCTCCACACGTGAAGTGCATTACGTGGGACCATCTGATTGGTTGGTTAACCCAACTGAGGAATGGCCGTTGCACATGGGATCGTAACAGTGGAGCTAGATTTCGGGACCATTTGATTAACACCACGTTGTCGTCATAATATAGGTTATCCACAATGAAATATTCTTTATCTTACTACGTGCTACACTGGATCAGTTATAAGAAATTCGCATTTTTTACGCCGTAGAGCGTGGACGGTCGTACTTTTCTTCCCCCGTCGAATTTTGTGTCGATCCCTAGAATTTACTCACCACCAACGAGGGCACTGGTTATGTATGTCTGTAGGCAGCTCAGGTGCCCAAGGATGATTAGTCGGGCAAATGGTGATAAATTATGAACCTGGATTACCTGGTAAGCAAAAAGGTGTTAAACAAATATCTTTGTGACGGCTTTGGATAATTTAATTTTTTAATAATTTTTTTTATCTACCTTATTTATAGATTGATGAATTAACGGTAAATTGGGTCGATTTGAATTATTATTAAGGCCCACATTAGATTCTTGTAACGATGCTTCCGAACAGGAACAACGGATGTCAAAGTCGATTATGTCGACAACTCGTGCCCCCAATTAGTATTCTGTCGCGATAACGAACGTCGCCATCGTCGTTTTGTCGCGATTGCAGGAGATGGTTTGTCAAATTCAATGGCTTTAGAGCTGAACAAGACCCCCAGCCTTATGGGCTTGTCAGATTATCTTATCTCCTTTGTGTAGAGATATCGCTTTCTCCACATTTCTTACACATGAGACAGGTCTTATATTCAATTTGGTTACAAATGGACTTCTGTAAGCCCAATGGATATTTACACACATTGGGCTTAGAAAGCTCAACTTATTGGACTCGAATCAAGGTCTTTGATATTAGGCAGGCTAGGATTGGCTGAAAATGTCCAAATAAAGCCTACTTACCTAATTACTCCATAGATCCATAACATGAATCTTGGGCTTATTTGTGCTACTCATTTACATTAAATATCCAAAAGCAATTGATATGAAGTTTATAGGATCGAGCCCAATTGCAATGATAATGTCCACACCTTTTACAACCTTGATGGGTAATGGGTTACGCTAAGAGCATCTCCTGAAGTGCCTTATTTTCCAAGGTGCAACCTTACTTTTTTATGCCGCGATCGGGCGCCTAAGTGTTGGGCATTTTTCTAATCGCACTTAGGAGCCTGATTGATTTTTTTTATTTTTTTTGTTAGAAATTAAATGGGCGCCCAACATTTAGCATTTAGGCACTTGTTGAGAAAACCAACTGAAGTACTGGTTTTTTTCACCAAACTGAGTGAGGGACTTTAAAATATGCTCCAAGTGCGGGGCTATACCTACACCAAAAACCAATACAATTTAATAGCCTGCATCTACTTACATTTTTGCGTTGGACTACATTTTTACCAAATGTGGGACTAACTTTAATTCACCGATCTTATCAAAGTGCAATTGATATATTATAGGCTTTCACCTCATTCGATTGGGCCTTCCCCTAAATATGCTAGAAAAAAGTGGAAAATTCCCCCAAACTATTCTTCTACTCTCTCCTAGAGATGCTTTATGTCAGGAAAAAAAAAATCACAAATTAGCGGTAAGTTAGAGAACTGTATAACCAGGTAGTACAGGATCTGAATCGAACACTCTCTGTTTGTTCAAGAAGGCGTCTCCTTTTATTGGGTGAGTGAGTGAGTGAGTCTCTCTCTCTGTTTGTAAATTAGGGTTTCAATTCTTTGATTATATTTACATCAAAAATCATCATAATTATAAGAATATAGATTTGTTTACAACAATTGAAATAGCTTCAATTTGTATATAATGAGTAATTCATTTGCAATATTAATATTATGTGTGCTCTTAGCTCTAACAACAACCCATCCTAAATGAAATTTTATGGATACAAACTCTCATGTAACTAGGGAAATAGGGAAATGGCAGACGGAGAAGCGTCACTAGCTGATCAGATGGCTGCCACAACTTTAACTTGTGGTTCTGAATCGTCCATTAAATGGTCTAAGTTTTCTCGACGTGTTCTCATTCGCACAATAGTTTCTCGTCCCGATGGGGGTGTTGGACTTGCTGGCCAAAAGGTGGCTGTTGGAGGCTGGGTTAAGACTGGAAGAGAGCAAGGAAAGGGTACGTTTGCTTTTCTTGAGGTGAATGATGGCTCTTGTCCGGCTAACCTGCAGGTCATTGTTGATTCCTTTGTTGCTCCTCTAAGCCAACTTGTGCATACTGGAACGTGTATCTTTGTGGAAGGGGAGTTGAAGAAACCACCCGTAGGGACCAAACAGAATGTGGAGTTGAGGGTTGAGAAGGTTATTGATATTGGACCTGTCGATCCTGCTAAGTACCCGTTGCCAAAAACTAGGCTCACGCTTGAGTTTCTTAGAGATCATGTCCACCTTAGAGCAAAGACCAATACGGTAATTTCTTCTCTTAATAGGATTAATTTTGTAAGTTTACGACTTTATGTTGTGTTGATTGGTGACAGCTTGCTTCTTTTATTCTCTAGTCTGTGTAGATTGATTTAGTTTGAGACGTCTATTTACCAACCAATGAATAAGAACTCTTCGAAGCACATAAGATCAAATCAAAACTATCAGTATTCATCAAATGTCAATAACATCACATAATGAAGTCTCACTATCACTAATTTCTATCTTATGGGTAACCCTATTTGTCACACATTTTGACGATTCATGATTTCATTCTACCATTTACAACCTATAAAACCTTATTTTAAGATACCCCCGAATCTTAAATTCCTGACCAAGCAACTATCAATCATTCATAAACCTAATTTGGGAAAAATCTCATTTGAGTCTAATCAAATAATCACAAGCAAAACCCCTATCTTCATTACTAATCACTGAAACGCAATGAGAGCTAAATAGAGTATGAGTGCTCTAATATCACTCAAAATATGCCCTAAATCACTTCTTCAGTTTCTCTCTCTCCCCCTTTCTCTGTGATTCTATCTCTAATGACGTCTTTGAGTGTTTGATTTCGCAACTTTTATGGTTTCAACCAATCTCTTCTCCAATCTCGTATTTGCTAAGCTCTTCTCCTCCAATCTCTATATATTTATTTGGTTTAGATTTGGGTTTCTTATGGTCTTTGAAGAGTGATTTAGGGGCATATTTTGAGTGATATTAGAGCACTTATACTATGTTTAGCTATCATTACGTTTAAGTGATTAGTAATGAAGAGAGGGGTTTTGTTTGTGATTATTTGATTATACTCAAATGGGGTTTATGAATGATTGGTAGTAGCTTGGTCAGGAATTTAAGATTTGGGGTTATCTTAAAATTAGGTTTTATAGGTTGTAAATGGTAGAATGAAATCATGAATCGTCAAAATGTGTGATAAATAGGGTTACCCATAAGATGGAAATTAGTGATAGTGAGACTTCATTATGTGATGTTATTGACATTTGATGAATACTGATAGTTTTGATTTGATCTTATGTGCCTCGAAGAGTTTTTATTCATTGGTTGGTAAGTCAGAGGCGTTGTGTCCTACATGTATGGTTTATTGTGAATATGGAGCTTACTTGATTGAAATTAAGTAATTTAATTCGTATTGAACTGTTTATGGTCCTGCCCTTTGGGCCTGATGAGAATATACCCTGAGGCAACTTTGCAGAGGTAACCATTTGTATTTTGGTGTCCTCTTTTTCCGTGTTGCCTATATTGTATCTGGCTAGTCTTTGTTGTTTCATATCACATCATATAATATTGTCAGTTCCTAATAACAATGGCACCATTACATACATTGTGAGGTACCAATAGACGTAGCATCCAAACATTTTTGTAGATATCATTTCAACAGAGATCGTGATCAGGGTATTTAGGAACTAAAAGTGTTTTCATAACCCTTAAACACGTACATGTATGAATTTGCATAATTTGTTTAGGTGGACTAGAAAGAAAAGTCTATTTATATTAAATTTTGTATCACTTAATACTAAATTTTCTTATGCAATTTGTCTAAACATATACACCCGATTGAAAATATTTATCCAACTCCTTGAGAAATCTAACATTTTTTTCGCCTAATATGTCGTCTACCTCTTCGCAATTTGATTGTTTCTCCGGGGAAACAAATGACTCGTGGGATCAAACAAATGAAATTAGTACAATTTGATTGCCTTTAAAAAAATGTCACGTCGGTCTCCCAACCGTTTAGCTGTTATACTAGTAATCTGTATTATGTTCAAAGATGCTGGAAAAAAACATCCATTAACTTGATTTTGAAAACATCCTTGAATGGCAAATATTTACCGTCATATATTCATTTAGAATGATAACACCTAATCTCGCCATCAATCAAAAAGTTCATGAAGTTTTTTGGTTCTTACTGTTTATAGTGGCCATTGACGCCCACTTAGTGTTGTCGCAATAATAATATGATGCATGGCGACAATGTTAATAATTAGGATTTTGCAATAAAATAGGCTTCTTACAATCTTAGATAACGGCTATTACTAAGGGTGCCAATAATCAGTTTTCTCTGTTTACTATCGAATAGAAAATCCTCCGCTTATATGAGTTGATATATATGTGCATCTTTTCAGATATCTGCAGTTGCCCGAATTAGGAACGCACTGGCTTTTGCTACCCACACTTTCTTTCACTCGAACGACTTCCTCTATGTGCAAACTCCTATCATTACGACTAGTGACTGTGAGGGCGCTGGTGAAATGTTTCAAGTTACTACATTATTTAGTGATACAGAAAAAGTCGAAAAAGAGCTGAAGCAAAACCCTGCTCCATCAGAAGCTGAAGTAGAAGCTGGAAAACTTCTTGTCAAGGAGAGAGGAGATGCAGTCAAATCTGCCAAAGCGAGTAAGCAAGATATTACAACTTCCTTGGTTGAACTTACCAAAGCAAAAGAGCATCTTGCTAAACTGGAAGAGAGATTTAAGCTTAAACCCGGTCTCCCACAAAAGGATGGAAAAATTGATTATTCAAACGACTTCTTTTCTCGTCAAGCGTTTTTGACTGTTTCCGGCCAGCTTCAGGTTGAGACTTTTGCATGTGCCCTAAGTAATGTGTACACATTTGGACCAACTTTTCGAGCTGAGCATTCGCATACATCAAGGCATCTTGCAGAATTTTGGATGGTGGAACCTGAGATCGCATTTGCAGACTTGGAGGTAAATCACTTGAACCAGTTTTATTATTAATCAAAAGTTCTTTCTTTGTTTATATCTAATCATTTGATTTGAACACTAAGATTTTCTTAACAGAGGGTAAAAATGAACAGGGCACAAACACTCACACGTTCAAAAGAAAATGGATCATTCTTTTCTTTGTTTATATCTAATCATTTGATTTGAACACCAAATTTTCTTAATGGAGGGTAAAAATGAACATGGCACAAACACTCACACGTTAAAAAAAAAAGGATCATTCTTTTATTTTTTGTACTTTATACCCAAATTTTAGTCATATTAGTTACACAATGGACTGTCTTATTCGTCAAAGGCGAGGTACAGGAAACTGGAACCAGTTATAATATAACTTGTGATTCAAAAGAATGGTTCCATTTTGGCTTTAAATAAGCACACAAATGTTTTATTTTTGTAAAAAGAAGAAGATTATATAAGTTGTGATGGCAGTGAACACAAAGAAAATAGCTTAATGGAATCGTTTGTGAATAATGTATATATTGCCATGTAATTTACTGTTTAGCGGAAAAAAGTACGGTTAGGGACTATGCACCAGGAAGTTCTGCTCCATGTGACAAACGGCTACCAATATAGGTCACCTACCAGAATTTATCCAAACTTGAATGAAATGCGTTGACCGTGGGATCTGTAACAGGCTCTAGGGGAGTGACATAGGTACGCATGTCAGTATCCAATACGGTACTTGGTGTCAGATATGGCAGCTTTAGAAAACACGGACACAACCTTATACTTAAGAAGATAGTTTTTTGGTTTACAAACCTATAAATTGAATATAAATAGGATAGTTTACAACTAATAACAAATATTAAAAAAAATGATAAGGTTAGCAGAATTGAGTAAGATGTGGAAAGAGTGGAAAAGTTCAAAAAATATGTCAAATTTTTTTGATGATCTAAGAAAGAAGTACTCATTGGTGTCTCCACATGTTGACAATTATGAACAAGGTTCCATGGGCGATTTCCTTAAGAACCACACAAATCAGGCATTGTCACGTCTCTATAGTCTCTAAATAAATGTTCTACGTAACTATATGTATAGCTATAAAAAGAATTAAAAGTTACTCTAAAAAAAATTAAAAAAATAATAAAAGTTATTCACACATTTTTCAGGATGATATGAAATGTGCAGAGGAGTACGTAAAATTTCTTTGTCAGTGGTTACTGGATCATTGCCTGGACGACATGCAGTTCATGGTTAAGAACTTCGATAAAACTGCCATAGACCGTTTGAAACTGGTCTCTTCAACCCCATTCCAGCGAATCTCTTACACGGAGGCAGTGAAGCTTCTGGAGAATGTTACGGATAAGAAATTCGAGAATAAAGTGGAGTGGGGAATTGATTTATCCTCAGAGCACGAAAGGTGAATGTGTATCCTTCATTTTACTCTTTTAATTTCTTATTGTTTGTCGTGAGCTAAAGGTACTGTATGTTAACTTTGCAGATACTTGACAGAGGTTATATTCAAAAGGCCTGTTATTGTGTATAACTATCCAAAAGGAATTAAAGCATTTTACATGAGGTTGAACGATGACATGAAGACAGTGGCTGCTATGGACGTTCTAGTACCTAAGGTATGATGATTACGAAATTTATTTCAGAATATATAATACTGTTCTTGAGGCCAAGAAGCAAAATTTGGATTTATGCAATACATGGGTCGATAATTTCGGAATACATGGGAATGTGGGCCGGTATACGGCGTCTCGGCTCTCAGCCAATCAAAATTATTAAAATCATGGAAAGTTTATTGTATTGAAATTCAAAGAGTATTGCAATTTATTATTTCTAGTATTGGCTATTTAATCGGTATGAGTATATGAAACGATATTTTCACCTGTCAATAGCACATAATTTCTTAGTGGAAAGCCAACATTTGGATATTTAGCCGACATCTTGAATTATGCTCGATTTTTGTTACACAAGAATGTACAACATAACCTTTTTGTATCTACACTATACAACAGAAAACTGGATCAAGGATTAAAGTATTATCCATATTCTAGGACACATCTACGTAGTAGTCTCAGACACCAATACAACGTTCATGACAGACTTAGGCAGCTCTTTGATCTTGTGAAGTTCCATGATTAAGATGGTTTATATGATGGACATAATTCATGGTTAATTTTCTTTGTTTACTTTCAGGTTGGAGAGTTAATAGGTGGAAGCCAAAGAGAAGAGCGTTATGATGTCATTGAGAAAAGGTGTAATTCCATTCTTTACGTGCTTCCTTTTTTTTAAGTGAGTCGGGATAAAATCATAGCCCCTAAAGTATAAAGAGACGAGCGCTATGATTTCATTCGAGATGCTCTTAAAGCGGGTGTCACTAAAGTATAAAGACTATATATTTATTTTCATGTGTTTACAAATTACTGACTTTTTTTAACTTGGTTGTATTTTGATGATAACAGGATTTTTGAGATGGGGTTACCTTTTGAACCATATGAGTGGTACTTGGACCTTCGACGTTACGGGACTGTCAAACACAGTGGTTTCGGGTTAGGGTTTGAGCGTATGGTTTTATTTGCTACTGGTCTCGACAACATCCGAGATGTAATTCCCTTCCCAAGATATCCAGGGAGGGCCGATCTCTGAAATGCTTTTTTCACTCGCAGAGAGATAATGTTCTCTTTTTTTTATTCAACTCATTCAAAATTGTGATTGTCGAATTATCCAAATTTTTGTTTCAGAATTCAAATTGTACACATCATTAGCTAGTTATTTGTTTGGTGTCTACATAATAGAACCCAAGAACCCTAGAAGATGCACGTCTTAATTGTTCTACTACTGACCTTAATATTAGATCATGAATCAATGATTTTGGTTTTTACACTAGTATATGATTCTTTTGTCGACTTACCTTGTAAGGATTGATGTTGGGATTCTCTTTTATTGAATAACCTCATAAATTGGCGCGGGTTGTTTGCTTTGAGATAATTTGTATTTAAAAGCGTGGCCTAATGTCAACTTGACTGCAACCAATACCACTGAGTATGAGTAAGAGTATGTTGTTAATTTTTTTTTTTTTTTGAAATAAGATTGTAATGTAGATTATAGGTCTCCTACTTAAACATGTTATTACCTATTCTCTTTCACTAGAGTAAGTTATATTTAAGGCCTAACAGCCTTCTTTTCTCATTTAAAAAGTTGAGAATGTGTTGCATCGGTTGGGCAAGAATTGTCAAAATATGCATTAAAACGTAGAATTACCAGCAAATACAAGATAGAATCATTAGATGCAATATGCCTGAGTTTGTAAATGGGGTTGGTTCAGTTAATTGATACTGGGACGACAGAAGCGTTAGCCATTTGATAATTCCGATTAATCCACTGCAAATCGATTTTGATTCAATAGGAGCCATTGCAGTGAAAGGATTTTCTTTCTTTCACAAATAATTTTGTAGAAGCCAGTGACAGGTGCACACCATTTTATTTTGAAGTGCAGTACTCAACGAGAGTGAATTTGCTTATACATTTATGACAAGATATTCACAGCAGTGTACATTCAATATCAATAGTGTTATAAGATGTTGCAGAGACAAACACAACTCAACATCAATAAGTATGATCAAAACTAACACGCCCCATTTCCATTAAAAGTTTAAAACCAAAGCATAGCAGATTCTGTTTATATAAACCCAAAGGAAAACTAGATAGGCTTCATGTTAATTCTTGTTCTAAACTTACTCTAGTATAAGCTCTTACTTTCATTTATTCTTTTACTCTCTCTGTACCAAGTACAACTTACCCACCACATGAAGAACAGCAACAAAGGCTATGAACCCGATGCTCATGACAAGTACAACGTTAGGAGAAATCTTGAGCCCTGGAGCGTCATCCGTGTAGAACTGGAGCATGTTTCCAGCATTCCCAACTGTGCCCCCACCACCACTGGTTGTTCTCCGCCTGCGGATTCCAGCAGTTGCAGCTGCACTTCCCCTGGGTGGAGCGGCACCGTTTGCAGCCATTCTAGTCAAAACACATTCGGAAGCAGGGTTACCAGCTGAATAGATAATTCAGAATACATATAAACTTGATAAATTGCGGAAGAAGAAAAACACACAAATTTATAAGCATCTCAGGACTTTGTCTATATTTTTCTAGTTCCAACATAAAGAATTACTAGACATCAGAGTAACGGCATACAGAGACGAGAATGGAAAACCTTATTATATTCCATACTTCCCAAAAGGATATCCTAAGCACCCACCCAGCCTAACCACACAATTCAAAAAGACCTTACCCCAAACAAGACTTGCTCTTTCCTCTAATAGATGCACAGTTTAAAGGACTTATAACCCAAGAAAGCTTGCCTTCATGGATGCCTAAAGAAGAAATTTTATCAGTCCTCACCGACACGGGCAGGGGCACAGCTAGGAAAGGGGGCGCAACTACCAAATCCTTACTTCTAAATATACTACTCACTGCCATTTTTTCCAGAGCTTTCATTGTCTTCACCTCCCAATGTCTCAGGGGCGAAGCTAGGGGGGATGAGAGGGGTCCAGTGGGCAAGGATGTTTGTTTGACTACCGGTTCAAGTCCCACAACCTCATTTTTACATTTTTTTGAATATCAAGTCCTACTTCATTTAACATTATATGATTCATAATCAACTTTTAGATTGGGGACTCTCTTCTAAGACTTTTTTTTAACTTGGGATGAATTCTAATATAAGCGGTTCTAAAATACCCTAATATGCTTCATTACTGTTTTTTGACCCCACTAGACTCAAATCTTGGATTCGCCCCTACAATGCCTTTTAATGTCTAAATACGGCCTCCACAATGTCTGTGTTTTCTTCTCCTTTGAAAACCGCCATTATGAGGTGGAAAGTCGAGGCGCAGCAGTTTCGATTGCCTAAATTGAAATGAAATAAAATAAAAATACAATGGTACAAAAAAAAATCAAAAACATAAATAATACTAATATTAACTTACTATGGATTCAACGTTGATGGCAAACATTACCGCAGTCACTGCAAACCAAATAACATATTGTGGGTAGAGAATGTCCCTCTTATAGATTTTAATAAATAGCAAACATGAACTCATCAGTATTTTCGCAGTTTCTCGCTCCGAACCAGCCGAAATAATAAACACAACAAACAAGAAAGTAAAATAAATAGTAAAAATTATGTTCCATTCCATTTGCGACTTTCAACTGTGAGCATCTCGGAGAGTTGGGTCACAGCGAAGCCGACCAACCAACTATCCCAAACGAATTCTCAACCATACGATCCAACCGAGAATTCTCTGAGGGACGTACCAAAAGATCATATACCAAACCCCGAACACAAAAAAAAAACCCACCAATTTCTTTGGGCTATCCAACAGCGTTTCCTAGTACAAGTTATCAAAGAAGACGACTAGAAATATCCCCGGAACAACAAAATACAAGAAAAAGGTAAAAACAGTGATTCGTTCTTCAAGAGTTATGATAGTCATTGTTGTTGTGAAAGAAGAGAAAGAGAAATAAATTTTTGGGTTCAGTTAGTTAGCGATTTTAGGAGAGTATGATGATTAAACGGTAAGCCTGCGATTACTGCCCAAATATCTAAATATCACCCGAGCCTATTAGGTCCCTAGTAAAAAACAGTAACGCATTAAAAATGCCAGACGCGATTTTGCTCTGAAAAAATACAGTAGGGGTCCCAACCTAGTATCCACCAATAGTGTCAGAGGCTCAAAGCATTTTTTCACATGATAAACCGTAGGATTACTAAGTGTGAAATAAGAGTATTATCATAAGATTTACGGTTCAAATGCTAGGGCTTTTCTCTCTTATCTTTAAGGGTATAAGGGTATTATCATCTCTTCATTTGGTTACTTTCATTAGGGAAATAATGAGGGAATTTCAAATTTAGTTTCCTCACTACATAATACCTCCCGATTATCAGTTTTAGTGAAATATTTATTATTATCATACTCCCAAAATCACCAACTAACTGTCTCCAAAAACCTTAAAATCTATTTTTTTTATCTTTTCTTCTACAAAAACAATTACTATCATAACTCTTGAAGAACGAATCACCGTTTTCACTTTTTTTCTTGCATTTTGTTGTCCGGGGATGTTTCAGTCGCTTCATTTGATGACTTATACTTGGAAACGCTGTTGGACAGCCTAATGAAATTGGTGTGATTTTGTTGTGCTCGGGGTTTGGTATATAATATTTTCGTACGTCCCTAAGAGAATTCGCAGTTGGATTATATGGTAGAGAATTCCTGTTAAGGATAGTTGGTTGGTCGGCTTCGCCGTGACCCAACTCTTCGAGATGCTCACGGTTGAAAGTCTCAAATGAAATGGAACACAATTTCTACTAATTTATTTTACTTTCTTGTTTCTTGTGTTTATTATTTCAGCTGGTTAGGAGCGAAAAACTTCAATAATTATGATGGGGTAACTGATGAGTTCAGGTTCCTTGTGTATTAAAATTTTCAAGAGCGGTCCCTACACACAATTCCTTATCGGGTTTATAGTGACTGCGGTAGTGCTTCTATCAGCGTTGAATCCATAGTAAGTTAATATTAGTATTATTTATGTATTTGATTTTTTTTGTACCTTGTATTTAATTTTTTATTTATTTTCAAATAACCGAGACAGCCGCACCCAAGCCACCAGTTCCAGTTTCAGTTTCACCTCTACTTCCATATGCACATGATGATGAAGGTTATAGTGGGAGAGGAAACTTCAGAGGATTTAGAGGAGCCCGTTTTTAAAATCATAAGCATTAAAAGGATAGTAGTACCAGTAAGGCTTTGGGAGAGGAGACATCACAAGAAAGAGAGATGTGGATTTATTATTTTCTCTTTCTTAATTTTGGAACTATGTTGTGTAATAACTCCTTAATTTTGGTAATCCTTATTATTTTCTCTTAGACCTTTCTCTTTTCTCACGTATCTTTATAGGGTTTGCTTTGTTGTTTGCATTATCTCGATAAATTAGGATTGCTAAGCACTTTGCTAAATCTAAAGATGACGGTGGAGTAATACTAAAAGGTACAAGTTCAAGCAAGGTAATCTGCCGACAAAACTTGCTTATTAGTGTATTTTGTTATACATTTGAAGTGTTAGTCGAGTAATACTAAAAATCAAAAATTCACGGAACTAAAATTCTGGAGAGCGATAAAGTCCATGAAATATGGCCCTCTAGGCATATGTCTTGTACAACTTCTCCAAAACCAGTTCTCGATCATTTAGAGTTTGCCAAATCACTGCGGTTAACACCGTGATATTGTTCTAGATAGACCCTGTCACCGACCAATATCTCTCCTAAAAGATCTCCCTCAATCCTACTAACCCAACAATATAAGAAACAACTTAATAAAACAACTCCAACAGTGAAAAAACTAAAATAGGCTAAGTTACGAGTTGGGTGAGAGACGACCATGTGATATCATTTTTAGTCTCCCTTTCTTTTTAACTTTACAGATGATGTTTTAAGCACAAGTATCACACATAATAAGGGACCTTCACATTACTAATCCCATGGTTACTCACAAAGGCCACATATGCCCTTCTTATCACCTTCTTTTTGAAAATGAAAATTTTCTCTTTGCAATGAGACATTAGTAATAAAATTATCATCACCTTCACATCAAAGATGTTCTATGTTTGGAAACCAGATATTAAAGGTTTCCACCATATCTGCTTACAATTTGATTAGAGAACATAGACCAAGCGTTTGATGGTATAACCTGGTATGAAAATCTGTTCTCTCGAAAGACAGGTAACTGCGGCTGGCGTTTCTTCAATAAGTTGTTCCTAATGATAAAGTTATGAAGAAAAGAGGTGATCATAGTCACACAGTGTTACATATGTGGCAAAGACGAACTGAATGAGCATTTATTTTGTCATTGTGACTTCATTAAATGATTGCAGGACTAAGCGAAGGATTTATTAATGTTGGCAGGGAACTACAGAGCTTATTTTTGAACTCGTTAATCTTGATAAAGGAGCAAGTCTGCTGTTTAGAAATATTTGACAAAATTTGCTACCCAATATTCTCTATTTTACTTGGCAGGCTAGGAACAAGTTTTTCATTGAGAATGTGCAAAAACGAGGAGATAAGATACGGAGAGGTGCTTTAGTCAATGCAGGAGTATAACAACCAGAATAAAGCTATTATGAACAATATTGCTAGTGATCTTCAGTTTATAAAATCTCTTAGTGTGGCATATAAGTCGAAGAAGGCACCAATACTCCAGTCTTGCCATTGGGTTGTTCCGTGCTATAATGAAATCAAGGTCTGTTGCGATGGTGCCTCTCTTGGTAATCTAGGAAATCGTCGTATCCAGGGACAATAAAGCTTCTGTGGTAGATGTGCTTTAGTCCTAAGCTTGGGTAGCGCCATTGCTTACTTGGCCGAATGTGTTGCAACTGTTGAGGCAATAAGCAAAGCTGCTTCTTTGAGAAGTCAAAAACTTTTGCTTGTCCTCCAATTCAGCATTACAAGCTTTTAATGAGGATAATATTCCTTGGAGAGTCAGAGCTCGATATAGACAAGTAAAGAAGGAAGGCAGGAGATGATAATCTCTCACTTATATCTAAAAATCGAATTTAGACATAATTCAAACACCAATTTTCAAAACCACACCTAGATCCGAAACTACCTCGAGAGGAAGACTCATGAAATCTTGCGAAACAATTAAGTAACTTATACTATGACATAAAATCAACAAACGGATTAATGATTTAAACAATTTACCTCAGATTGAGTGATTTACCTCTGAAAGTCAAGCTCGCTCGTTCTCTCTCGTTCTCTCAAACGTTCTCCTCTCTACTGTTACGTTTACTAGGGTTTTTATTACGGGCTTGAGTTGGACTGATTGGATAACCCAGGCCCCAACTACAGTAAACTATGGATGGTGCTGCAAACGGCCAAAAACACAAGGGGGAGAGATCGAGTTTGGTTTGAGAGAGGGAAAGAATACAGACGGAAAGAAAACGTTTCAAAGGGAAGAAGAAACCGAAGTAAGTATATGACAGTTTCTATGATTTTGATGAAATTGCGGAATTCGAGCTCAAAGCAACTAAAACTTCTCATTGGAGAGCACGTCGGAATGTTGATAATGTCACTGTGGAATGTTGGGCTTTAAGGTTGCCTTTTACGCTGAAGACTCTCAAAACAATATGTTTGTCTCAGAAGTCGAGTGATTCAACCTTGCAATCTGCGCATGTTCTTCTTTCTTCTTACAATAGTTTACAATGGATGAACATCTTCTACACTACTGTCTACTAATAACGCAGAATTAGGAGAAAATAAACAACTATACTTTCAACAATAGTTTATAAGCTTCCCTTTCCATCCCTCCATCTTGAATTGAGCTTCTATTCCAAAACTCGAACGTTTTCATTCTTTTCCTCTCTGATTTCCTCCAGTTATTGTAGTGCTCATAAATATTGTCGTACCACACTCCTTTAGTTTCGGGCACGAATATGTATATCAGAAAGGTCGAAACACACGAAATCAAACAATATAGTGAAAATATGTGTGCAGAGCCTACAGCCTCCAGTAAATTAATAAAGAACACGGACGTCATGAAATATAATATCCAGTAAATTTGTCCACCACCTATACCTCCACACTTGTTTCTTAACTTCAGTGGGTAAATTTCAGAGCTGATGATCCAAGGGATGATTCCTAACCCCGACGAGTAAGATAAAATGTATAATCCGAACCCTGCGAATGCCAAATTTGAAAACTCCGTACTCTTAATTTCTTTATGGTACTCTTTTTTCTTCAAGTTTATGTCCAAATAAACTCCAGGCGTAAACTGCACAAATAAACACAGTTAAATTGCAAAATATATTGCTTTAGAAACATTATGTTTTTTTTTTTTTTTTGGTAAGCTTGAAGATATTAATTGTACTCACAGAATGTATTTAAAAAAAAATGTGTACTCACAGGGTTCGCGGTTTGAATATAAAAGTAGTCTGTTATATTCCAGCGTGACGTGTTGTTGTCGAATGATGCACCTTGATACACTACATTGTTGCTAGTTAAATTGCACATACAGGGTAAGTCAACAGGTTCGCGATAAAACACAACAGATAGTAATCCAAGACTAGCTATAACACGAACATGCTTATAAGAAGCAATTTTCTCCTCCCGTAGCGATCAGCACATGCGAAACACAGTGCCGAACCAATAGTACAAAGAGCAAAAATGGTAAGAGGAAGAACCAAATTAGCATTTTTCACATTTTGGAATATTGTGGGGGCGTAAAACATAACCATGTTGATGCCCACAAGCTGTTGTATTACGTGGCAACCTATGCCAATAATGAACCATCGCGAGTTGCTGGTTCGATACTACGTTCTTTACCCACTGGACCCTCGGTAAGTATTTCATTTCTGACCCAAAATCGCAATGCTTCAGCCTCGTTTTCAAATTCTGATACATGATACAATTTTGTTAAAAGCACCTCACAGTCTTCTTTCCTACCCTGCAAATATGAATTACATACATTAGAAAGATGATGGACATGATGCAAGTTAGGAAAGATAGAATATCAAATGAGAATATACACAAGAAAGTTTCAAGTACAACCCTTCCCAAGAGAAATCTAGGAGAGTCCGGAAGATGGAGCATGAGCACAAATTGAACAAGAGCTAGAACAGGTGTCCCTCCATACATCCAAAGCCTATTTAAACGCAACGTAAGAGATGCTTCGACAACTAGGGTAGATAAAAATTGGCCACATGCAAATAAGAAAAATGTCGTGCTAATAAAAGCTCCTCGAATTCTATTTGGAGAAACTTCTGAAATGTAAGCTGTTGTAGTCGTCAAGGAGATTCCCACTCCAGCACCCACGAAAAGCCTTCCGACGCAAAACAATACTTTAGTGTCAACAGCCGTAAATAATGAACCAGCGAAGAAAAGGATGTCGGAGACCAAAAACAATGTCTTTCGACCATATTCCTCTTTTGTAAGGAAGACACTTGAACCCATAATTAACCCAAAATTCATACCAATCGCAGATACATCCTATTACAAGAAACATGTACCTCTATCAGACAATGCATACTATTGTAGATAATTATGCAGTTTTAGTGTAAAAGATTATTATCTTTCTTTTGGAAAAGCTTACCGTAGTATTTCCGAAGTCCCTAAAAGATGCGGCATCATGTGGAGCTCTTAAAGGAAGAGTATTGTAATAAATACCTACATTCATTTCAAATCAAAAATCAGAGATAGTACTGTTATCTGCAATGTTGATCGATCATTTTAAGAAATATATTTCGAATAACTTTGTAATAAAATATGTGTACTATACAGTCATGTATAAGCTTAATTAACATATTAGCAAGTACCCCCCTATTCATCCCCCAAGTCGTCTTCTATTAGGTAGATCTTTCATGTTTCTTAGCGCGCCGGTGAAAGAAAGTCTGGATGGACCATAACCAAGGATCATCATAAAAAGAAATCATATTGAAATACCTGAGTCATAACCAAAGATGAGCCAACTAACGGAAGCTGAAAATGTCATACGCATCAAATAACGATTTTCCATCATAATACTCCATAATCCAATCAAAGTTAGTTTATCATCACGGGGCATGTCGAAAGAACTCGGGCCTTGTCGGTTGAATGGTTCACTTAAAAGGATTTCTTACTTTGTACCTTAAGAAAAATGATTAATATAGTATGAGCTTTTTATAAGCATCTTTGAGCATGGTTTATGGGAAACTTTTACATTGTGATTGTGGATCCACTGCCCCTCGTGTAGCCAATAATAGGTAAATTAATCGTGGAAACTTTTTGAATCCAAACCACGAATATAATGAAAATACGGGAGACCATATTTTAGTATCTTAGGGATGCGAGTGGGCACCCCTTGTGTAGCTAATAATAGGTAAATTATTTGTGACTCTCTTATCTATTACTCTCAAACAATGACGAAAAGAGTTTTGCGTTTTGCCGTTCTGTTGTTTAGTTCTGGGCATTTGCTGGCTTTAGTTGGACTTTGACATAGGTAATTCAGTCCATTTTTTCTAAGACCAGAGTGATCCGGCTCATAATTTATCAATATTTGCCCAAGTAATCCTTAGGGCACATGATTCCCGATTCCCCACATGCCTGGTACATCATGAAAATCCTGACAAATGGCACCCGTCCGTGGTGAGTCGATCCCAGGACCTCTTTTTCTTGAAGGATGGTCTAATTAGAGAGCACAACGGAAATGACAACATTTATCGGCATGGATTACATTGGGGAATATTGCGCTTTAATGTCGCCTTTTACACTTCTTTTTCTCGTAAGCAAATTATATAAAAACCCTAAACATAAAATACAAGCTTTTTTTAGTTTGATACAGAATCCCTTAAACTTCCCCAGTTGGGCTAAATTATGAATGCCCATTAAACTTCCTATAAATTTAGATCATTGAACTCTTGCCCAACTGCAGAGTGTTTTGACAAAAATTATCTGTCTGCCATTGAATATCTCTGGATCTAGTACAAAGGGCCTCCACAATAGTCTTGGCATCACGAGAAATCAAAAAACGAAATTGCTTGCCATTGAATATCTCCGCACATACTTTTAATGCAAAGATTAAGTTGGAGATAGTAATTTACATTTTCCAGCTACACATGCAGCAACCCACCCTCTTTTCTTCAAACCGACGTCACAACAGTTGGGTCATTTTGCTAATGTGGCACCCAAAACATTAAGGTTGGTTACTATTGAGTCATTTTAGTCTGTTTCAAACGACCATATTGGTGCATATGCTCTTAAGAATATATATGAGAACTGTTGTAACTAAAGAAATATGATGTATTTGAGGCAGTTACTAAAGTCTCATTGCTCCTATTTAGAGTTGTAGTAACTATTTTAAATGAATGAGTTGTATGTAAATTATTACTAAATGCTAACTTCTAAATTATCATTATCTTCCAAAATTATAAAATTCTTCACGTATCACCATTTTCCAAATGATCAAATCGTATCTTATTTTAAAAGCTGCTTGCTTAAACCAAGATTTTCCCAAAGAAAAAATATTTGAAAATCATATACAAGTTCTTAAGTTTTTTTATCCTTTTATCAAAGTAATCTTCGAGTACTAACAACAAATTTCCTAAATGCCTAAAGTTGAAAAAATAATGGAGGTTTCCCGCCCTAACAGGCTAACACCCTCATTTTACAGTTGGCTCTACCAAACTTGTTTTACCCTAGCTTATTCGTAGCCCATCACTCACAATTAATGAAGCTTTACCATCTCCCCCTACATAAACATTGATTATAGTCTTAAACACAGATCAAAGCGAGAAGCCATGTTTTTCATTCATTTGATCTAATTAGATGGGCACCACTTATCCCATTGCACCATTAGATGAGAAAAACTTAAGTTTGTAACAAGGCCATGACTAAATACATGTAATGCAAATATAGGTTGATGTTCAAAAATGTTGTCCCAAACAAGAAAAAAGGAAAAAAAAAAGGGCAAAGGGTGTGTATTTCATTGAACTAAAAGCCTGGGTCAAGTAACGTCTAGAATACCACTTCCTCCTACTCTCTGCAACAACAGCAACCAAGTACACTATAAAGCACGTCAGTGTTGCACACGTTACCGCTAACTCGTACGCATGCATGAAAGAGAGATAGTATTACCGTAATGGGTCTCATCTCTATTTTTCAAGTCAGTTTTCAAAGGAAAAACTTTAGATCTCTCCTTAGACATCAAATATAGATATCTCACCCTTCAAAGTATGACACGTGTTGAAAAAGAGATAAAAATAACCGGACTGATGACAAATTTGTGAATAAACGTTTGAAGGAAAAATTACTGGACGTACGGGCAAGTAAACAGATATCCATCCTCCCTAGTGCATGTATAAGTAATAATCTCCCACAAAACTTTCCCACTTCTCAAAATGAGTTTTCCTAGTGCATTGATAAAATGGATTACAGCACTTACAGATGCCAAAAAAAAACTTACAATAATATGCAAGTTATGTACAAAAATCTATAATAAAATAATTAGGAGAAAGGGACGCAAGTTAAAATTCCGAGAATGGTTACCTAATTAATGAATTTTCATCCAGCACAACAGTAAAATCCATCTTGTTTTGTGGGAGTGGACAAATAGTAAACAAACTCTTCTCTCCGTCCTAAGCGAATTGCTTATTGCTTAGCATAGTGTAGTAAGTCTCGTATACTTTATCGAGAACTTTTCTACCAACACCCTTCCCATTTACAGGGCGATCATCTTCGTAAAGTAATTCAACTTGTTCCATTAGAAATAAAACTTACAAATTTATCAAACAATAATTTTACTATTTCAGTTGCTCCTTGAACTTTCTTTAGTGCCAAAACATATCGTGAACAGATAGCATTGCAGTAAAATAAACGCAGATACTTACATTGCAATGGAAGACTTGGCCGTCGACCTTGGAAAGAGCAACTTTGAAATCATCAAAATTAGCATTCACATCAAAAGTAATTAAAGACATTGCCAAACAGGGCACTAACTTCAAAACAGGTCCATATGGTTTTCAATATGAAACTAATTTATGTACTACCCATGACTAACTCTCAATACCCATTTCACAGTGACACAGTGTAAATGACAAATTGTTACCATGTTTGCCTAATCCCAGAAAAGCATATGCATAAACTCATATGTACAGTGTAATTAATACAGATTAAGGAAGGCATGCCAATAATGTTAACCAAGAATCTAAAATAGACTGTTCCAGGAAGGCATACCATTGTAAGTGAATTATTCTTTTGGAGTTCATGTCGTGATTGGTTTGTCTTGAGGAAATGTTTTGGAGTTCATATTGTGTTCTTTATACTTGTCCGTGACTACAACATTAACTTGCAGTACTTTCAAATACACCGCGATTAAGAAAATATTTTATTCGAAGAAACTTGGATTATACATAACCATTGCCGACCGCGGTTAAGAAATAATCCCCATACTTTGAAACATAAAACAATGGACCTTGAAAATTTTTAAACAATCTTTTGGGGATAGGCCGCGGTGTATAACCATTATATGGGTCGAGATAACCATGCTTATGGATTGTACTTGGTGTTCTTAGGTATCTTCAACTAAGAAACAAAAGGGCATAGTGGTTTGCAAATTGGATAATTTGGCCATAAGACGACCTTGTTAGATTTTTTTGGAAGGTAAGCTGGGGTTGGAGGGACCTCTCCCTATAAAATAAAAAAGAAAAATCGGTACAAGATGGTGACAACTACCCCAACCTCCAACAGAACAAACTGGGAGGGGGGAAGAGCCTAACATCTGGACGCCAAGCCACAAGGACTATCAACTAAACTAAGAACACCAAAATCCCCTTAGAGGCAACAAAATGAACAACGCAACATAAATACCCACGGGTAAAAATAAACCAAAAAGGCCCAAAGAACTAAGTGGGAGTGAAAATAGTCATGTCTTTTGCAAGTTGTTCTTTCTTCTCTTTCCCCATAGCCTCCTGAGCCCTTTGTCTCTCTTGTGTTGTAGCTTCCTTAGCCTTCTCATTAAGTCCAGAACATGCTCTAGTCGAATTAGAGCATGAAACCAACTTATTAAGGCTAACAGATCTTGCAAAATCCTCTTGTTTGATATTGCTAACATGAGGGTTTTCATTCCATATCTTCATTCTCCTCAGTGAGGTCAACCGGAATAAAAGCAGTAATACCAACATTGTTAGTACTAGCCCTCTTTTTTGTGGTGTATTTGGGATATTCCCAACCATTTTTCTTCTCAACTCCTTTGCCTTTTTGATGCTCATTGTTCTTGGAAATCACACACTTCTTGTTACCAACTTGAAAGCCTTCTTTGTTCTCGGCCTCAATTCTCATTTTCTTGTTTTCCTCATCCTTTGCCTTTTTAGCTTGAAACTCAGCTGCCTTTATGGGGCATGTCATAGGGCTACCAAAGACATTACAATCAATGCATTTAACTGGTACTCAGTTGTACTCAGCAATTACATTGATGGTAAACTTCTCGTCAATAAGCAAGGGCAAAGATTTAGGTAAGAGGCTACTCACCTCAACCTCAACACATACTCTAATAAAAGATTTATGCTTCTTCTCTTCACTTGCTCTATCAAGACACAAAGGTTTCCCAACTATACTTGCAATCAATCCAATTCCTTCAGCATTCATAAACTGATCCGGTACATCTTTCAGAATCACCCATATCGGAATAGAAGAGACCTCGGTAGGTTCAAACTCAATAAAAGGCCTTCATGGCCTAATAATAAACATTTTACTTGCAAGATGGAAAAAACCCATCTCTAAAACTCTTTCTCTATCCTCATCGTTCCCAAATCTGAAAAAGTAATTGTTGTTCTTCTTTAAAGTCACCTCAAAGTCACTCTTGAGGCCCCAAGCCTTAGATAGAGTCTTTGAGGTACTTGTAAGGAAGTCTCTTGCCAATGAAATTTTCCACAATAATCGATTCACTGTTCTTAATGTTATCCTCAAAGTTGCTAGAATTCATCTTAGTGGTACCAATTCCTCTAATTAAAGTGGGTGGAGTGTAAATTAACTTAGCTTTTCCTCTTGATGCGGATGGGGCACCCAACATCTGAGCCCAACTAGGCTTGGAAGAAGTATAATTATTCTCAGTAGTTTTGTTGGTAGAAGGAAGAGCATGAAATTCTTCAACAGTAGAGCAACTAACCTCTCCATGAATTGCAGATTTCCTTGCACTTAACTCTTCATTTGCACTCACAGCTATACTATCCAACTCATCAACACAATCAGCCCCCAAAGCTTTTAGAGGGCAATCTTCTATTTGAGCATCTTCCACAACTCCTTCAGTTCTACTAGGTGTTCCACCCTCAGTACAACTCCCATCATCAACATTAATGGGTACAGGCTCCTCATTACCATCATCATAAAGGGTCATAGCACCTGAATTGATGTTTGTTTCTTCCATATTGGCCTCCTCATAAACCTCAAAATCTTGGTTGTCTCTGCCAATAGATTGATCCATTTTTATCATACAAAGACGAACCTCAGGAGATGCAGAGGCTTGAGTAATTGCTTCCAACTCTAACAAATACCCATCAGCTCCATCATTGTTTCTCCTCTTTGTAGCAACTGCAGCTCCATCGTCTTTATACCTCTTAGTCAAAGTTCTTGCTCTTGTAGATCTACGAATTTCCCCTTCCCTCACTGCTCCTATGTTGTTCTTCTTCTTAGTTTCTCCGGCCATAGCTGGAGAGGAGGGATGAAACACTTCTTCTAAGATTGGAGCATCGTTTCTCTTCAGACTATCACCCCCTGCGTCCATCAGTGATTCTCTCCTAGCTTCCTTCACTGCTGCTTGTTGGTCTCTGAAATTAGAATGGTGGAGCTTTTTAACCGGTGGGGGCGAGAAGAATTGTTGTTTGATGAGATCTCGAAAGATTTCTTGAGCCTGTGGATCAAGAGCTTTGAATTTGGTATCAAAGATGATCATGTAGATTCCCATTTCATCTTCAGACAAATCAGTTCCCTTCTTGTTGCTCTTTTCACCTTGAGACAACTTGTAAAGCTCCATAATTGAGAGGTCAAAACTCAATTGTGGGGCTGATCCCCCATGGCCAGAGGCCATGGATGTAATTTTGGGAACCAAAAAGCTAAAAAAGGAAAGAGCCTTGAAACCCTAATTCTCGATTTGGGAACCAAAGAAAAATTTCACCACACAAACACTTGATCAGTTCTACCCACTACATGGTCGTATCAAATAAACGTATGTAAATCAAAGCTGTCTTTGTCATTATTTTGTTTTCATATTAGATATTTAGCTCATAAGGAAGAGCACTTGGGAATAGGCCTTGTTAGATTTGATGTTGTTAATGTTTAAACTCATGTGATTATCATATGGATCAAACTCCTGCTTGACTGTATCAAGCTCAATTGCGATCAAATGGTTTGTCCAGTTTCCATCTGTGGAGGAATTGGTCAATCCCAGATATTGACCATAGATTTGAGCTGGAATATCTAAGTCAGGAGCGATGATGAATGCCAATCCTTCACCTGGAGTTGTATTGATGTAACGGTAGATGTTAATATCAAAGGAAGTATTAAAGGAAGCAATATTTCCAGCAGTAGAATTAACGTTTCCTTCCTATAGTTTGAATGGTGTTTTGTAAACTACTCTTCCAGACTTGTTTTGGAAACGGTCTAAAGTGCTTGAAGTATCTGGGGTGATTTGAAGTGCTCTTGTACCGGGAGCTGCGTTTACTGTAAACTGCAGTGTACCTGAATATGTTGTTTACTGTTTCAGCTACTCCAATTAGGTCAAAGAGAATTGGTTGGAAAACAACCAAAGGTATCTTCAACTAAGAACTCATGTCTATTCTTGTGAATAATTTGGCTATCTTGAATAGTTTGATAAACTATAATCTGAATGATTTAGTAAATAAACCAAATGAACTGTAATATAATGTCTTTTGTCCTCGTACTCAACTATATAACGTCATCGTTCGTTCATTGATAAAATGGATTGCACTTGGTGTTCTTAGGTATCTTCAACTAAGAATAGTGTAGTATGTTTGCCAATAACAGTGTGGTCTATTGAATAATTTGGCCATACTGACTAAAATTTAACTGAGAGAATGGGTTCATCAAAGGGAGAGGAGAGGAATAGGAGGCAAGCAAAAGTTTAGGGCAGATAGCTCCATGAGCAGCAGGTAGTGTTCAATAAGTGGTGTTATGTGTTTTCCCTCGTGGCCTGACCAGATGGCTGGCTTTTGGATAGAGGAGAAACAAAGACAGAATTAAGAGTTTAGCTGCCAAAAATCATCATCATAATCCTAGGTGAATTTTTCTATGAGAAATCAACAGGGCTTGATATTTGTCTACCACACTGGAATTTTTCTGTGCGAGTTCGATAGGTTTTGATACTTGGCCACTGACCTATGGCTCGACATGTCGATGATGTTCCTTTCAACCCGGTGTATTTCGGGTTTCCGCTGCCTGATGAGATAGATTGCTGCCAAACAAAATGGTTGTATACAACTACTGATTTGGTCATCTATCTAACCCATCAACGGTCATAAAAAAAAACAAAAAAAAACCTACAGTAGCCTTCATTTATCTTCACTACTACTTACTACAACAAAGTGAAAGTGATAAAGAATGAACGGTGACAGAGACAAGTCAGACGTTTTCGAAGGTATCTATCTCTCTATTTATATCTTTAATGATTCTCTGTTAATTGTTTTGTTAATAACTACACTCATATAACGATATATCCAATAGTGGGAAAATGTGGGGCGCTACAAAGCCAGAGAAAAAACCCTACCAAACTGCCCTTTAGATCAATCTTGTGCTTTGGTGCTATAATGTAGTTTTTGATCCACTCTATAAACTCATCAGGAAACTTCGTGTTGTATAGAATCTTCAGAAGTTATCCCATTTCACTGAATCAACTGCCTTATGTAGCTCTATCTTTAATTATATTTTTAAAATACCATTCTTTCTGTCTATTCCTCTAGCCAGCTCATGAGCAAGCAGTATGTTATCTTGTATGTATTTTCCCTTTACAAATGCAGACTGGCTTTGATCTATTATGCTCCCCATTATTGATCTCATCATCAATGCCAATAGCTTAATATAATTGTAGATGACATTACAGAGTGAAATTGGTCTATATTCTGAGAAGGAATTAGGGGTTATTAACCTTTGGAATCTGCTTTTATAACTATAATGTTAATCTCTTTAAGGATTCTAGATGACCTTTAGAATGCTTTATTTGCCTTAACAACATCTGTACCAACTATCTCCCTACACTGTTATAGAACCTTACTGTGTAGCCATCTATACCTGAAACCTTGTCTTCCTTTACATTGTGAATCGTATGTTTAATTTATCTCTTGTTAGACTGCTTTGTTTTTCTTCTGTAAGAGTAAGATCTCACCTTTATGACCTTCATGACTACTATCAGTGTCATTCTAAACTTTTATCCTAGTGTTAGAACTCGTGTTATTGTTGCATATCTTCCCGATGCAAGTGCTGGAGGTGCGATATTGGTTGATCCAGTACTACCCGTGATGGGCTCATCATACGACAGTTCGGGAGATAGGCTGCAATGAGCAAGATTGATCTAAGAGCCAAAGAAAGACACAAAAGAATCCTGAGATGGACATTAGAAGCCATGGGAACACTGAAATGATATTGTTAGAAAGATGAGAGATAAAACTCTGTAGTAGAGTAATGCTAACATGGGTATTGAACGAATGACGAAAAAAGCTCTGCTAATGGCTCATAAACATCGTGGAAAGTTGATGATACTTATTTCTCTTGCACACTGTGTTTTTATTTATAGACGAATTTAGATATATAGGTGCAGAAATGATTCCAAACATATTAGTGCAGACTGCCATATGGATTTTTCTTATGTTGCGATGATAAGAAATAATACCCATAAACCACGGATACCACGAACACCGCGGTTAATAAATATGCTTTCGTACTTAACCATACCTTTGTAGGCCTAAATGGTATACAAATAAATGCTTAAAAATATTGTTGATAATACATCAAATTGGGGAGGAATCTATATTTTTATCATTTGCTCAAGGTCAAGGTCAATTAATGGGATACATTGCTTTAATTAACTGAGCAATTGGTTTATGCATCCCAATTGAGCAAATAGAGTAAAATTAAGAACCTCAGAGAGCAAATGATTTGAAATCAAAAACCCAGAAATCAAGAATGGAGTTTGAGAGGGAGGAATCTGACCTTGACCTTGTATAATATTAAACCATTGGTGAAGAAATCAACTCCACATCATTAATGTTTTTATCATTAAAACCAATGGGATACATAAACCACACCATTTGATGATTCGTTTGATACCCAATTGAGCAAATAGAGTAAAATTAAGAACTACTGTAAATGAGTACCTGGGCAGAATTTGCAGGAGGAGTAGATCGGACACCCAAAAATAAGCAATCTTAACCTAGAATATGAATGAAAGAAAGAAAGAAGAAAGATGAAAAAAGTTCCAAAATCATCAATAAAGTTAAGAGAGAGATTGAGATAGATCTGAATGTGGAAGAGAGATTTATACTAAGTTTTCTTCTTCTTTTTTATATACGTAGGGTTAATGCTATTGTGGAAGTGGAAGATACGGTGAGGGTGTGAGAAAGAGGAGGGATTTTTGAAAGAAAAAAAAAAATTGGTACTTAAAAGCCATTACACCAAAACACTCAACCTAGGCAGGGCGCGACCCGAGAGGTCTGTAAACAAAACGCACAAAAGGTCACCTGGCGGTTGCCCGTTCCATATTTGCACCCTATTGAATAATCGCCCATACTTGGTCATTTTATCTAAAACCAAATCTTGATGTAGTTACTTCAACTCAACGCTCAGGTATTCCATCTCTTTATACTATTCATGACTAATAATTCAACTCAACACCATTTCTGTTACTCGTGTCAATCAGTAAGAAGAGCGCAAGCAAACAATTATATAATACAGCAGCTCGGCTGAAGGAGATACGGTTTGATTCACACAAAGGCAAGTGGTCCGTCATATCAGAGTTGAACGACCCAGGCAGTATTGTAATCCCTCTATAGGCCTACACCGCTCCTTCCCTCCCTAAATCATATTCTATAGATACCTGAGGGATCTGCATTTTGAACTACCCATGGATGCTCAAGAAGTTTGTGCAGCGATAGACGTTGAGAGGAATCCTTGACAAGCATCTAGTGTACAAAACATTTCAAACCAATTAATTTTTGCTCTTTAGAAAACAGATCAAAAAAAATTATATAGGAGAATACGCACATGAATGATTTGGTGATTACATGTGAAACTTGAGATCCACTTTTACATTCTGGAAAGGAAAAAAAGATGAGCCCATCAAACGAAAGCAAAAAAAATAGACTATAAGTATAGTAGTGTTTGAACCACATAATGTTATCCAGATTTGCGGGATCTTTTTATCAAGATTTGTAGACGTTAGAGAACCATAGCACCCCTTTATCACAGAATCATACTCCAAAAATTACCAATCTTTAAGGCCTTGCACTCTGAAAATTATGGAACTTTGGAGAATCGATCTAGGGTCCTCCAAGGATAACAAAATAATGTAAACCACCCCAGGTTGAAGGGGGCGATTTTCTTGTTAAAAACACACTATATTACTGAATTTGTTAATCATTTCTTGCATCAATTTTAAGGCGGGGAAGGGGAATTTAAGCGCGTCTATGTTGTCTTAAGATAAGGCCAGCCCTGCTCGCTTGGCGCACCCTTTCCGGGTGAATGTGAAGGAAAGTAAAACCGTTATCTCCGCAATAAGAGCATGGGCAGCAGGATAGGTATCGCTATATTAGCGATCCAAATTTGGGAAAAATCAGTTCTTCAGGCTAGCTATCGCTCAAATTACACAAATTTTAAGAAAATCAGTGGCTATCTGTGGCGAGCTCCTTGATGTCAGAGAAATTATTAAAAAATAATTTATCATTAAAAAATTGGTTAGTTTTTTTTTTAATATTTAAGTGCGCCAATTGAATTGGCGCAGTGTATATATTTTTATATATTTTTATTATTTTTTATATTTTATATATTAATTTTTTTTTTTAAATTGATCCATCCTCACCCTGGAATAGCTACATGTCATATTTTCCCTGAATTTATGCTTATGTGGCCCGCTAACTTAGCGAGGCTGCTGCCCGTGCTCTAATGAGCCAAGCTAATATTTGCAGTAAATCCACTATGGAGAGTATGATTTCTGGAAACAAATATGAACTTTCTCAGCCCAAACCCCCTCCTCACCTACTTTGTGTCATATTAATCACGCAATATATGATCTGTTCAACATATGGTACACACAGCATTGTTTGGATTTTAGTACAAAGTCTCCGTAAGACTTTTGATTGGAATTAACTATGTAATCAATATCACGTGATTTTGTTTAGTTTATTCATTAATAAAACTATTTGTGACCTGCAAGCCAAGAATGAGTCGTTCCATTGATATTTGAGATATTGGAAGGAGTTGTGATCGAAAATCCTGCATTATTCACTCATCATTCTTACCAATTCCCAAGATATGGCTGCGCCAGTTGTTTCCATGGTTTTAAACCAACTGGGCACTTTTTTCCGAGAGGAGATCCAGAAAGAAGTGAGAATGGTAGTGAGTGCCAAGAAAGAGGTACAAAAACTGGTGTTGGGTGCCAAGGAAGAGATTGAAAAACTGGAAGTAACATTGACAGCCATTCAAGCTGTTCTTTATGATGCTGACAAAAAACAAGTTCAAGACCAACGAGTGAAGCTCTGGTTGGAGAGGCTCACGGAGGTTGTCTATGAAATCGAGGACATATTGGACAACTGGAACACCAAAATTATTCAATCTAAAATCAGAAATCAGAACTCGCCGGTATGTTCCCACTTAGACCCTTGCTTTTGTTTCAATGATAGTGTTCTTTTGCGAAATAAATTGGGACACGAAATTAAAAGCTTAAGGGAAAAACTTGACCACCTAGATCGTGAAAAGAATACCTATGGCCTCGCAAGCGGAATGCCGACCGAGGTAGCACAAGCACCACCACGACAAACGACTAGCTCTTTGGTCAATGAATCAGAGGTCTTGCCTGCTTTATTGTTGAGCTATTATGATTTGCCTTCATCTTGGAAACCATGTTTTACATACTGTGCTATATTCCCAAAAGATTACATACTTGAAAAGGATGAGTTAATCAAGTTGTGGATGGCACATGGTTTTCTTTACTCGACTGAGAACAAAGAAATGGAAAAAGTTGGGGAGGAGTATTTCGATGGTATAGTTGCGCGTTCACTTTTTCAAGATGTAAAAATGGATGAAGATGGCAACGTACGTTCTTGCAAGATGCATGATCTAGTCCATGATTTTGTGCAATTTCTCACGAAGAACGAAACATTAATAGTTGAGAGAAATGATAGAATTGCCAACTCTAGCAAGTTACGTCATCTAAATGTACGAAATTTGGATGATCCAAGGGCTACTCTTTCTTCCATTCACAACACATCTCTTAGGTCGCTTAATTTGAAAATTTATGGGCTGGATGGTATGATTCTTCAGCTTTGGACATGTCTTAGGTCGTTGGATTTGAGCAACAATTACGGTCTTGGAAAACTTCCAGATGAGATAGGGGAATTGATACATCTAAGGTATCTGGACTTGTCAAGGACAAGCATGAAGAAGTTACCTAATAGTTTGAGTAATCTGTGTAATCTGCAGACCTTGAAACTCAACGAATGTTATGCTCTTGGAGAACTACCTGCAAGTATGGAGAATATGATTAGCTTAAGACATCTCGAAATTTACAAGACAGATAAACTGAGATCCTTACCTGAAGGGATAGAGAGATTAGCTTCCCTTCGTTCATTAAGTAAGTTCATCGTAAGCGAAAGACGTAAGCTTGGAGATCTAAAAGGCATAAACTTGATCCAGGGGAGCATAGAAATAAGTGGGTTATGGAGAGTGAAATCTGCGAACGAGGCTAAGGAAGTACATTTGGTAAGTAAGCGAGGCATCCATGCTCTAACATTGAATTTTGAGTTGCCTGAAGAACGAGGAAATATAAGTGAAGTTGATAAAGAGAGGATGGAGGGTGTTTTGGAAGGACTCCAACCACATCCAAACTTGGAGGAGCTGAAAATAAATCAGTACCCTGGCTCCAAGTTACCAAGCTGGATGATGTATTTGAAAATCCGTACATTAGAGCTAAAGTATTTAACTCAGTGTACAACACTGCTTTCACTGGGGAGACTACCATTGCTTGAGGTGCTCAGAATTGAAGGAATGATATCTGTAAGACGATTAGGTCTGGATTTTCTGGGGATTTCAGATATTGAAGAGGAAAATGATGATGCTACTTCTTCCATAAACAAAGAAAAATTAGTAGTTTTTCCCAACTTAATTAAACTGCATATAATGGATATGTCTGAGTTAGAGGAGTGGGTGTTGCCATTTGAAAGAAGTGATACATTACAGATTATGCCACGTCTCCGTAGTCTAACTATTTGTCGGGCCACCAAATTGAAGGTGCTGCCTGCTCTTGGAAGACTAGAATCGCTGGAAGAGCTGACTTTAATTTCATTGGATTCACTACTCAAGCGCAGAGGCCCCGAATTCTTTGGAATTTCAGAAGATGATGTTACGAAGGGTACAAGTGGATCGAGCAGAGGTGGAGAATCACTACCAATAATTGTATTACCAAAGTTGAAGACTCTCTATTTCTTTATGATGGAAGAGTGGGAAGAATGGAAAATGATGATGCCGAGTTGGAGGCAAGATGTCAGTTTCATTATGCCATGCCTCAAAGAATTGACACTTGACACCTGCCCAAAGCTAAAGGTGGTTCCACGAAACATCTTCTCTTATCAACCAGTGAAGGAACGCATAGTTGACTGCCCAGAATTGAATCAACTTTCAGGGATGAATCAAATCATCAGTAGGAGAGAAGTTGGAGAAAGGTAAACACACTTTATTTTGTTTATTAGCAGGCAGCTCCTCTATTATCATCATTTTTATTTATTAGCAGTTACTCTATTTATGGTTATTTTTTGTTTTGTTTTGACACAAATGTTTTATTGGTGATTCTTATCGTCTTTCAAAATCGGCAGCGCTGGAAAAATAGAGCTGTATAGACAATCAAATGTTTTGATGCTCGGCCGTGAAGAGATTGATGTCTTATGGGATTATAAGGATCAATTACCAAAGGAAATCAAAGCAGAGGTATGAGATAGGATCTTTTTTTTTTTGGTTTCTTTGTCTTTGGTTATGAAAGACTTAAATGCATAAATTATCTGCGGGCCAGGTACTCTTTCCGATAAATGAAGAATTCTATGAGGTTGAGGAGATTTTCAGTAATGTTGATGAAAAGGTGGATTCTGATGGGAAGGAGATTTTTTGTTATGAATACCTTAAAATGGCAACAAATAACTTCCAAGATAAGCTTGGTAGTGGCGGGTCAGGTTCTGTTTTCAAGGGTATCTTGAAAGACGGGACACAAGTGGCTGTAAAAAGAGTCCTACATGTGACACTGGGGGAGCAGATGCTGTCTACACTTGCAAATGTAAAACATGTTCATCTTGTAACCCTTCGTGGGTATTGTATTCACATGATGGGAATGGTGAGAGATTTCTACATTGTCTATGATCTTTTACCTAATGGGTCGCTGGACGATTGGATTTTCTCAAGTACGGGTGATCCCACCGGTCGATATTTATCTTGGAAATCAAGATACACAATTGCGGTTGATGTTGCTGAGGCGCTTGCATACCTTCATCATGATTGCTGCCCGCAGATATTGCATCTTGATGTTAAACCCGCCAATATACTACTTGATAACAATTTTCGAGGAGTTTTATCTGATTTTGGGTTCTCTAGGTTGATGGAAAATGATATGGGTACAGTTTTTTCATCGATCATAGGGACAACTGGGTACATTGACCCTGGATGGAAATATGGGATCTCGGTAAAATGCGATATCTATAGTTATGGTAAGGTACTTATGGATATATTTTTCGGCAAACCTGATGTTTGTTTGAACCTGGAGGGCATTGATATGTATAAGAGACATTCTGAAGGTGGCAATTCTGAACGGGAACAAAGAATCTTTCATGCTTTTATGTGGAAAACATTAAGACAGGGTAAAATAATGGACCTTTTTGATAAGAGACTTGTGGAGAATGAAGGAGTGGATGAGAGAGAAGCAATTTGTTTGGTTTATGCGGCTCTATCGTGCCTTCAAGATGAGCATGAGTTGAGGCCGCATGATATGAGAGAGGTCATAGACATTCTGAATCAGAAGATTCAGAAGGGTACTGAGCTCAGCCGGCTGTTGGAACTTGGAAGTACTACCTAAATGACGAAAGAATATTACCTGTTATCTGCTTTTGAAAATCATGTTGTGTGCTCCTAGGGATCAATGATGCTTAGGAATTAGGATGGTGGATTGACAACGAATTCGTGAACTGTGAAGCCTGTACATGGAAATGTTATGAGAGTGGAACCCAAGAAGGGTAAAACGGGTTAGAACCGGTCTTCTGTATTGGTGTCTGGATACAAACCAACTGATGTTCGAAATGAGGTTAGACGACTGGAGATCCAAGTAAACAGTGTATTCTTCCAACAACAGTTTGTCTCAACTTTCTTTTCTGATAGTCTCTTAATTTTGATGGTATTCTTCTTTGATATTTCTGTTATTATAGACTTACTGGATATTATTTTACTCCCAAGATCCCGGTTTTTCTTCATGTTCTAATTCGAAGTTGTTAATCTAACCATATTGCTTCTACAATGTATTACGTAAATTTGCTAAAGAGACTCGCAAAGCACTAAAGGAAATGGAAGCAAGTTTCAAAACAGATGCCAAGCTCATAAAAGCCACTCTAAGTTTAATGGTTTGGTTGCGGTGATGGAACTAGGCAACTGAAGAGAATTTAAATAGTCCCTGGGTTGAATCTTTAATCTTCGTCAAGATAGGCGGTATGCATTTAAACCACTCCTTCGTGCCAATTTACACTCTAGTTGCAGTTTTAGCGCACGCCGAATAATCCAACCTCCGAGTAAGCATCTGGACTTGATAATTAATTACTGCAGCTTTCGAGCTGGAGACCATGAAAATACTATGCCGGCCATGCATTGCTTCTATTAGAGCTGAGACAAAATTTTCCCACATTAACCATTTGGAGAATGAGATAAGATGTTAAATTCGAATCAAAACCAAACTACAAGTGCGAGTTATAACAAATAATTTAGGATTTTTTATTTCTTGTTTAATTTGGATGCTGTCGCGAGTAATTTTGGTGAAGTTTTTGGTGATTTTTGCCAAATAGAGCTAAATTATGATGCATATTATAGTAACTGTTAGTTCCTATATTTTGTATTTGTAGTTGCTAGAAGTTACACAGTAAGTAGGAGTTTAGTCGATTTGTTTACTAGAGACACATTATGTAGTGTAATGAGATCATCTCCGTATATCCAAAACCTATTTAAACGCAAGGTAAGAGATGCTTCAACAACTAGGGTAGATAGAAATTGGCCTCCTGCAAATAAGAAGAAGACCGTGCTAATGAAAGCTCCTCGAATTCTACTTGGAGATGCTTCTGAAATGTTAAGTTGTAGACGTTAAAGAGATTCCCATTTCGACCCCCACGAAAAGCCCTCCGACTAATAGTACTACTCCAATCTCAACAGCCGTAAATAGTGAACCAACGAAAAAAAGGACATCGGAGACTTGAATCAATGTCTTTTGCCCAAATTCCAGATTATACGGACTGAAGACATATCCACTCTTAGCAATTCCCTTAGACAAACCAAACACAGATCCAACCTATTATATGAACACGTATCTCTATCAGACAATACATATTATCATTACGATAATTATGCAGTTTTTAGTGTAAAAGAAAGTGTTGCCTTTTTATTAAGGATAACCTTACTATAATTATTTTGTAGTCCATAAGAACTGAGGCATCAGGTGCAAGTCTTAAGTAAGGAAGAGCGTTGTAGTAAATACCTATAGATAACACTGCAATGTGAGATCAATTCTAAAAACTAAACTTATAGATAGATAACCATATGGTTGGATACTCACAAAAAGAAATAATATTGAATTACCTCAGTCATAACCCAAGATGAGCCAAGTAATGGAAGCTGAAAATGTGAGACGCATCATATAATGATTTTTCATGATAATACTCCATAATCCAATTAAACTTAGTTGATCTTTCCGGGGATAAACATTGCTAGTTCTACCTCCGATGTCGAAAACTCGGGCTATGTCTGTGTAGTGTTCCTCACTCTTATCGAATTAGTGGTTGAGATTCAACATTTTCCCGCCATGAATATGTTTGCCATAACTCATGCTCAAAGAAAGAGTGAACAATACAATGTAAGAAACTAAGTACAGACATCTAAGGGATGTTAGTGGACATCCTTCGTCCGACTAATAATAAGTAATTACTTGGTATTTGGCAAAGATTATGGTCGCTAATCACTATATTATACATGAATGTCTTCCAACAGTTACTATAACTTATACAAGTTCACATTTAAACCAACGAACTCGTCTCTGGGTGAATGTTTGCTTCACCTAGAGTCAGATTTATGATTCCAAAACGGGCATGTTGTTTTACATTTTCGACAACTATTAGCACATGGCCAATTATAGTTTGATGATGTAGATGGTCTAAGAATATCTCCAAGAGGAAAGGAGGAAGTGGTGAAGCATGATGTATTAACTTAAAATCTTAACAGGGTTGCTGGCATGCTTTTGTTGGGCGTTTGATTTCTTGCTGGCAGCCCATTGTCCATATTAATTTCGTAAACTGTGGAAGAAAGAATAACACAAAATATAAAAGCATCTCACAAATTGTAGAAATATGTGGCTTGCTATTGCCTCGAACTTCCGTGGCCTAGACGACCATAATTTCTCCAAGAAGCTGCCAAGTCTTGGAGCAATACATCCACATAGCTAGTTAGCAGGTCAGTCAAGGCCCGCCTTACCTTAAGGCAATGTAGGCCACCGCCCAAGGCCCCAAGAAAAATAAAGGCCCTAAAATTCTGCGAAGCCAAAAAAATGTTTTTTTTAGAAGAAAAAAAATTTATATTATAAATCTCAACGATTGTCCTACGTAGTGTGCCAAAGCTAACTAGGACAAGATGATTAGGCATATAACATTAAAGCTCAGTTTGGTTCGAGGCAAACTAGATGCAATTGCAACTACAATGCATTTGCAAATGTGTTGCAATGAAAATCATGAGCTGGAAAAGTAACACTTTGCAAGTGCATTTCAACCATTTACTTGCAATAGTATTCCTTTGCATTTGCACATGACTTGCATTGCAAAACATTGGTTGCAATGTAACACAAATGAAATGTAGTTACAAAGTATTACAAGTAATACAATGCAACTTATTAACATGTGTTTGGTTTAAAATAATGCTAATGGAGTAGAAACAAATGTTAAAGTTTGGTTAGAAGCATTTTCATTAATATGTGACTAAACCATCACATACATGAATCATATAAAAACTCAATTGGTTAACAATCACATACATGAATCATATAACACAATCAATCGGGGAATGCCCTAAGAGAGAGAGAGAGATGTTTTAATGGTGATGATCTTGAGGCTAGCAATGTGAATTGCACAATTTTTTTGTCGACAAACAAGAAACAATCTCGATTTAGATCCTGTTTTGGCATTGGTTTTGATAGAGAAAGTAAATGCAGAGTAGATAGAGATTGAGGTAATCACCATTAATGGTTTGAGATTAAAAAAAATGTACAATGAACTTTGGGTGTTTTGTTGTTGTAAAGATATGACAATTTGGAAGAAAATAAGAAATATTTATCAGAGGAATTTAAAAGTGTTTGAGAATGAGTGAAAAACTGCAAGTGATAAGCTATAAAAAATTTTATCCATGAGTAATTATTAATTTTTTTGTCATGGAGAAGGGAAGAGTTAGAGAGTTGCAACTTGTTGCAGAGATTTTTGGCTGCAACAGAATGCAAAGAAAATGAGTCATTTTTACACAAAATGCAAAGTCCTTGTTTTTGCATTGGATAATTAACATTGAAACAAACACTTGCAAACTGTTTGTAGTTATTTTACAAAAATGAACCAAACACATGTAAGTGGTCAAGATTGCAGTTGACTTGCATTTGCAACGAACCAAACACTTACAACTGATTCCCCTTGAATTTAAGTTGAACCAAACACCTACAATCGGTTGAAAATGCAAACTGTTGCAATTGCATCTAGTTTGCCTCGAGCCAAACTGAGCCTAACATTTGTGTTTGCAATAGTAAATAGTATGTAGCCATTTAAGTAGTTTTAAAATGTTATTAAATATTTTTAATTACTAAATTTTGTAACTCCAATATGTAATAGAACATTTTGTTACATCATACATAAGTTTCTTAAAAATTTATGTTTTTGCTGCCAATTTATGTTTCATAAATATATCAGTACATCTATTCATTCTTATGAATTTACATTTTTACAAGACAATTATTAACCCTCAAGCTCTATTTGCCAAACGCTTCAGAAAGCTATGAGATTTATCGATCATGTTATAACAACATTTGTTATAAATTTATTTCTTGTTGAATGTGTCATATTTTTTCGTGTAATGAAATGGTAATGTATATATTCTTACTATAGAAACATTGAAGAGCTGAAAACAACATTGGATTATGTAGATGCAATAACTCTTTGGAAAGAGAACCAAGAAGAGGAGAAATTTTAGAGTCTAAAAGCTTTATAGTAGTGTAGAGTTTTTTTGTTCACGTATAGGATCAAAAAAAGATAAAAGGGAACCGAGCAATGAATTTGTACGTATCACTATATAGTTATATATTTTGGTGAAGAGTGACTTTGTGTACCAAATTAAAGTCGTGCGAATAAATATTGTGTTTTGACCAAAATATTGGGCTTTGACTATATCATTAACTTATTACGTAATTCCTAGCCTAAGTTTAGCTACTCTTATGATTTGAAGCATTTGTGCGTAACACGGGCTCATAAGCTAGTAAATATTAAATGCACTACTAATCAATAAATTTGCCTTAGGTTGATTGGTTTGAATTATATTTATATATTTTTGGAGTTGCAGGTTCAATTCTCCGTCACAACAATTTCTTATTTTTTGGAATATGAGGCCTATTTTGACTTTTTTTGTTGTTGGTTACACTTAATCTGTCACAACAATTTCTTAATTTTTGGAATATGAGACTTATTTTGACTTTATAAGAAGACATAAAACTCAAAGCCTTCATTCCTTATTGAGTATACACATAAGATCATTTTATTATAGAAACAATGGCTCGTAAAATTCACTTTGATTACACATGGAGGATTAATGAGGCCTTTTACCACCAGGTGTCCAAACTGGAGTGCCATTTCTAATTTTAAGTGAAAAAAAATACATCTTCATGTGAATTTAAAGATCCATATCGATTTTATTCTCGTGCATTACTATATACATATATGACATACAAAAAAATATGTTCAACATAATACAATAAAAAAAAAAACCCATTTTTTGAAATTCGCCTAAGTCCCCCAAAGGTCTAGGGATAGCCCTGGGACTCGTTCATTAACGGAATTAACCAGACAAATTGCTCCACCGACTAATGACGGGCCTGACCTGACCACCCATGGAATGAAGAAAAGTAAAAACGTTCTGTATGGACCATCCAAAAACCACACCGAAACCCATAATATAAAGATCCACGACAGTAGCTGATGTTTGTTTGACACTCTATCAACAACAGAGTGTCCTCCAAACATCTCTTTCTAGATTTTCACACCAAATTCTCTCTCTGTGAAAGATTCTATCTTTATACTTGGCCAAATCTCTGGTTTTGCTTACTTTTTCTCCTTCACGTAACATTTGTCTCAAACTCTCTCTGGCATTTCGTTGTCATCATTATCATTAAGAGCTGACGTTATCAATCAACAAGGGAAACAGAGTCATCGATTTTGATCCTTAAACGTCATTGTTTCTCAATAAATTTACCATAACCCCACACCCTTTGTGGCAATAATTCAACCCTTTTTACCAATTTTACTCTTAACATTGTATATTAGTCGGTCGTCTCTTGCAGACTGTTTCTACCCTTTGAGTGGAAGAGGAGTAATAATTCAGTTTTGATCGGAATTGACTTGATTTGAGGCCTGGGTTGTGTTTGAATCATCGTTTCTCGAATACCCATTTGTTTGGTTTTGAGGATTTCTTCAGAGAAAGAAGAGAATTTGGGTTTTCGTGAAGAAATTTGTGGGATCTCTGTAAGTTTTATTGTTATTTCTGTTTGAATTCTTGTAGAAATCATCATTTCTGGAGTACCCATGTGTTACAAAGATATCTTTTGTGTACTAGTTTTGAGTTCGATGCTGAGAAATCACCATTGAGCTCAATACCTGCAAGTCAAGATATCCCGGGAAAGTGAAATTTAGACCCTTTTTCGATCGAAATGCCTCTAGAAGAGGGTAAGGATCCAAGTAATGTGACGAGAGCGCTGCCGAATAGGTTTTTCCCATCAAGGTTACTGCAATTTTTTGGATTGTTTTTGGTATTGGGTATTGGGTTTTCGGTTCTTAGCATTAGATATTTTGGAGTTCAGAATGCCCTTACCATAACGACAGGTTTCCAACCATATTCAGAAGAAACTGTTAGTTTAGATCGTTGGATCAAGCCTCCATCTAATTTGATGCACACAATGAGTGATAAGGAGTTGTTTTGGCGAGCATCTCTTGTTCCTAGAGTGAAGGATTATCCATTCAGGAGAGTTCCGAAGATTGCTTTAATGTTTTTGACAAGAGGGCCATTGCCGCTATCACCTCTGTGGGAGCGGTTCTTGAAGGGGCACGAAGGACTTTATTCGATTTATATTCATTCATTGCCATCTTACAATGCCAAGTTTGAGCCCAATTCTGTTTTTTATCGGAGACAGATTCCTAGCCAGGTATGTGATATACTTAATTTTGTTCCATTTCATATGTGAATTCTAACTGTGCTAGTGAAATTCTTCAACGTCATGTTTTAGTTGTGAAATAAGTGAGATATTTCTATGTCCACTACTACTTAAACCATCATGTATGTCTATTCTGTTACAATGACTTGAAAATTTTAATCAAGCAATTATCGAAATGGTATTTTAGGGTAAATATTCTAAGCTTATATTTGCATGTGTGTGGTCGTCAGTGGGTCTGTGAAAGAAATTTCACATGTAAAAAATATTTAGCAATCATACAGACAAGAGATCATATTACATGACACTTAGAGTAACTCATACATGTCATCCCCAACCTTTGAAGAAAATTATTTGTACAGTAAAACCGACATAAATTAAGGCTCGTACACTGGCATATGAGAAGTTACGAAAGAAATTGCTTAGCTTGAAACAAGTTTTATTTCTAACATGGACAATCTTAGTAGAGAAATCTTATGTGTTAATCTGAACTCTCTTTTCAGAGTACAGAACTTGCTTTTGGAGCAGTAGAACAATTGTTTATGTTCTCCTTTTTAAGTTGTTACTCTAGATTTCTTCTATTTAGATTATGACTCTACATATTCCCAAATCCCGTTTTCCTAGTCCTCCTCTACGTTACTTATGCATCTGCAATAATTACAAAATAACCTATGCTACTAGAAAGTGAGACACTTTGGCTTTGTTTGATAAGTAATTCGAAGCGCAATGTTTGAAAAAATAAGTTCCAAACGTACGTTAGTTGTGTTCCCTATGAAATTTGATTAGCGATCAATGAGTGTGGAAGACGGCAAACATGCATTGGATTATTTTTTAAAAGGATACATTTCGTTTTGCATAGCGAACAAGGCCTCGAATTTCTATCTCTTTTTGCAACTAAGAATTTCAGCAAATCTTAAAAACGTGCACATTTCATCTCGTAATTGGTGATGCGAAAGTTGTATACTGCAGTAATAAGAATGATCTTTCATATTCCGTATCTTTATTTAGACTTTCTCTCTTCATATTCTTCTCCAAATTTCTTTGTGTATTTCTCTCTATACATTATTTCTTCGGTTTCTCTCTCCTTTTCTTCTGTCCAAATTTCTGATTTATGTCCATGTTTTTTCTCATCTTCATTATTTTGTACCTATCTGTTCCTTGAAATTTCTCCCTCTAGTGCTTCCTCCATAAAAAATTATTGAAAGTGTAATCTTTTGTGTTATCAATATAGCAGGAAGGGGTCTTGCCGTAACCCCAGCATATCTCTCCAAAAAATGAAAAATACTATAGTTATTTCTAAGATGACTTTATGTTTCTTTTTGTATAAGATGAATGAGTTGATTTTTGCGCCTTATAACTAGGGCGAGATGACATGAATTCAACTATTAGAACATCCCATGGCCTAAAGATAACATGCAGTGTGTTTTTGTTTAGGAAGATAACAAGTAACCAAAATCTCTCGTATTTTCTCATAAATGCACTCAAATTCTAAATAGATATGCACACCATAAATAATATCCACAATAATGTTGAATCTGATTCCTCCTTTCCCATATTCATATTATGCTTGATAATGAGCACTGTAGAAATAATTGTTTAAGGAACCTGTAAATAGCTTTTCCCGGAACGGAACAGAAACACAACTCAATCAATGTTGAAGATTCAGCAACAGCAGCCGAAGATGCAGCAGCAACGGCAACTAGTTGTGAGGATGCAGCAAGGAGTGATTGTAAAGCAGGTCAGAAGTACAACAATCAGATCGGAAGCACAGCAGTAATAAATGAATAACAAAGAAAGTGCTCGAGGCATGGATCGCACTTTCTTTAAAGAGTATTTCGACGAACCCCAAGGTACAGGTTACGACAATCTAATCTCTTCCAGGATATAACGAGCAGTGATCGATACAGAAGTCCCAATACCGGAGACTACGTACTTGTAACATAAGCACCTCGGCAAAACCGTGAGAGAGAGGAGGAGATGAACTGCCAAATAATGAGAGAGAGAGAGAGAGAGAGAGATATATATATATATATATGAACAGTGTTATCTTGTTATGTGTTTTTGAAGTGAAATACGAAAGGTATTTATAGAGAGGTTTTACAACGGCTTTTTCCTGGCTTTACGTGCATGAGGTTTGAACTCGTTCGTGAGATGTATCCCAAAAGATCAGGTCCACTAGCCGTTGGTGGAGAGAAGAATGTGTACGAGAGAGACCAAGCCTAGTTAATCAATTAAGCCCAAGGCCAAAATGAAGTGAATAACTTTTTAGTAAAAAAAATAGTGTGAGTCTAGCCGAAACCCAAAGGGCCCCAAGGCCTCCAGAGCTAGAAGAGCCAATTGCCTAATCTCAAGCTTGGCCCGGCCTGGCCCACCGGGTCGCCCGAGAGAGGTCTAAGTGTGTCAAGGGTCTAAAATCCCCTCCCACACATATACACTCTTTCTTAGTCACATGTTTGCATGCATGTCAATTGAGCACTACCTTGTATGTTTAGTTCCACTATAGTTTATAAACAATGTGGGACTAAACTTTTAGGCTTTAGTTTAGGTACAAGAGTCACATGGCTATGAAAATGACCAAGAGGTCAAGGGGTCAAAACACAAACAAATTAATGTTTTGAAAAAATCCTACAATCCCCCACTTTTTAAAAACTTTCCGAAAGGAGTAATGAATGAGAAAAGAGACGAGAGTTTGGTTTCGATATATATAGAGATGTACTTAAGTAAAGGTGTCTTTAAACTTGAACCTTTACGTAGTGGACAATCTTCAATGTATAAAAATAATAAGCGATCAGAGTCTTGAACTCATTATTCATTTTATACAGTGAAGAAAACCACATACAACCCTACTAGGTGCAAGTTCTAAATGCCAGCACATTTCGGCCATGTGCTTAATCCCAGTATAGGTGAAGGCTTTAGAGAATTAACCCAATTCTCATAGGATGTGGCCACACTTTCACAATCACCTTGGTGAGTCTATCAAGAGTGTTCTTGTAACTAGACACCCCACTTAAAGAATGAGATATAGACTTCATTAAGAGTTTAAGAAACTTAGCCTCACAGTCGCTTCAAGATGTCATGCATATATACATTATGTACAGCGAGATGAACTCCAGTCATTTAGGTTGGGTTCCCACCACTTGTGATTCTATAACAGGCTTTAGTCCCATCCCTAAGGATGTACTCCAAACTTTGTCACGAGACAGTCCTTTTGTCAAAGGATCTGCCAAGTTGTTTTCCGATCTTACAAAGTCCACCGTAACAGTACTAGATGTGAGATATCCTCTCATCGTACCGTGCTTGCGACGTATCGCTAACTTTTTACCATTATAGTAATTGTTCCATACTCTGGCTATTGCAGCAGTACTAGCCTTCCAATTCGGTGGTAATTTGTCAATTATCAAGGCAACCTGGAATTGTTCATCAAGAGGTATCCCTTCGGACACAATCTCATGTGCAATTCGTTGCAATTCATGTGATTGGGTAATTACCGACTTATCGTCGACCATAATGAACTTGAGATATCAGCTTACGACAAAGTTTTTAGAGCCTGCCTCTTCCGTATCACACTTCTTCTGTAATGCTCCCACCGGGCCGCCCGAGAGAGGTCCAAATGTGTCAAGGGTATAAAATCCTTTCACACACATATACACTCTCTCTTAGTCACATGTTACACATATGTCAATTGAGCACTTCCTTATATGTTTAGTTCCACTATAGTTTATAAACAACGTGAGACTAAACTTTTAGGCTTTAGTTTGGGTACAAGAATCACATGGCTATGAAAATGACCAAGAGGTCAAGGGGTCAAAACCCAAACAAAGGAATGTTTTGAAAAAATCCAACAAGCACTCCATTAAAGCTATCAGGGGATTGTTAATTTTACTGGTGCAAACATTACCTCCTTACTGGGCCTTGTCCACTGACTTTGTATTTCGATGGGCACTGTCATAAACTGTCCTTGACTACATTCTGTACCGTTTCTGCTTGCAGCTCTTGTATTTTGCTTGCTTTGTTATTGTTTTCTTCTTCTTCCATTTCCCTTTGATCTTTTTTCTCATTTCGCTTCTTGATATAATGCAATCTTTAAAAAACATTCAACATTCAAATATTCGTGATAAATAACATGGATAGGGGGAATCTATGTGCGTCGAAATCAATTTCGGTGTCACGTTAGTGAACATTCCAAACTATAAATGATAGCCTTGAAAAGGGTTATTAGAAGCTTCTTTTTTTAGTTTTCTTATAAAATAGTGGTCACTAATTTCTGAAATAGATTTTAATTCCTTCGAAATAGGGAGGTTAAAAAAGGTTACATTATCGCAATCCTTGCAAGTGTTAACAAAACTTATCACTAAAGAACAGATGTCATTATGCAAGAATAAATTTCCATCGTATAGCTCTTTATCATATATGTTCAAAATTCTCATTCTTCATCTTCTTACTAGATATTTAGTGTTTTGCAAAAGTTAATATCTATCAACCTCTCCAGGTGACAGAGTGGGGAAGGATGAGTTTGTGTGATGCAGAGAGACGACTTCTTGCCAACGCATTGCTCGACATCTCCAACGAGCGGTTTATACTTCTCTCGGAGTCATGCATTCCTCTCTACAACTTCAGCATCATTTACCACTACTTGATCAGATCCCGATATAGTTTTATGGGTGCATTTGATGATCCGGGTCCCTATGGAAGAGGACGGTATAATGGAAACTTGGCACCTGATGTCAACATCACTGATTGGCGTAAATCATCGCAATGGTTTGAAGTCAACCGCAAGCTCGCAGTAAATATTGTCGAAGATACGGTATTCTACCCAAAGTTTGAAGAATTCTGTAGACCGGCTTGTTACGTGGATGAACACTATTTCCCAACTATGTTGACCATCCAAGCTGCAAATCTCCTAGCAAATCGAACTATAACTTGGGTTGACTGGTCAAGAGGTGGTGCCCATCCGGCTACTTTTGGGAAATCCGATATCACAGAGGCATTCTTCACGAGAGTTCTGGAAGGGCGAGCTTGTCTTTATAATAACCAACCAAGTGCTGTATGTTTCCTTTTCGCGAGAAAGTTTGCTCCTAGTGCTCTTGAACCTTTACTACAATCTGCATCAAAATATCTCGGTATTGATCCCTAATAACCCCACTCAAGTATGTAGTCAGAATTTGCCGAGGCAGCAGCACTGGAAACATTCTAGGTAATTCTGTTGGAATATGAAGATGACCCATATCTTTGTCAATCTGATTTTGCCAAGTCAGTGCAGGAGAACCACCAGGGCACGGGTCTATCTAGATCGATATCACGGTGTTAGCCGTACTGATTTGGCAAACTCTGAATGATCGAGAACTGGTTTTGGAGAAGTTGTAGCAGACACATGTTTCAACTTTCACATTCTACATTCAATTAAAGATGAAGACAGAACAGAAACCTAGGGGCCTTATTTTGTAGAATTTGTTGCTTTCCTGAATTTAAATTCTGTGAACTCTTATTATTTAGTATTACTCGGACTGTCATTTCAGATGTATAGCAAAATAGTAGGCAAGTTTTGTTCTCAGATTACTGTGCTTGAACTTCTACTTTTCAGTATATTACTCTACTAGCATTTTCAGATTTATAGCAAAATAGTAAACAGATATTTATCAGCTGATTGTTGTGCTTTATTTCCCGGTAATGTTAATACAATCTCCTTGACCTCTGTTTCCTTCACTTCATGCCGTCTTTTTGTAGTTATATTAAGCATGAGAATGTATGATATGACGCAAGAAACCAGAAGGAAATCCCATTGTTGGCACTAGTTCCCATCCATTGTCAATCCCAGGAATATTTTCATTTGATCGAACCAAGATGTTCACATATTCTGATCAGGTTTTGATAGGCGTTGAGCATGATGCCACCCATGTGATTATATGGGAGATTAGATTCTAATTGAATGGTTGTGTGTGTGTCCATTAAATCACAAACCAAGAATACATAAATAGATTAAATCAAAACCAGTAGAGCTGAAAATCTCAAGTGTATGTAGCAATGACCCACAAAAAGATTATGTTGGTAAAAGGCTTAAGAGGTTCCTTTTCACATGGGTTCTGTACCTAAGCTAACTAGCTTGATTATGAAGTTTGATTGTCAAGCTTCTTCTTTTTTTTCCCCCGTGAATTTCCTTAATTCGTTACGCCTCCTCTCCTTGTTAAGTAAACAATTGCACGACTTTTTGTTATTTACAAAGATTCCTTGTTAGGATCCGAGGTTAAAGACCATTAAATATCGTACCACTAATCCCTAAGTTTTATGTGGTGCAGTGGCATTTGGGTTTCCACGCCCCAAAAAACACGGTTTGCTTTCCTGTCAGTCGGTGTACCGTCTATTCTCCCATTAGTATATGTAAAATATTAATCAATTAAGAATTTAGGCTTCTATTAAGTAAGAGTTACTTAACGACAGCAACAAACATCGTTGTCTTACAATCGTCTGGTCGTCGATCTCGTGGTCGTGGTTATTTTATTTCCACAAATCAGTTCTGGTAAGGTGTCTAGGGACTTCAAACCCTGATATATTATTAAGATTCTACAAAATGCCAATGGGAGAGAATGGAAGGTTTCACCCACTGCCAGTAATGCATACCACCCACAACAAGAAAATTCCAAGGAGATTTAATCATACTAAACTTACTTAAATAACGCTAATCTCCTTTGACAACTTGTTCCAAAAGAGAATATTTTACTCAATACTTAGGTAAGATTGTATGAAACAGGCATTTACATTTGACGATTAATGTCCCATGAAGCATATGTCCAGAGTTCAATTCACCACCAACAGGGGCCGCTCGCCAGGAATTATTCTGACATGTGGGTCTGTAGGGTTCTTACATGCACCAGGATTTGTCGAGCAAATAGTGACATGTTTTTTCAAAATAGAAAAATTGACGACCATTAACAGTTACGGCTAGCATTGTGCTCATCTGGAAATCGATTATCGGAATGATTTTTTTTTTGGTTAATCAAACCGACCGAATGGAGGTCTCTTCTACGCCATATTTTTTACTTAAAAGTACCATTTTCTCAACTAAAAGCAACCCAAAAGCATGCTTTCTCTCATTTCCAACTCATCTCTTGTTGAAAATAGAGTTCTAAACTCTCAAGAATAAATGTTTATTGATCAAACTTGGAATATGAGATGATTTGATTATAACATATAACAAGCCTTATATAGGCATTACAAGAGAAACTAAAATGGGCTACGTCCGTTAAACAAACAATGCCTAACTATTGTGTGATGACTAAAACCCCCCATATACTATTACGTTCTTTTATTGAGATTGACTGGAGTGTTATTCATACTTGCCATATGTTCCCCATGTTACCTTGTATAACATGTGTTCCCTACGATGTTATGTTACAGTGGGTAAAAAGATTAGGCTCTGCTTAGAGACTGATTTTGGTAGGTGATATGATGAAAGTTAGCTACTCTGTCACCGTCACCAGTCGAAACATTTCATGAAACTATGACTTCATTTGGTTTGAAGTAAAATTATGTTTAAACTCTTAATTGCTCAGTATAAATGATGATTACAACTTTAGAATCTCAAGTTATTTGATATAATGTTTGGTGACCGATCGCGTTCAATAAAGGAAACTTGTGGCATACTAAGTATAGTAATTCACGACCTTTTGGCAAAAAATCAAAACCCTCCGAATGGCCGTATAATTCAGGACAAAATGGAGACCAACAATCGAATTATTGGCCCGTTAACCCGCCAGTTGTCACGCATTTACAGACTATAAATCCGGGCAACTGCCCGTCCAACGAAATTCCTGCCCGAAATTCCTACTTTTTTCTCTCTATAAATACACCCCACTCTCACTCATCACAAACCTTCAAACACACTTTCTCTCTCTAGAAACCAAAACTCAAAAGCAAACCCTAATTTCTTGAGAGAGAAAATGTCGAAAGCTTCTTCTTCTTCGTTGTTATCTCTAATGGCGATCTTCATCGCTGTTGTCTCCATCATTGGAGTCGCTCACGCCGCGGAAGGTCCAGCTCCAAGCCCTACTTCGACTGCAGGTGCGATGTATCCTTCGATCGCCGGTGGCCTCATTGTTTCACTCGTCGCTTTCGTCTTCGGATCGCGCCTCAACTGAAGCCATATGTAGTAGTTTTAGGGGCTTGTTTGGTTTGTGGGTTTTTTTTTTTCATCTTACATTGTTGTTTGAAATTTGAATTTGTTTGGTGTCAGATCTGATCTGGTATGAGATCATTGTTGGTTTGTATCAGAGGTTTCTGATGATTTATATATAATAGACATATTTTCTTCTTTAAATGTGTCTAAATAAATATTTCGTGAAATATTTTTTGGATTTTGCAGGAACAAAGAGTATAGTGACAGAGAGAAATTATTATTAGTATGGAATTGTTTATATTATTTTTATTGGAGAGAGAGAGAGAAGCAGAAGGTGAAGTTTCTATCTTTATTTGCTGTCGTTGAGGCATGTTTTCTACCTAAATCTAGCTGTCCTTGTTGTGTTCTAGTGGAGATGGGTGTGTGTAAACCACCATCGGGAGATCAAGGGTTTGATTCTCATTGGCTTTGTGTCAGCTTGCCCGATTCGTGTGGTTTACGGGCTATTGCACGAGCCCTAGAGGATCTAGTCGGGAAAAAAAAAAAAATTGCCGGGCTTGAACGGGGTTTGTGGATTACCAGTTTACCATGGTATTGAACCTTTTAGTTTATAGAACATTTCTAATTCTAGGGCGTCACTAGATGGTGCAAGATTCAAATCTCCTAGGGCTATATGCGCCTATATCAGTACCTTGACAGAGAAATAGATGTATGTTTTCGGACCGGACCGATATAACTTTTCCGGTTTGATGTGTTTTTACGCAACCAAAGTTGGTATGTGTCATATGGTTGGTTAGCTCACAAGTCGTAGCTGGTTCATCTATAAAAAATGTTTTTGAGTTTGAGTTTGAGTTGATGATCATGTGGAGCACTTTCTACATGGGGGAGAAAAGTAGACTATTAATTTGACTTAGCCACCTTGAAGCAAATTAGCGTGAATCTTGTAATCATGAAAATAAAGAGAGGAGACTATTTGAATTTTTCCCTTTGATTGAGGAGGCAAGTTAGGAGAGATTGAGGAATCTATTTGACTTCACCCCTAAATAAACAAAATATTTTGGCACCTCAAAAACCAAGTGTGAGTGAAGTACTTTAGGAAATGCATGAGGTTAATTACTGAGTTGTACCCAATCGCCACATACAAAGGTGCATTTATAATGGTAAACCACATTTTTTTTAGCAAATTTGAGGGTTGATCAAATTAGAGGGTAAACCACATTTATGATGTTGTGCTTCTTTCAAGCTAAGCAGCTGGATGCAGACACACTAGCTATAGCAACACTCCTTATTTGAAGTTTCTGGTTAAGACTACGCCTATAGTCCAGGAAGTACTGAAGTTTATGATTTGTATGTAACTCTAAGGCAATATTTATTCTCCAATATGATTTCAACCATGGCTGCATTACCCTTGGAAGATTCATTTAACAAAACTTTCACTTTATAAAACATTAATTAAATTAAAACACTACAAATTACAAATTTCCTGAAAAACACAACATCAACATTCGTCTCCAATGTTCTCATAAATCAACATTCGACCCCATTTTACCCATCTACTCTGAGTCGCTTTCCATGGTTCCCATCGCCTTCAAACCTCTTGGCTTCTGTATAAAAGGGACGACATCAAGATATACAAATATTAGAGAACATTTGCAATTATGTTTGCATTAATATATGTAAGGGGCCGTTTGTTTTTTTGCCTATGAGTTGATCTGAGTTTAATTTGATCTAAATCCGAGAGTCCAAGTCTGAGTGGAGAAAAATATCAAACTCAGACTCAAACTCAGATGGCATATTGGGTCTGAGTGGAGAGGCAGTTTTAAGTGAAAAAATCTAAGCCTGTGCAAAAAAAGAACATCTCTAAATGCGATGAGTTATTCCAAATCACTAAACAGACTCAAACTTAGACTGAGAGGGTCTCAGTCTGACTTAGTAAAAAAACAAACACCGCCTAAAATGTTATTTTTTTCATATAAAATGAAGAGTGGTTTACCTTTTTTGATATCTTCTTTTCTCTGACTTCATATCGTTCTAGAGTCAGATCGCACAACCATGCTCCCGGGCTCACAAGCTGTAAAGGGACATACACTTTTTACACATCAGAACCCCACATCAAACAAAAATATTTAAATGAGTTTGAAACTTTCAGTTTGTATGCAATTATCATTAGTTAAGACGTCATTGAAAAGTCCAAGCAATACGAAAAATCAAAATCAACAATGGCATTTGGAAGTACACCGTGTCGTGCAATGGCATTTGGAAGTACACCGTGTCGTGCAATGGCATTTGGAAGTACACCGTGCATAGGAGAAGTTCGAAGAATACGAAGTGGGACAGCTTTGAGGGTAAGCGAGCAAGGGGACATCTAGGACCCCATTAATATTTACCTAAAATAGAAGCGGTTCAATCGTTGATAAAGCAGAGGAACCTAAATAAACTAGGGTGAATATTACCAATTTATGGGTTGTTATCATCTCATTTTAGAGTAAACTTCTTCCAGAACAAATGGTTTCCAGTTCCAGTCCAAGGTAACTCAAAATAATGGGTGTCTAGTGTCAACAAGGAGTATGAGTCAGGAACTCATTCATGGAAGTCGTAATGAATATGTACATCTACACGCAATTTCCCATTTTTGCTCCATCATAAGATCATGCCTTCAAGTGATAGAGAAATAACGGGCTTTTCAGAGCCAAACTAAAAGGTTGCTGCAACTAATACAAAGAAATCATGCTCACCTAAACTGGAATTATACTGTGTATCATGCACAGATTTAGGGAGACTAATTCCGGCAAAAATCCTATTTACCCTGACAAAATATTTCTGCCCAAGGTTTAGGAGTCGAGCTATTTCTTAGTCTCCACCATGTGGTTGTGTAGGTACATTTCATCCTAAGAATTGTCTATACCAAGTCTAGGTCTTTCATCTATTGAAAGAATAATAACTTTCCATATGAATGTTCGCCTGCATAGTTGTGGCCAATTCAAGAGCTATTTCTTAGTCTACACCATGTGGTTGTGTAGGTACATTTCATCCTAAGAATTGACTATACCAAGTCTAGGTCTTTCATCTATTGAAAGAACAACAATTACCCATATGAATGCTCGCCTATGTAGTTGCGGCCAATTCATTTGGCAATAATTACAGAGCTCACGGTACTACCGCATTGAAGTCGAAAAAGATACGAAATCTGTTGGTGTGAATAAGTGGCAAGGAAAGTACCTATTTCTATAGCAAAATAGGAATCTCTGAACCTTGAACATTTCAGAGATGTGGGTCAAATGTGAATGGAACATACAGTAAATAGTGTTTACAACGGTTATGTGACCGGTGCCATGATTATAATCAGTGGAGACTGGAAAGCACAAATTACTTTAAAAAAAAAAAAAAAAAAAAAGGTTAGAGTTAGGCAATAAAATATTTGGTGCCTAACCCATGCATTAGACCATGTCATGTTTTTTTGTTGGTGACCCCCTCTTTACATTTTGTGCCCCAAACCCCACCATGTGGGTCAATCTCAAAATACACTAAACTAACTATTGTGGGGCGGTTGAAAATAATCATAATTATTCAGAAACCCACATAAATAGATAAGTGGACCCTACTTGGAGTGGGGGAGGTTTTTTTTTTTTTTTTTTTGAGGTATCGAGGCATACAACAGGATCCCATAGGGTTCGTGCAATAGCCTGTAAATCGGGCAAGCCGACACAAGGCCAACGGCCTCATACCAACTTCGAAACCCATACGGATGTAAGAATGGAACCCTTGACCTCTAAATGGTAAACACACCATCATCACAAGAGCAGAAGGTACCTAACCACTTGAGCTACAGGTAACTTGGCTACTTGAGTCACTCAAGTGGTTAACGCGTGCCCTTTGCACAAGTACACTCTCAGCAAAATTATACTTGTGTGAGCCACACTTCAGTACCAACAAAAGTATAGAGTTACCCCTATCATAGCCAATATGACAAAAGGGCAAACTCGTAAAAGACAATGGTCAAAACAGTAAAACAAAAGGACCTCCACGTAATCAATCCATTAGACATCTCTATGTACTATTTGCCACGTGTACGGTACAAACACCACACCTATTTCGCCGAATAATTCGGTAGAAACAACCTCATTTTAGTAGAAAAATAAACTGTCGTCATCTAAACAGATAAAAAATAGTGAAGGGAGAGAGAAAGCTTACATTAAGGGTGCGTTGAACAAACTTGGCGCGTTTTTTAGGCCTCTGAGGCAACTTAGACCCTTTAATAGCCATGAAATCTTCTTCCTTCTCTTTATTCGTCAACGCGATTACAAACTTCGGCAACCAAACAGGGATCACCGGTTCACTACTAGTACCCCCTGACGACGACCCTCCTCCCTTTTTGCTATCATGCGCTGTGTCCGACGAAGCAGATGTGCCACCCTTCTTGCTATCATGCGCTAGTTTCTCTTCTCCTCCTAGCTTTCTCTCTGGAGAAACACAATTAGTAGCAGTAATAACCGTGCCATAGTTGTTGCTCGTTTCAACACCTTTCATGGTCGTAATAGTTTCAGATTTCCTGATCAACCAATAAACATATAATCACAGATCAGAAAGACAAAAACTAATAAATATTCGTAGAGTTACGATTTTAACCTTGAATAAAGAAGTACTGATCTCTGATTGATGGGTTGCAAGTGAGGGTAAAAGAGTGAGAATGAATCTCTCTTCTTTAACGATCAATTGAGAAAAAATAAAATAATATATACGTGCAGTTGTTGGATTAGTTAAGATTGATTCTGAGCCGTTGGATCAAGATATTGTTTTGACTTGTTATCGGGTTGTGACGTGTTTGTAAGTTGGACCACGATTCGCAACAAATTTAAACGATTGGTTTAATAAAAGTAGGTTGGTCGGTCTAAATATGGGCTGATTAGAAAGAAACGGAGATTATTAAGTGGTGGTTTATTATTGTTGAGGAAAATGGTCCACCACGTGTACATTTGATAATGAACTGGAAGTCTGGAAACCACCGTCCACCGTGAGATAGACTCCTCGAGATAAGCAGGAATAACAAATTCAATTATTGAACTATTTTGATGCTTAGTGTGTCACTGTGTTCTTAGACCCCACTTGGCACACCAAGTGTAATTGGAATTTGGACCATAGACACGGGAAAGAAATGCCCGCTGTGGTACCAAATTGGAACAAGAGGTTTCATCTCAAAACTAATTGGCAATAAAAAAAATAGCCCCAAGATCTTATATTTTGAGGTGCGAGGCTCTACGTGTCCAATGTGGGACTATACATATATCTCAACATAATCCTTAAAATCATAAATGAACCAATGGTTTGCATAATGTCTAAATTGTCGTAAATGTTTGTGAATTACTAGTGTACCACGCGGAGCCATAAACATCTCATGCTTTGCTTCATATATTGTTATACAGTAGTCAGATGTTATCCAACAGACGCATTTTGGAAAAAACCAAACACATTCTACTAATTATGCCAAACGTATACTACTTTGTTGATGCAGAAAGCAATTGAAATATTGTAAATTATATAATGAGGGGACTTGAGATTTACCTGAGAGCTCGATTCTGAGGTGGACGAGGAGGAGAACTATGTCGACGAATAATACTTATATCCTTGTCATTATTATTATACAACCCTCGATTCACTCGACTTCTCGACCTCTCCACATTAACAGTACCGGAGCTGTTTCTACGCGATAACTTCATACAGCGTAGTCTCTTACGATTTCCCCACTGCAATACAAAATCCGACGAAGGCACCGCGGTCGTCGTAACATCCTCCTTGACACTACTAACTCTATGATTGTTGTTACTACTATTCTTCACCACCTCTTTCATTTCCATCCTTTATTATGTCGTCTGCCTCACAACAAAAACAAAACATTAATTAACTATGGTCAGTAACTAACCCAACCTACTAATCATGGTTACTTTCCATGCAATCCAAACACACAACAAGATCCATTAAAACAGAACTATTTCCAAAACATTCAAATTTAGAACAAAATACAAAGGAGATGAAATTAAAATTATAGCAAAAAATATGAATTAAATACGACGAAACGAAGAACAAATCAAAATCTACGAGAGACCGAAACACAGATCGGACAGATTCAGATTCAAGTGCTCATCTCGATTTTTACTGAGATTCCAAAGTTTCTATGAGAGAGAGATCAGAAGCTAAAACTAGTTTTCAAGTCGAATTCAAAGCGAGAAAGGAGTTTCGACTTCAAAAGCTAAAATAAACCGAAAGAAACGATTCTTATCACCAAAACCAAATAAAAAACGCGATAATCTTACAACGAAGAAATTACAAACCTATTGAGTCTCTGATTCAGATTCCTCTAATCACAACATTTGAAGGAGGAATGAATTCATCTCTTATTCTCTGTTGTTCTTAGAAAACTCAGAATTCCTCCAAAAAAATCTCCTCTTGTAACTTCGAAATGCATCTGCGAAATCGAAATCAAGCAAAAATTACACTTGAATGCTTTGTTATCAACCTCTGACCTCCATTGTTGTGTGATTGGGTGAAGAAGAACAGTTGCAGAGATGACGACAATGATGACGACGAAAGCTAGAGCTTTAAATCAAACGAAATGTTCTCTCTCCCACTCGAAACAAGTTTTTATACACCTCTCTCTCTCTCTCTCGCTCCCGTTTCATGTTTCTCCTTCTCTTACTACCGTCTCATCTCCATCGTTCGTTGTGGATCCAACGGTTGAGATATATTTTATCTTTGTTTTGAGTTAAAAATCTCCGTTACGGTGGTTTAATATAACGGGATGTACACTTGACACCGTGAAAACTCCGTTATTATTACTTGTCTCATCTCATCGACTCATCCTTCGTTTCTCTTTCGTGCTAGTGGGTATTGTTCTCGGATACCTGGTAGTGTTTGTGAACGAACCCGGCCCAACCACATTCCTAGATGTTTCTCTAAGTGTAGTGTTGATGCGCGATCGTCATTTTTCACGATGGAGCGAGCAAACATTTGGTTAATTCACGAGGGCAGCTGAGCCAGGGGAGATCATATCCGTAAAGAAAAAACATTTTCATGTGTTTTTAATAAATTAAGTAGTACTCGGTGGACAAACCCTGCCACGCGTAAATGTTTCTCCATGTTAATGTTGATGTACGATTATCATAATTTTCGCGATGTTTCGAACAATATATAAATGGATTATGTCTTTCTCGATAAACGTCTACGACAGAGATTGGGTCTCAGTGTCGACAAGTATGTCCTTGATTGTTATAGTAAGTGTGCTCATATGTAACTGTGTGCCAAGAGCATGTAACGATAAGTTCAATTAGTGAGTGCAGATGCGAAGCTTTTGCTAGAAACTAGTAGAAACTAGCTTAGAGAAAATCATCTGTATAGAAAAAAATATTTTTATGCGCTCCTAAGAGCATCTCCAATAGAGGTGAGTGACCCGTTAGAGCTCCCCAGCTCTCCGACTTTATACTTTTAATTATACTTTGTTTGCTTTATTTAATTAGATATAGAGAAATAAGACTAATTGACTTATATATAACATTGAAAATACTTATTTTGTTCTTCTCTTATCACTAAGCTAGAGTATAGGAATTCGTTGGGTTAAATTGTTTAAGATAATTTAAGTCGTACGAATTATGCAAATTGTGAGATGATTTTATTTTGGGGACATACTTGTCTTTTAAATATTAAGAGGTGTAATGGAGTTGAAAATAATATGATGGGTTAAGCTTTTAGAGTTTCGAGTGCATTTAATATTGCTCTTAGTAATTTGGTGATCAAAGTCTATGATCCCACTACAAAGACTAATTTGGGTTTCATTATCGATAATTTCTTTGAACTCAAATTCATGATTGGTAGGTTAACGGTCAACGTTTTTTGTGTGCAAGGCAAGCAAGTTTTATATAGGGATCCGTAACCCTGAGTTTCCAACCCATAAGGTTTCGAACCCACGATCTCTCTCTTAGTAATTTACGGTCAATGCAGTTGTGCCTAATGAGCAATAAAATTGGATAGAAATGCAGAAATAAACAGATAAGCCACACACTAATGTAGTCCAAACTTATTAACATAAATTTTATAGAAATACCAGTAAATTAAACATATGCTCCTAAGCTATATATTTATAGTGGAACGATAATAGCAAGGCAGAGACAGTATACACCTATGGATATTGGCTGCCAATATGGCATAATAATAGCAAAGGCAAAGACAATATAAATCTGTGGATATTAACTGCCAATTTGGAATAATATATGCCGATATATTTACAGGCGACATTTATGCACAAGTTATTTATAAAGTGCATAAATGTGAATCACGCACTAAGTCCCCTATGGAGGGAGCTCCATGATCCTGTTGGAATAGTAACACAAGCCTGTGCTGAGGCCTCGGCCATCATCTCTTTGGATATACCCGCATTGCAGATGTTAGCGAGGGAGCGCATGTGCTTCATTCCATATTGGGATAGAGATCCACATTGTGTTTCATAAGTTCTCACCTGCATAACCAAGTAAACCAGGAATGTATAAGAGAGAGGAAGAAAGCTGTGAGGGGGAGAGAGAGAATGATGTAATGTTACCATTGTTTTAAGGCATTCCCAGTCATCTACAAGAGGTTCGCCAGAAGGCCGGACGGATTTGAGCACCTCTGCCCCCTTTTCAAACCCAAACAAAAGCTTCCCAATGAGTGGGATACTGTTGTCTATGTGCATCCTATGAGACATCATATCTAGAAACTGCTTTTGAGCTTTCATTTTCTTTGGAGAACCCTCAGGAGCTCTGCGGAACTGGTAAAAGATAGATAATGAGAAAGAAGTTGAAACAACGAAATGAAATAATAAATTTGAGAACATCTTTTAATATAAGAGATGATTGAACGCCATAAGATCATTGAGTTACTTAAGTACATGTGCCAATAATAAATGAACTATAAAAAGGGAAAATATTATAACCTTGTGCCAAAAATGAATCAGATCCGCATCACGCTGGTTAACGGCCATTGAATTTATTGGTAAAGAGTTGTCTTCAACGAAGCTCATGTTATCATTTGATGGATTTGTACCCATATACATATATAGATGCTGCACGCTAAGCTCCGAGTTACCGTATTCCATGACATGAGACCCATAAGGAAGATCCTTGTTTATAGTCCGCTCTTTAACCTGAAAAATTGCAGTAAATTTCGAAGTCAAATTAAGCGGGATAGAATGCTATAAAAAACCTCCTGGAAAATTTTGAACGGCTAGACATGCAAAATTATTCATGGACCCACATAATAAAAGAATATAAATTAAAATGGTTCTCCTGGTAAAACATTTTCCTCCCAAAGTCTCATCTTCGGTCCACTCATCTTCTGTGACCATTGTTGCCAGGAACAACCAACGTGGTTTAATAGTTTTTTTTTCAAATGATGTAACTCTGGTCGTGGCACAACTTTGATTATAATGACACTTTAAAAACTACCAAGTCCATGTTGGTCACTCACTGCAATGACTATTCAACCCATGTTGGTCACTCCCGACAACAACTGTCGCAAAAGATGACCTAAGATGTGATTTAGATAGTATATTATAAGAGAAATTGAATTAATTTTTGGTAGATATTTTAGGGGCTCATGGGTGTACAAAAACAAATGCAAAGTAACACAAGTTAACTAATGTTAGTGGGTGGGCAAGGTGGATTAAATTTTAGTGAAGGAGAAAAATTCCTCCATTCCTCTCATGGAGTAAAAGATGGAGATTCCCTAGATATACTTCGGTTGATAGTGGTTCTGTAAAACCCTTCCAAAGAGGAATTAGGCTAATCAAATGGACTAAGAGTTTTAAGAAGGCATAAGCCATAACATGACTAGATTTCCCTGGATGCTAAGAGATACTAAAAGCTCAATTTGTTTACCACTTTATATTGCTGCTTCAGAGATTCCGTCCGCAAATTGTGCAAGTCACTGTCCACAGCATGAAGAGATAAAACCACAATGAGTTAAATAAGTATGTAAAACCTTTACGCTTATATTTGATCAATCTATAAAGCTATACTCACAAAATCAGGATATGATCATAAGTGCGGATTGGATTAATTTCTTTAAATCCAAAAAAAAATCAGAAAGTATTCAGGTACAGAGAAAAATCATATAGATAATAAGATGGAATGTAACAATTATGCAAATGAAAACATCTTAACTAGAAAGAATATCTTAATTTTTAGTAGGAAAAAGCCCCATAAAACAAAAGTAAAAATGAGATGACAGGGCATCATGAACTATCGGAAATGCAAAATCTATATAAATAATGGGCCTCAAGAAATTTCTATCACAACAGAAGATGCATTAGGCTGTTTGTCAATTTGGCCATATACGCAATACTACGAGTAACAATATCAGGTTGTTTGGCGATTGGGAGAATCACTGATTATTTTTATGAGTTTGGAGGACTTCTCAAACTCCAAGTGGATAGTGATTATGCTAATTTGAGCTAACACAATTCATGAAGACTTCAGTGGTAGGTGAGTTTTAGAATGAAATAACCATATTTTGAAGTTATTTATTTAATTATTTTTAATTGAAGAACTTAAGGCATACCTGTCTTCCAACCAGGCAATACTATATAAATCACCCAAGCAAGTATCATATTCAGAGGGAAGACTAGGATACTCTCCAGGACAATAGTATCCCCAACTGCTCTCTACTGCATTTGAAGCCGTGGTTGCATAAATATTTAATCCTTTGGGAAGAAGACCCTCGAAAATACTTCCAGATTCACAAGCTTCAAGATAAAACACCTGCATTTTCACAGTGACGAAATTCACCAAAAAGTTACCTAACTCTCAAGTTGCACCACATTCTGTCATCTAAAAAATGGAAAACACAGAGTAGAGAATTACAAAGCTCTTGTATGTTCCAGAAGCATGTTTCTTCTTTAACACGTCTATCAAATCGTATGCATACATGTTAGGATAAGTCGGCATCCCTAGCAAAAAATTGTAACATTTAGAAAGAAAGAAAAAAACATGAAGAATGAACCAACAAATTTTAATTCTACCGTTTTGATCAAATAGTACAGAATCTCAAACAAACATTGACTAAGTAAATGTTGTCAAGCCCTGAGCGAGTTATCGGTTTAGGATACAGCGATAATCCCTTGAAAAGTCAATAATGGGGAATTCAATAAAATTCCTAAGAAAAAAAACATTTTGTGATAAAAACATAGCATAACTACTTCACACACCGATGCATTGGACTTATTTGTCTTCCCATACAGATTAGGTGGATTCTCCAGAATTTCCCAAGGGATTGCCCGCTAGGTCCTATCGTATTTTGTTTCCGCTTCGCTCACACGACCCATAGTTCGAGGTGTTTAAATAAATCTTATGGCAATGTTCTAATCCCATTTTAAGGGACTCACAAGTAAACAAGAGAAACTAAAACTTCACTCTAAATGTTCAAGAGAGAAACTAACCAAGCACTCCAGGACCACCATGGTCAGTATAGTATACAAATATATGGTCATCAGGACCGCTATTGACAACCTTCCCACTCCCCCCTGTAAGATCAGTTTTGTTTCCAAGGAGAACAGCGAAGAAGTTGTTAACATTGACATTTTCCCCTGTATAATCCTGAAATAAAAATGTTTGAACGTCTGAAACATCATATTACTCTATCTCTATATATCTTTATACAGAGAGAGAAAAGAATCCCAAACATAATATGATATATTTCTAACTACAAGTTTTGTAAGAGAAATGCCAGTAATCTTGGTGGTCTAATGTACAAAAGAAATATGCGAACATGAAACCAAGAACTTCAATACTAATAATAATTATAATAATAAACAAACCTTAGGAACTCCAGCATAAACATCCTGGCCAAGAGGATTGTTAATTATGACTCCAGGTCTGGGATTCTGCTCATCGAAAGCAATGTCGTCATACATGAAAACTATGATGTTCTCATCTTTCAATCCTCCATTTTTCAATGTCTGATAGGCGTGGCATACATCGGCCTGGAATTTATCAAAAATTCACGATTAACATCAAACTACACAAATAATAGCGTTAACATTAGACGTAGAAGGTAAAAAAGCCACTACAGAGTCAAATAACCAGTAGTCGGCAGTAATACCTGCCTCTTCTAACCTTAATGCCATAAGGTGATCCCAACAGTTCTAATAACATATATTATACTGAATACCTAATATGAGTTACACCATAGAGCCCCAAAGTTGCGTAATCCAATCATTTTAACCCTTCATCACATATTTCACAGAAAACATAATATAATTAACTATCAGGAGTCTAATTTCATATAGATAGTAATATTTATTTTATGCTATATAGATCAAATAAGGCCTCTCTCACAGTTTTCCGCTTTAACAGGTCCCAAATCATTTAGCTTTGCTTCAAATATTCCGCGTCTAACACGTTTTTTTTTTTTTTGCAAAGACTAGAGCTCACTAAACACAATCTTAAGTATGGACTCTAACTTCTTACTAAATTACGCAGTTTCCAACCACTATTTCCATCAAAATTCACACTTCAGCTCACCATCTACTATAAGTTTACGACGAATTCAACCTAAACTTATCATCAAAACCATAATCGATTCTACAAACACTATACAGACCTAGTTAACTAAAACACTATAAACCTAGCAAAAAAAAACTACCAAATTATATCAAAAAAATCACAGAAAATCGCGAAATTAAGCAAAACTCATATACCAAGCAATCACCTGATGCCTATAGTTGTAATAACCATTTGATCCTGCTATGAGAACAGCCCATCTCGTCCCAACTGCATCATCGTCGTTATCACTACTACTACTACCGTGGATGAAGTTCGATACTTCTGACGGTAGTTTGAGTACATCATCACCGAGTGTTCTAGAATCAACGGCTGAGATTGAGAGCACGATGAGAACTAGTGCACCGGCGATGTAGCGGATCATATTTGTGGGGAGAACTTGGCTTTTTGAGAGACAGACTAATGGAGATGATTGGTTTTATAGGGAGGCCATTGGAGATTCTCTTCCAATAATTTAGAATCTGATATTTGTTTTGATTGGTCGGTTGGTTGGTGATGTTTTGGTGGGGCCATGTTTTAGGATTGTTACTACCAGAGTATAGAACATTGCTTTCAGACCAGCTTTGGTTGTGACTTTATGACTTATGACTTGTGACTTGTGAAGAAGCTGTATATGTATGTAATATGGCACCATTGTTTGGGCCGTAAACCTCATCCAGCGACCGACAATTTTTATTTTTTTTAAATGGAACTAGAGGTTCCCGGGTTCATCATTTTTCACCATTCCCTCGACTAATCTCATGTGGTCTGTTACAAAACCCACATTCTGCTCGTAACTAGGAACAACTCGGCTTTCGCGTTTTTTCTTGTAGTAGTTGGCTTCGCTTATAATGTTTATTAATTATGATCGTTGAGAATCTTATTTGTGAGTAGATTTAGTTCCTAGAATATTAGAGTGCCTGATGTTTACTCACGGAGGATAACCCCAAAATAATTCGGTGCCTAATAAGATGCTCTTCGCATGCAATACTTATTTAGTGCCGTGTATGTTGTATTTTTTGCTCTGGGACTATCACTCCCTTATTTCGCTACTGACTAAGAAGCAAGTACATGATTATTCTCTTAAATAGGGATTAATAATGCTGTCATTTTAGAACTTATAAATTAAACAATTAATAACGTTATCAATCTCACCACGTAACCTAAGGAGACACCACAATGGCACAATCAATGATTAAAATACCATTATGGCTTATCGACCTCTGCCTAGTGATAATTATACTGTGATATTTTTAATTTATCACGACTTTTTTGTCACTTTATTTTTTAATTCTTTAATGTAAAAAAAACGACTTAAATCAAAATATCGTGATATAGCGGTAGTTATTGTTTGTTTGTTTATTCTTTTACAATAAGATAATGGAAAAGAAAGAATGTTAAATGGAAAATTAAGAATTAATAAAGTTATTACAAAAAGCTACAAGCAATTCAATTACAAATTACAAATTACAACTTGACATTTAGGATTTGTCTTGTAAAGTTACTGTATGCTTGTAGTCCCAGGTTTCTCTCAGGGGCAACCATAAGAGTGTATTAATTTTGGGCTTGACGCGTCTCACCGGATGAGGGCACACTCGACTCTCTCCATATCTCTTCTTCCCTCTCCCTTTAAGCTTTCTTAAAGCATTTTCTAAAGTGCCTCACTAACTTGATAAGAAAAAATACAAATCCAAGTCAGTGATTTCCTCCAACAGTACCTGATTTGGATTTTTTAACAGGCACTCGCCTGTTTGTTTTTGTTTTTTGTCCAAATTGGGTTTACGCGCCCAATTTGAATTTATTTTTTAAATAAAAAAATTGGGCGCCCAAGTCTTAGGCACCCGATTTGAATTTTTGTTAAAAATAAATAAATTTGGGCATCCAAACTTTAGGGGTCCGATTAAAAAAAAAAAAAAAAAAAACCAAATCGCAACGTAAAAAAATCAAGGTTGAGTCTTAGATTTCAAGACTCAACCTTGCGGTTTGAGACTTAAATCCAAGTCAGTGACACACTGTTGAAAGTTACAAATCCTATGTGGCACCTTGGATTCAAAGGTAGTGAGGCATTTAGGAGATGCTTTTAGTCTCTTTGAAGGAGGAGGAAGTTATCGAAAAAAAAGATTCCCTCCTAGGTTATCTCTCACATTTATCTACAGGGTGGGTTTGACCTAGGAGTGCTCATGCTCACGCTCACGTGCCGTATGTAATTCATAAGGTATCCCCCTGGGGTTATAGGCTTTACACTTCCCACGTGGGCAGGGGTTAACGCCCGTTGCAATTGGCCATGTTCATCGTGCCTTTCGGTCATTAGGAGAACTCTCTCTGAGATGCGATTGTCATAAGCAGGGAGCTCGTCTGACAACCTGACCTGTCGACGCTAGCTAGAGTGCTCCTACTTTTGGTGGAGAGGTCGTCCAACGACCTTCCACCTCGTGGTTAGCGGGAACGTGCTCCTACAATGCTAATAGTATAATACATATTTTCTTATTGTGAGTTGGCATTTGAAACATTCCAACAATATTCCTCTCATGTCAAATGTTTGAAATAAAAATCTTAGCTTCTTAAGTGGTTCTCGTATTTTTGTTGGATGAAGTATGATATAATTCCAAGGGTGGGCAATCACTTACAACTAATTACTCCTTAATTAGGTCTCAATTTATAATATTTGCTAGTAGGTCGTGGTTGGTTACCACCTAGAATACCAGCAATATTTTGAAAACGCCGTGGCATTTAAAACTATGACCACAATGTTTACGTGGTCAAAAGACTCTCACAACCTCTCAAATTACTCGGCCCTTTTGCATGTCATCCCCGGCGTCCCTATCACATATAGTTGTTATAATACGTAATTATATATGTGTTTGATTTGTTGAAATTAAAAATTAAACTTAACACCTAGCGAAAATATATGTACCTGTACCTAACGAGTGCATTCCCTAGGGTTGCTACATATGAATGCTACTACACAAAATATCTCTTTGGTAGGTCCATAGCTGTGAATGAAAATGTAATGAATAGGCCCATCAAATGGCCCATATAGGTATCTATTTGGTAGGTCCATAATTATTGGGAGAAGCCCATATCCGTCATGGTTGTTGGACTATAAAGGTATCATAAACCACCATGAATAATACGACGAGATGTTTTTATCGCGTTGTTCAATTGGATGAGGAGTAAGTCGAGCTCGAGCTTTTTGCTGAATCATTCAGAATGACATTTTCATCGACAATATCTAGGTTGTCGTCCAATAGAATGAAAGACCATCCTTCGATGTTTTTTTTGGTTTTTTACATTTGATTTTCTTCCATATTTACCGCGATTGTCACGCCCGTGAGAATAACCGGGGAAAAGTTTGTAAAAATATAAGCCCATTGAAAGCCCATTGGACAATCTCAAGCCCATTCATGATCAAGAATCCAAGATTACACAAACTGCATAAATTGAAGTGGAGGCCCAATGTCTGATTTCTCAAACCCGCCCATGGCGAAGGGTATAAATTGAAACCAAACCATGCTTCACCTCCTTCAGCGACTCACTGAGTCTCTCTCTCTCGGCTCGGGCGATTCGCTAATCAACCGCAAATTATCAGGTAATCACGATAATCTCTCTTTAATATGAGTCTCTCATTTGATAAATTATAGTGTTTGATTGTGATTTGAGAGATGTTGATGACACAATGTCACTATGTTTAAGTAAAAATCATTGATACCCAATTGCTCAAAACCCTAGAATTGATCAAGATATTGACACCCAGTAGGGTATTAGCATACCTTAGGGTTCTTATTAGGTTGGGGATAATAGTTTTGTAATAGCTTAGTTTAGTTTAGTTATTGATGTTCAAATGAAATGAAGTTTATTATGTGAAGGTTAGCTTACAGATATCGGCGAAAAACTTAAAAATATGGGTTTTTGTAGGAAAAACTTGTATTCAAAGGTATGGGTTATGGGGTTATTGATAGACAGAGTAAGATGAAGTATAGACTAACCACAGCGATGTGAAAAGTAGGAAAATTGGTGGTAGAAAATCAAGGAGTATTTGACAGACTTAGGAGCCGGTTCATAGACTGGAAGTTTTTCCGGATGACCACTAACGTCCAACTGGAAAATCGCCAAAAATATTTTTCATCATAATGTTCCGGTGTAATAAGCAGAAGCGTAAGTACTAATGAAGAACATTAACCGACAAAATAGTTTCTTTCCACAATTTGGAATGAACTTTGGTTTACCATTATGCTTCTTTTGAAGTGGTTGTTTGGAATTGGTTTTGGCAAAAAAAGAAAGAAAAAGATATGGGTTTTGTTCTGTTTGGTTCACGATGTATTGACTTAGTTTTCATTGTTGTTCACCATGTTTACAAGCAAATCTCTTAATTCATTATTTTTATTTTCAGTGTTTTATGGAAGGAGGAGAGAGTATACTAGAAGTGATATATGAAGATGAAACCCTAGAAGATGTTGATATGCTTGATGCAGAAAGCCTCGAAGAAGGAGAATGCGAGGAGCAGAAGCAATGTATTGAACTTTCAGAAGTTAGTGGGAAACATATAGTAGCAGAAAATAAAGAATCTAACAACGAAAGTCGCTTACGTGGTCCAAAGAGGAAGAGGAATAAAAAGAAAAAGAAAAGCAAGATAGGTTCTAATTCAGATGTCAAAGACTTAAACAGGTTCTATTTTGTCCAATTTGTGACATTTTCTTGTCAGCCTGACATATTCAGCGTCACAAGTTTATTTTGACATTCTCGCAAAATTTCACTAACGGTAAAAAAAGCACTAGAATATGGCATATATCTTATTTTGAAAACTATGTTGAAGATCCTACAGCACTTCACTCAAACGTGAATGAATAGCTTATTCTTGGGTCAGACTCACCTGGCTATGAGTTTGTGACTAGGTTGAAAGCCTTGAGAATATTGTGTTTGTATAAGTTACTAATTCATTTTTATTTTGTAGATTTGTTCTTGATACATGTAGACGACTTAAGGAGAAGAAGTCATACTTGGTTTGGAACGCTGTTGGTTGTCTTGGCGTTTCTGCTCTCAGTGATCTGGTCAAAGAGGTAAGAGTAGGATATAAACTGTTCTAGAAGCTACTAAGATCTTCTGTCTTTATTTAAGATGCCTAGAGTTGATGATAAAATATAAATTTAAATTCGTGTAACAGGCCACAATATAGTAGATAGGGCCTAGATGATGGGAATGAGGTTGAGTAGAATATTATGTATCGCGGTTGATAATATGCCTTAAAGTCGAGCAAGTAACGCGCTACTGGTTAAAGAGGTTTTTAGGGGAATACTGTTTAGGTGCAAAGTATTACCATTGAAACTCCTTCACAAAAGAAATAAAACTAGTGTTCAGTTTAATCTCAAATATCCTGAACCTTTGACATTGTGAGATTAGTTTGGTTAACAGTAATAACAGATCAACAAAGTGCTATATTACATTATAAATCAAATATTGGTGTCTTGGGTGGCGCCATAAGTCCGTCTTCGGAACACGTTATTGGGAATGTGCATGCAAGGCTCCTCTGTTGGAGTAGACGGCTATATACATAGACTTCATGCTCTCATCTCTTTCCCTTCTGTTTCCAACAGAGAAATTGAGAGTTAGAGTCGATATGGAAAAGGAATTTTAAGGGTAACGGTGAGGGGTTTGAAAAATGTAAGTGGAGAATGTCATGGATGCTGAAACGTAATTTTTCAATAGAAACCACAGTGGTCGTCTCCTCATTCATGTTCATCTTTGAAAAATTCGATTGATAGGAAGAGTCGAGAAAAAAAACTACTGGGATTGGGTGCGGTTTGAAGGGATTCTCAAGGAAGAGCACTAGGATTCTCATGAGCAATAGAGATAGGTTGTTTGAACTTTTATTGAGGGTTATTGGTGTGGGTTCTTTTGCTGCTTAGGGGGTTCTTTACTAATTATAACTCTGTAGATCCGCTTGTGTTTGTGCTGGTCTGGCTCCCTAAATAGAAGGAGGGTGATCTTGGTTTATGGTTCTTTAAGGAGATGAACACTGTCCTTTTGGGGAAGTGACTTTGGAGATGTGTGGGGGAGGAGTTGAGTAGAGAGAGGCGGTGGAGGCTATGTTTGTTTGTTGATCAAATTTTAGAAGTATGAGGTTTAGGCAACGGGACAACAACCCGAGAGATCTGTCGTACTCTAGACTTTCTTCTGTTCAGTAGGTACTCCAACTAGCTTGGTTGTGCATTTCAACATTTTAATGCTCAACGGAACTACTATTAAGTAGTTGAAAGGAGCTCTACTAAAGTCTTGTGTAATGTGGATGTGTTGATCATAATCAGGGGGAAATCAACAAGATAGGTATTAAACCAGCGTTGTCTCACTAAGTTAAAATTTAAAAGGTAAAATACCACTGTAGGAGTAAACTTAGCAGCTATTTTGATGTCGAGGACTGTCAATGTAAGTGAGGCTCTAGAAGGGCCGGAGTTAAGCCTCATATGGAGTAAGAAAGAGAACTTTAAGGCGCATTCCCTATTTGGAGATATTGAATGGAAAATAGAATCCTTGTTGTTGGCTTATATTGAGGATAAGCATATGATGATGACAGTGATGATGAGTGAGGCCTACGTCTATGATAGGTATCTTCGTCAAACTTTATTTATGATTTTAGTGATCTTTAAAGAGAGCTCTTTTTGAGCCAAATTTGTAGACAAAATAAAATGTAGCTGATGTTTTCATCCTCTTCAAGCAGGTCTGTACATCAAATGCAATGACCAAATGGTGTTAAATATGGTATGTGGATATTTATAATTGAGTAACTTCACTTAGATTCTCTACTTTCGATCAAACTCCAATGCTACACTTGTAATATCGTAGTTCTGAAAGTGGCAAATATTTCCCACATTTTCATTTTCACTCCTTTCACATGCTCTTTATCATTAGATTTGCACCTAAACACCATTTCATAGGAAAAGCTCTAAGTCTCCACCAAAATCGACTGTTAACAACAAAAAGACAAACAACTTATCCTTGGACCATCTTTATCATCATCATCTATCAATCATCTCGAGAATAAATAATATGGCCGACAAAAGATTCTGTGCGTACTATGCTACTGTAATCTGACCTCATGACACGAATTCCAGAAAGAAATCATAGGAATTAAAGTAGTAATTTTATGTATATTGATGTATTTATTTTTCCCCTTTTCAGTTATTTTTTGTATTTGAAATGATAAAAGCTGCTTTCCTGAACCGCATTTCTGTTTGTACATTAAGATAAATAAACATCTAAATAATTCAAAGCCAACATATTGATATTTACGACTAATGTTAATCCATTAATACCAATATAACAGTAAACTGGACTTGTTGAGGAAATTTAGTGCCTGAGATTTACTTCTACAAATATTTGGTCCTTAAAGGTGCAATTGAAAGCACTCTACTATCGAATTTTAAACTTGTGATTTTGTAAATAGCTTGAGATGTAGTTCAGATTTGCCATCTACATAAGTATTTCACATGTACCATAGATGAGTGCATTTTAGAGAGATCTTCTTCATAAACTGATTCAAGAATATAAGACTAATCAAGTTTTTCTGAGAAGTTTCCAGAGTCGAATGGAATTCTATACATTGATTCTTCTAATTGCAGGTGGAAGCAGTTCAGGCTTGTGGAGGTCAGATGACTACAGATGGTAGGCGCTATCGCTTTGGCGGTGGAATATTATGGAACATTCTGAAAAAGCGCGACCCTAAAGCTTACAAAGAGATTATGGCAAAGGGGAGGGAACTTGAGGTCTCTCTCTCTCTCTCTCTCTTATACACACACTCACACACAAACTCACGCACGTACACTCGCCCCCCGCAAACTATAGATTGAGAAATATTCTCCTACTTTAATTTTGATAGTCAGAACTTGCTTGTCTTTCATAGTACTCGGAGCTAGAAAAATAGTTAAGTGGGGGCAAAGTGACATAGATATAAAATAATGGCAGAACCAAAGTGGTACCCCAAATTTTTTTTATTTTAATTTTTTTATAGTTTAAACATATACATTAGGTTTTCTCTTTGAAGTCCGAAAGACATTCTGAATGTGGATGGAAGTTTGAGGCATGAATTTATGCTTAAGTGAATTCTTTGTCATATATTGTTGCTTCTAAGTTTTAATGGAGAAACAATGGGGCAGTAGAATTATAGATAAAAATAATAGGGACTACAGCCAAGATAACCAAGATAACCAAGATATAAAGAGAAGATTTTGAAAATATTGAGTCCAAGTTGGAAAGGAGAAAGATTAAAGGAGAATATTTTGGAAATAATTTAGGAGAAAGATATAAAGAAGAATGTATATAATTTATGGAAATATCACCATATTTCCATAGTAGAGGGGATAATATTTCATAGCCTAAAAATCAGGCTAGTAGTGGAAAGTTTTCAAAATTTCAGTGAGCTGCCCCCACTCGCTCTCATGTAGTTCCGCCAGTACTACTGCTGCTGTACAAAGTACAGTTCATGTCCAACAAAGTGCCAAGTATTTTATCTTCTGATTCTTAACTAATGGATTATCGATTTAACGAAGTTTCTTATCTCCATTGCAGAAACAATTCAGGCAACAAAATAGCAGAACATGTCCAAATCAAGATAAAGAACTTCCTTCTGAAACATTTGATTATGGATCATCTTATGAGATTGAAACCCTAAAGTTAGAAGATCCTCCACAACTCCAAGTGCCAGATAAAGTTAAACAGACCGATACCCGTGGGGATCGTACATCAGTCCTCAGTAGAATTCGTGTCCCTGTTACTTATGATGACTTATTTGAAGACGATCCAAAAGTTGAACCAGCTGACTGTTCTGAACTTAAAGAGTAATATATGAATTTAGAGAAAGCATGTACTAGGTTTGGAATGACAATTACTTCTTCTCTGAAGTACTTGCTTGTTAAACATGCCATCACAGAACAATTTTGCCTCTGATTGAAAAGCGCTTACCTTTTTTTTACTTAGAATATGGAAATGAAGTTATTTATTTAGTGGTGTTTCTGCTTATGGTCAGTCATATATATATATTTGTAGCGTAGAAAGTGTTGCTGCTATATCTTAAATGATACAGAACAAATTGATAGATGAGCTAACTGTTACAAATTGTTATTGACTTGTAAGCCATTAAACCACTAATGATGAACTTGTACGGGTCAACATCGGATGAGTAATCTGATATTTGCAATCTGTCAAATTAAGCGCCTCAGGGTTGTTAGTGTTCCTCTCTTCATAGATGATTGTGTCAATGAGATGAAGTAGAATATTTTCGAGCTCTTCCCCGCCACTCCATCCGTGAACTTGAGCATTGATCAACATCAGATTGTTGCAAATCAGGTCCCAAACTGGGAAATTTTTCCTTGGCATAACAAAGTCTCCTTCTCCAAGTTTCGAACTTGGGCAAAAATCCCCCTTCCCGTCTCCAAGATAGATAAACCGCTTCTTTCCCTCCTTCAAGGCCAAAGTTCTGATCCGTTCTGTTGGTGCACCCTAATAACATCAGACAACGGTTAATCCAAAATAGCTAAAAAAAATAATTGGGATTTTAAGAAAAGGAAGGCAATCTTATGGCCTTAAGTAAGTTACCTTGCACATATTGGGAGCACAGAGATCACCGCAGCCGTGAGGATGTGTGGTGAATTTTTCATGATAAGGCAGTATCCTAAGCGTCCCTTCTTCGTCAATGAAACTCGGGTTTGTGTGGATCTCGGAAAAATATCCCCTCAGACCATGATGTTCCAAGATCGTCTCAATGAAAAACGTGTTCGCATCACTCACAATATTCAATTCACACCTGATAATACAAATCAAACAATCCAATGTTATACTTACAAAAACAATGAAAAACAGTTACATCAAGCTGAAAAATATGTACAATGTAAGAAAAGTACCCTAGAGCATGGGCTGCTTTAATCGCTGATATGATCCTAGGATGCAACGGAGCACGTTTCAAGCACTCAGCAATATCTTCAATCGTTCTCCCTCGTGAGCGAAGCTCTTTCATCATCGTATCCTAAACAATATATCAATAACGCATTAGTCTCCTATTAACAATACAAAAACTCGTAAAGCCTCTTGAAACTGAAAACAATGTTAGTTTAGAGTTCAACTTTACAACAAGAATCAATAGAGATACGTTTTGATTGCTTAACAAACAAAGAACATTTGTATGCAAATCAAGAATAAACGAAACTAACCATCAGAGTGTTCCAAGGCATGGTAGGGAGAAGCTCGTTAAACAAATCAGTCGCACCCAACTCATCCACCACCCAGTTATCACTATCACAATCGATAATCGTCTTATCAAAATCAAAAACCACCACAATACTGGCCATCCCAGCGATCAAAAAGCACGTTCTTAGAACGTAAAAAAAAAAGATGGTTCTCTCTCAGATGACTTTAGGTTGCTACAAACTTATTGTGCAAGAACAAAGGCATGTTAGGGCATACGTATTTATAGTTGTAAGGGAGTCGGTTGATAGGCCATACAAATTGTATTATCTTGAAGGACACCTTTATTTTCATACATCCTATAGTAGTGTAATACAATACCACTTGCTACCGAGATTATGAGCCGTAGATTTCAGTAAAAAAATGTAGCGTGATTGGATTTGACGGTCCAAATTTTATCAAAGTATTAAAATACAATAATATTTTGATTTATTATCTCTAAAATGGAGGAATCTTTAGAATATTCTTTGAAGATAATCATGCAAGCTGAACATATTGTGTTGGAGACTTGGAGTTAAACTAGAACTCTTTCTTTCTAATTTTCTAAGAAAACTACATGTATCTTTGCTTGATTACATCTGCAAATTAGGTTTGTGTTAGAAGTTATTATTATCATACCAGAAACTTGTATGATAATATTGAATAAACGAGTTTAGGTCACTAGCTTCCACAATTGTTAGTTTTGGTTTAGGAGGATGCAAACCCTATTGTGGATTACTTAATAGGAGTAAAATAATTGTGAGGTAAACCATTGAAATAGTGCTAGAAAAATGTTAAAAAAAAAAAAAAAAAAACTTTTAAGACGTTAATACTTCGGGATTTTTTTACTTTGGTTCCACCTACATTTCATGAATTTGCCTTTAGCCCTACTTTGTGCAAATATTCACTTCTGGTCCCCAAATTGGCTCTAACCACAGGACAATTCTTGTTGAAGTCTAATTTGTACTTGATCTCCTTGAAATACTCTCACGTGAGTTGCACACGAATTTTGAGAAGAGGTTACCCGATTTTCTTCAGATCACAATGCCATGTCATATGTCTACATCAGCAGGCTACACTACAATCGTAAAGAAGTTAGTCTTTAGTCCCAATATAGTTCCCTGCAATTAGTCTTTAGTCCGCACTTCTTACTCTTAAGCTTTAACGGTGATTTCTCAAATTTCACATAAAACACCTGATTTATGAGAGAGACAGACATAAACCAAGTGCTTTTGCTTTCATAGCACTTCCATCTCCCATAGATTAGCTTTTGTGAGAAACCAACACCAAAAGTTTTGAGATAGAGAAGAGTGAGAGAAATCAATATTTAGTTTTGAGAAGGAGATAACCGTTGGGGTATTGGGGGTAGAGATGATCGTTGGGGAAGAAGCTGACGTGGATTGGTGACGTGGCTATGCTGATGTGACATGTGACCTGAAGACGACCTGTTTACTTGTTCTCCAAATTCACTTAGAGCTCGTGTAAGGGTAAATTAGGTACTTTAAGGCAAGAATGGACTTCAACTAGTGTTGACATGTCAGAGGCCAATTGGGACCATAAGTGCATATTTGAACAACTTGGGAGTAAAGGCAAATATCCAATATGTGGGACCAAACTCAAAAAATCCCTAACACTTAACACGTAATAAGGAGTCCGGATTTGCCAACCCTCCTTAAAGAGAGTTTTGCTAACCCTTCCAATATTAAGTTGTGCTAACCCTCCCAATATTATTGGCTTAACATTTTACGGATGTTAGGAGAGAGTTTTTGACGTAAAATCAAGTCGCGGAAGCGGAAACTTGAAGATTACGAAAACCTAATTATAATTAGGGTTTTCTCTAAACTTAAAATAAACATAAACTTAACTTCAAATCAAAACTAAACAAAAGTTTAAACTGAAACCTAAATTGAACTAACTTCAAATCATCAACTTTAACTACCTCTCAAAATAGAGAACCTAACATCCCTTTTATAAAACATAATGGGGGTTATAATTAGGAACTCTAATTCTAATTGAAATAAAATTCTACTTAAACTAGGAAACTGCTAATAACCTAGGCTGGGCCTCTCCAACAGGCTTTAAGTTAAAGATTAAAATATAAAACATTAAAAACATTAAATAAACATAGGTCATACGGTGGGTGGACGACCCTATGAGGGATGTGTCACATCAAGCCCTCCGTCTTTGGAAAATTTTGACCACGAAATCGATAAATTTTGGAATATCACGGAATTCGAAACTCTTTGATGCGGCATACCCATCTTCAAACTTTGAATTCTACCGTGAAATTTACCGTAACCCTAGGTCGTACCCAAGAGCGGGGGTACTATGTTGTCACTAACATCCTTAAGTCGATCAACACCTAAAACTGAAGAAAGCATTGTGATTCGCTTCTCAAAACTTGTTAAAAAGCCCTTCTAAAATGAATCAACGAACTATTTCTCAATGACATCATCTGGATACTTGTCAAATATTGGGGGTTTGTCCCCGACCTGGAATTTGTTCGAGGCTACAACATTGGTCGCTTCTAATTCTTTGGCGGTAGAAACCTCGGTGTGAACCTTTTGTGAATCTGTATTTGTGATGACGATGGTCGTAACGACTATCGAAACCCTGGGATTGCTGGTTGTCATGTTAACGATAACCATACCTTCGTCGGTGCCACTCGCGGCTCCAATTGCGGGGATCTCCGTCACTTCTCCCAATTCGGCACATGAGTTTTCCTTGTCTGTGTTTTTGTAGAAACTAATACAAAAAATAAGAGATTCGAGAATGACTAATTTTATTATAATTCGATGATTACAATGGAAGAAGACCTTCTCCTTATATAGTTACAATTACTTGGACGCTAAGTAAGAAATTACATATATATAGGATATATTATAAGAAGTGTTTAGTATATCCTATATTTAGAGAATCCTATATTTAATATATATCTTATATTAAGTATATTCTATATTTAACAGTTTTTCGTCACGGTTTTGGTACTCCCAACTTGGGGGTTGCTCTCCAATACACCTAGAGGAGAGGGTTGAGGTAGGGGTAGTCGTAACATGCCGGAACTCACCGCGACGTTGACGAAATCGCCAAGTTGATTCTTAAGTGTCGCGATTGCTTGCGCAGTATTCTTGGCATCTTTTTCCACCGCAGCTTTTATACGAGACATCGTAGATATCGATAACTTGACTTTTCCTGAAACTCTAAACATCACTCTTTCCGTGGAACGAAGATGGCTCTGAAAATTTATGCAGAAATCACTGTAGCAGTAACCGAAAACACTGTAGCAGTTTCGGAAATCAATGTAGTATAACCGAAAACACTATAACAATCCTCAAAAATCACTGTAGCAGTCGCCAGTTGGTGTAAAACAATATATTCACAAAATCTTGCTAGCTCTGATACCAATTTGACGTAAAATCAAGTCGCGAAAGTGGAAACTTGAAGATTACGAAAACCTAATTAAAATTAGGGTTTTCTCTAAACTCTAAAACTCAAAATAAACATAAACTTAACTTCAAATCAAAACTAAACAAAAGTTTAAACTGAAATCTAAATTGAACTAACTTCAAATCATCAACTTTAACCACTTCACAAAATAGAGAACCTAGTATCCCTTTTATAGAACATAAGGGGGGTTAGAATTAGGAACCCTAATTCTAATTGAAATATAATTCTACTTAAACTGAGAAACTGCTAATAACCTAGGCTGGGTCTCTTTAACAGGCTTTAAGCTAAAGACTAACTTTAAAAAGATTAAATAAACATAGGTCATACGGTGGGTGGAAGACCTTATGAGGGATGCGTCACATCAGTTTTCCTATTTTAAAAATATATATTTGCTAATTTCTCTAGAGAAAATCTCTCCACTCCCTATTTTCTTTGTGATATACTTTCTCTATCCTCATTACTTTTTATTGCCGACACTCATTTAAATATCTATATGATAGATGATCTGTTCATTGCTCACTCTCAGTGCTTTTAAATTATCTTTTTTAGCAAAAAAGTACAAAAAAATCTCTCTGTAAATGAACACCTTCATATGCTCTCATTAAAGAAAATTTTAAATAAATCATTGAGATTTTAGTTTTGGACTGTATATTTTAGTTTTAGAATTTAGATGGAAGATATTAAGAAGGAAAAGAGTTGCAGAGAATTAGATGAGATAAAGGTAAAGGGGAGAGAGAAAGTGAAGAGATAAATAGGAAAGAGAGATAATATCTCATGCAAAAATATAGTTATTTGTGTTAGGAGTTGGGTCCAAGCCCAAGTTAGGAACCCAACTGGGTTGGGGTATCCTACACAGACTCCTGGCAAACCCATAGGCCCAATATGGTTATGGGGAGAGTTAGAGTAGAATAGGGAATCTTTGTGGATTGTCTATAAATAGAACTGCACTATGTATAGAGAACACGGTTATGATAATCAATAAATCGCTTTCTCTATTTCTCTCTTGTTCATGCTTTAGTATTATTCTGTTCTAGATTGATCATATCCCAACACGTTATCAGCATGCAAGCTCTAGGAACGAGGATAACAGATCATTCCGTCTAATAATTTTTTTACAGAAACCAAGCGATCAGGAGAACAAGTATTTTACATTTTTTTATACCTATATTCAGATCTATAATATATCGTAGATCAGCATGTTTCGAAAACCTATTTTTTCCCTATTTTTTTCAAATTAAAAACTAAAGTTTTTAGTATTTTTTACCCTTGTTAAAAGGTTGTTTTCAAACGTGTAATTTTGGTCGAAATGTTCCCCGGCCGATCGCCGAAATATTATTCCGGTGACCGAAATATTTCTACGTGTGTGACACGTGTGGTGCACATGCGAGGCACGTGTGACCGTGTCAGACCGGTTTAGACGGTGTCAACCCGATCTAGGCCTTGACCCAGACCGTGTCAGACCGGTCCAAACACTAAAATAGTTATAATTAGCCTTATATTTGGTCAAATTGAGCCCAATTTTTTTTTTAAAAATTCCTATTGATTGGACCTATCCCTTGGGGGACCATTTTGATTTTTTTTTATGAAAATATTTTTAATTTTTTTTTTGGAATAGGTGCCTCATGTATAAGCATTAGCTCACTTATATGTGATATAAGTACATAGAGTAATACCTATTTAAGTATCTTTAAGATAGCTAATAGAATATTACTGATATGCCCCTAAGATACTAATTATAATGATCAGGGATCAGAAATAATATGAAACCAAGACTAATTTAGTATACGACTGTGAGTCATATATAAATCATAGTTAATTATCAAGGACAAATAGCTAGAGCTCAATTGGGAATTGACTTTGTCTTATTTCTAAAAACTTGGTGTCTGAGGAACTAATTTTTCGTATCTAGGTGCAATTAGATATTACATGCATAACATTTAGAGGTATATAAGCATTAATAGAAACCTATTGTACCCTAGATTATTAGTTCAAAAACAGGCTTAATCAACCTATCTTGTGAACCCAGCTGACTTCGGGATGGAACCACTTGCCAGCTTAACATCTAATACCCCTCATATTCGTAGCAAATAGTTCATTTGGCTAGAATATACCTACCTTTTTTAAACTAGAGAGCTTAGAACACCCTAGTTCTCAGAATAAGGATATCACATATCTAGTGGTTTTAAATAACAATCTTGGCTAAGGTTCTATTAAAACGCACGCATAAGATTAAGATAATCATTTTTACATGGTAAAATTTGGGATTTAATTATTATAACAGAATTTTATGAGTTTTAGAATATGAACAGGGTTAACCTATAATATGATTGAGAATCATTTTTTTAGCTTTATTCTAAGTACTATGATTTTTCTTACATGCAATTGATATGTTTTGTCTCTAATTACGATATCTATTTTGGTATTCTAGATGTCTGCGAAGCTTCAAAATGTTGAATTTCTACCATTGCTGCTCACTGGAGCTAATTACCTCACTTGGTGCAATGACGCTGACTTGTTCTTGAAGTCTTTTGGTCTGCAGAAGACCATCGCCATTGGCAACAAGGAAGAACCTATGGACAAAGCAAGGACTTTGTTTATCCTCTGTCAACATATTCAGGATGACCTGAAGACTGAATACCTCAACCAGGTTGAGCCAGCTGACCTATGGGCAAGCTTGCAGGGGCGTTATGGTCATCATAAGGGCGTTATGCTCCCAAAAGCTATGCACCAATAGAACAACCTTAGGTTCTAAGATTTTATGACGGTCACTGATTATAACTCAGTAATCCATAAAATTACTTCTACACTTGAGTTGTGTGAGAAGAAGGTCATTGATGCTGAAATGATAGAGAAGACTCTATCAATCTTCCATGCTAGCAATATTGCAATTCAGAGACAATATCAACGAGAGAACATGAAGACTCATGAAGTCTTAATTCAGGCATGGCTCCTCTCTGAGCAGAACGATGAACTTCTAATGAAGAATCATGCTATGCGGCTTTCTGAGAGTATGTCATTGCTTGCGTCAAACAGTGTTCAGTTTCGGGGAAACAACTCTGCACGTCGAGGACGACGATATGGAAGGGGTAGGGGAGGCTACCAGGGATACAAGAAGGGTGGGAACCAGATACTCTTTGGCCCTAGGAGAGGTAAAAGATTTAAAAAATCCTGGACACAAGGTAATACGAAGAAAGAAAAGAAGAATGATCAGGGATCTATTTGCTTTAACTGCGGTGACACAGGACACTGGGCACGGTAGTGCCTTGCACCACGGGTGGCTGCCGGTGATAGAGTCCAAACCCACCAGACAGTTATTGACACTGACTCTGCCCCTCTAGAGTTTACATCGTCAGACTTCTTCGACGACACGAATGCCGTCATGGATTAACATACGGAGTAATCCGTAATGATATCTCAGTAGACATGTGATGTCACATTAGAGAGAGCACTAGTAGTTTCTTTAGATAGACTTGATTTACTTTTTGTTGTCAGTATTTTTGATTTTGTTGGGAATATATCATTTATATTTCAATAAAGTGCTCGTGACATGCGATTTCTTTTGTTTTAATATATTGTGATTATTCGAATTTATCGCTTGGGAAGTAGTTAAATTCTATGTCTGATAGTTGATCTACTACATACAACCTGCATATGGATCTCTGTGCTCATTGAGCATGACCGATAATCGGATGAGTGGCGGCATATATCTCAGAGACATTCGTACCACGCACTCGATCCTTTTGAAATATGATTATATTTCTTGTCTAGCCTTGTGTATCAGGGATGACACGAATATCATTGGCACGATCAACATGATAGAACGCACTAGATGCGTCGCGCTATTACTCTTTAACGGTATAATACAGGGTATCTAGTCCATTTTATAAACTAGTAAATCCAGCCGTATTTTACTGAGTTTAGGGAGATTCATGATAATATTTATCACGTAATGACTATCGAGGACAATGCCAAACAGGGTTTTGCGCATTCCTTCCATGTCTAAAGGTTTGAACACGCTATTGGAATGGACTCCAATGCACTCCTTAGGGCTCCGATAGTGAGGAGGATTATCGGGATTACATCTAAACTTTCTTTACATGGAGAGTAGATCCAGAGAGTATATGTGTAAAGATAGCTTTCGAGGAAAGTATAGTATTTCATCCTAGTATGACCAAGGTGGAGTGGGATCTCCAGCCTTTACTCCAACCGCATCCATGGAGACCCATGTGGACCTTTCCATCAACATAGTGGCACACTTGAATATTTATGGTCATAAATAACGTATCTCAGAGATGGTTCTCGGAATGCAACGTTGGCACGACTTATCACTTAGATTATTTGATCGCAGGCTCAGTTCTTGGATTAATCGATCAAAGTCGATCGATGCAACTTGACGGGGGATTGGGAGTTAGACTCATAGGCTTTTGATAATTATTTTACCGCTAAATGGGATAGATGATTAAGCATCGTGAGTATCCCATACAATACCCAACTCGGGATTGGCGAAGAACCTAATCAAGTAATTTTAGATACTCGCTAGGCCACTGTTATTACGATCACAGCTTCTGGCTAGTGTATGGGATATGCATTCTTGCTCCCACAACACTGATTAGGGTTCATCCTTTAGCAAATCATCATATTATTTTTTCCTAAAAGCAACTAGTAACTGTGTCGGAGCCCGGTGTCACCCATCGACTAAGATTTGGATGTTCCTTATAGGTGCCAATCGTACCATAATGTATGAAGATGAGACCCTCAACGTCGGCCTGGTATTATGTGGGTTATGATTCGCATGTATCACTGGATATTTGGACCCACTGGCGACGTATATCCTGCAGGGCAGATAATTGTCACTTTGATGAGACGATATTCCTAGCATTAAGGGGAGATATGACAGTCAATGCTGATGATGTTTCCAAGAGGTTTTGGAAAACACCATCGTTGTCCCATCTAGATCCCTATACATAAGTTGGGTGACAAGAAGGTTCAACGGATTACAAACCTCCAATAGGTCGCAAATGATTTGCTAAACGCATTCATAGGTACTATTAAAGTACCGTAAGTGTATGTACCTGCAAGTAGTACACCTACACAACAGAATATTCTGGGGAACTAGTACTGTAGCAGAACATTCAAGGGGAATTTGTACCGCAAACGAATCTGAGGCTCGCGCTTAGTATAGAGCATCGTTGGAAGAAAATATTATGAGTCGGGGAGCTGCAGAATAATGGACAAATATAACTAATGGTGTAGTCGGTTCATCGAGGATGAAACCACCCATTGACGAGGCAATAGTAGCTACGCGACCAGTTGATACATTACGAGACTAGCTCGGCGTGGCACATACGTATGATAATAATAAGATATCGATCTATTAAAAGTCTATAATTGTACAACGTAGGATCGTTCAGTAGAGATGTGCCGACAAGATAATTATATTCGCTGTTGTGCTCGCCATTAAGGATGAGGATTCAGAGCCACTTTTTTGTAAATAACTGTATGTTGTTATGCATTGGCCAAAGTGGGCATCTGGAATCCAAACGGAGCTCAGCTTGCTAGCATAATACGAAATGATACAATTGGGCCTATTGGTCATAAATGGGAAAGGTACGGAAACAATTAACTTGGAGAAATAATTTGGTCAAGGCAAGACTAGTTGCCCAGGAAATCTTTGAGAGATCTGGCATCGATTGCAGTGTGACCTATTATCCAGTTATGGACGCTATAATGTTTCAGTATTGATCAGTCTGTCAAGTTGTCGAGGACAAGCTAGACATGCGTCTGATGTAAATACCGCGTATCTATATGGAAAACTAGATACAGATATATTCATGGAGCTACATGGGAAGGTATAAGCTTCTGGAAGCAACCAAGCCCGACACACGAGGTGTGTACGTAATAAAACTGGAAAAGTTATTGTTGACTTGAAGTATTTGGGGCCCATGAGATATAATAAGTTGACTGAGTATTTGAAGATCGAGGACATTACAAATATCCTTACCTGTCCATGCGTTCTTATTTATAATAAAAATATTAGCTTCACTCATCATATCAATGTACTAAATGATTTAGATATTATTAGACCTCCAGGGGTGATCGCGAGAGCCGCCGAATACCTTGGGAAGGAATTCAAAATACAAGACCTTGGGAAATCAAGAGTGTCTCGATTTATAGATCGAACATCTTGATAGTGACACTCATACACCAGGCAATATCTATCTAGAGTTATCTAACACTTTGATATGGATGTAGCACACGGTGCTAAGTCGTTTATTGTGCGTCCAACACTTGGGTGTGGACAACGACATCTTCCACCATCCTAATGGGGGGAGAAACTCCTAGGGACATGGTGCTAACTAGAAGGTGTTTTTCTATAGTTAGCTGGGTATACTAGACCCAATGACTCTTTCACAATGAACTGTTTGGCTTTCCATAGTTCGGTTCCTACCTAAAGGCACTGGAATGAGATCAAACATATTCTGAGATATCTCATCGGCACGAAAGACTGGGGTCTGTTCTATCCACAACTTGGCAAACAGGATATTATAGGATACGCCGATGCAAGATATTTTTCAGATCCACATAAAGACCGATCTCAATCGGGTTATTTATTATTGCATGGAGATACTGCAATTTCATGAAGATCAGTGAAGAAGACGATGGTTACTACATCCTCGAACCACGCAAAGATTCTTGCACTACATGAAGGCTGCAGAGAATGTTTTTGGTTACGGTCTATGATCAACCATATCAACGGAAGTTACGGTCTGAATTCTATCCAAGATAAACTGACGTTACTTTATGAAGACAATGCAGCTTGTATTGTTCAAGTTAAAGGCGGATTTATTAAAGGTGACTAGACAAAACATATTTTACCAAAGTTCTTCCACATACACGAGTTGCAGAAGATGAATGAGATCGACGTTGTTCAAGTCCATTCAGTAGACAACCTGGCTGATCTATTCACGAAGGCTCTTGCATATCCTACGTTCAAGAGATTAGTTCATGGAATCGGCATGCGCAGTTTACAAGATTTATTATCTCAGGGAGATCGACGTCAGGAAGAATAGTCTCAGCCTGACGTGGACACATGCGTGTTGTACTCTTTTTCCTGATAGCGCAGTTTTTATCCTCAAAAGTTTTACTGGCTGAAGGTTTTAATGAGGCAACGTATACGCGTCCATAACTTATACAGGGCATATGATTGTACTCTTTCTCTGCACAGTTTTTTGCCCAAGGGGTTTTGCTAGGCAGAGGTTTTAATGAGGCAAGTCGTTCTAGTATGGAACACCCCAAAGGGAGTGTTAGGAGTTGGGTCCAAGCCCAAGTTAGGAACCCAACAGGGTTGGGGTGTCCTATACAGACTCCTAGCAAACTCATAGGCCCAATAGGGTTATGAGGAGAGTTAGAGTAGAATAAGGAATCCTTGTGGGTTGTCTATAAATAGAACTGTAATATGTACAGAGAACACGGTTATGATAATCAATACATCTCTTTCTCTATTTCTCTCTTGTTCATGCTCTGGTATTATTTTGTTCTAGATTGATCATATCCCAACAATTTGGAGATTTCTGAAAATAGGAACTTTTATTATAACTTGACGTTAAATCTACAACCAATAAGAGAGAGGGTTGTGACAACCCTCCCTAAGGGAGGGTTGGCAAATCCTGACTTCGTAATAAGTAACTAAAGAGAGGCATGACTGCACGAGGTTATTATTGGGCAATGTACAGTCTCATATATATGCCGTGTCGCTGTGATAGTATGTTTTTCCAATTGAGGCATTTTCCTATGCATGTAGGGAGTAAAACTTGGAATATTTTTAATCGGAGATATAATCCTTAAAGTATTAGTAGGCATACTTCGGTACCACCATGATAGAAGACATGGTGCTATTCATGTACTTGAGAGATGGAACCCTAGAGCATACTTTAGCATTGGTTTTATCAGTCGGTGTCATGTATCGTAGTTCTTGTTTGATGGATTTTTACTTGTTAGCCCCTAAATCGCCACGCCAGGACACCTGCTGGAAGAGAACAAGTGGTATTACTAGCATTTTCAGAGGAGGCCCATGATGATGTTATGGAAGAATGACAACGTAGGCTAATTATGATCTACATTGTCTCAAATTCAACAAGAGTTTGCACTTATAACTTAGGAAGAGCTAAGATGGAGTAGTTCGAGTATGAGACCGATTTCTAACAGTAGTCCTGAGGGAGTTGAGGGTAGTGATGAGTGTTATAGAAATTGATAAAGATGAATAATTCGTCAATAAAACAAATGCGTACAACATGCATTAGTTATTAGTATCATCAAATATCTCAAATGATACATGACAGACGAATAGATGAATTTTTTGTTATTCGCCGAATAATTGATTAAGCCACTAATGAGAAACTGGGAGGGCTGTTGGGAAACCAAGGGGGCAAATCGCAGCGCGGAAGCACAATACGATTTAGCAAGAACTTGAAGAACCAACTCTAACCACGAAGAATTCAAACAAAGACAATAATCACATACACAAGGTTTAATTTAGGTGGAAACCCTTTAAAATATCAAAACCAGCCCTAACAAGCACGACGAATATATTATCACTTAGGGTTACAAGAAGTTAAAGAGATCACACAACCTCACCTCTACCCTTACAGATAATCCCCAACAAGAAACCTTAGAAAGAAAATCTAAGAAATCTCTCTAGAGCTAAACCCTAGATTCCTTTCTTTTTTCTCTCTAACTCTTTTCTCTGTACAGAGGCCTTCAACATACACTCTACATTTATAGACTTTCCATTAGGTCATATCTGAAATACACATCACGAGATAATCCATCGCTTTGGATCAAATCTCCTTCAAAACGAACTTAGAAACAAACAAACATAGCCATTTTCGTTTGAACGAGTCATTAAGTCGTTCGAACGACAATTTGACAATCCTCTGGAATTTTGGCCCAAGTGCTCAATTCGTTCGAACGACTTCCCCACTCGATCGAACGACTTTCCCCTGTTTTGTGCCATAATCCTAACAAGGGATTAAGGAAAGTCTGTATGGGTGGAAAGTGGATTAATAATCTCGGATTTGTAATCCGTCAAAATAAATTCCTCGAGGTTGCTATTGTTCTCGTTTTCATAAATGATTGTGTCAATGAGGTGAAGGAGAATCTATTCGAGCTCTTTCCCATCCCTCCATCAATGTACCTCTGCCTTGATCGACATCGGGTTATTGCAAATTAGCTCATCGAGGAGGTGACACAAGTGGACGTTGTCGGTAACGGTCATGCAATGGGATGTCAACAGGGGGGGTGAGAACCATGGCCCCGGTCTCGCCCGCTGAATTGCCTCTCTATCTCGATTGCATATAACGAGAACCCATAGACTTACGTCTCTCGTTCGATCGAATACTGAACACATCATCATCACCTGGCTCCCATTCATCGACATAGGGCGTTCGGTATTCAAAACCAAATTTAGGGTTCGTCTTTGGCGGAGCTCGCTTGCCGGTGTCGATTTGGGGGTAGTGATGGTACAGATCTGCCGGCATAGGGAGAGACGCTCCAAGGTTGTCCAAAGAGGCAGTCCCCGGTAGCTGAATCTGTCGGTCATCGACTAGTGGCACGCCGGCTAGAGGTGGCAGGTATGTTGCGACCCCCGGTGGTACTCTCGGTACAAGTTCAGGGTCCAGCAGTCCATTGTATTTGGGGACCCTCTACACCGGTTGTCCTCCTCGGTGATCATAATGGTTCATGGTTGACAGGTGTCGGCGATGTTGGCCGTTGGCCGTCGCGGAGATTGTCTATAGTAGAATCGTCCAAAGGAGCCCACCATGAGGGATTAATGTTCTCAAAGTTAGGGCCTTGTAATGATCGGTGCAGCCTAACCCATCGAGCCCACAAGCTCTGGGTTGGGTTCTCACTAACTGCAGGTAGACCAGATCTATTTTCGGTATTGATTACAATGATCTAGTCAATGGAATTTCTCAAAATTTTCTACATGGACTTTTATCAGTTCATTCTACCTTTTTGGTGGATTGTGAGGTTATGTTTGTACTATGATTTCCCGTTTCTTTTTTTAAAGTATTTTTTTACTAATGGAATCTAATTATTATCGAAATTAAGTTTCAATACAAATCTATGTAAAGAGATAAGAGACGTAAAATTAGACTAATATACTAGTGACTGTCCATGTAAGTCAAAAGTGGGTTTGATGTATCACGGTTCTCACAACTGCATACATATACTTAAAGAGATATCGTCTCTCTCTAGGATGACCAAGTTGATGCCACCCTCTTCACCTTTTTATTTATTTCAGTTATTGATGCAATGGGTTAGTGGGTAACAGTTCGAGAAGGTCTCATAATTTTAGGAACCCTAATGTTAGTGGGATTAGAGCATCCACAGCCCCAAAACCTATTTTAGGGAGGCAAAAAGTAATAAAATGTCTTTTATAGGCTCCATATAAGGCTCCCTTTCCCTATTTTTTTTCTTTCTCTATCTTCAGCTATGGAGAGTCTAGAGAATAATTTGGCTAGCCATGTAGGACTATTATATTACGTGGAAAACTACTTTTGATGTGGAAAGTAAATAAAAGAGGTTAAAAAATTTAATTTTTTACATTTCTTTTTTAAACATGGCTACTTTAAAGTGGTTTAGGCAGTTAATTGTATGATGTGGCTCATTTAAATGGGGAGTCAATTTTATACCTAGTGTTTGGTTTAACGTAAAACTTCTAAAAAACACTCTCTATTAAAAAGAGGCTGCCGGTGGATGCTCTTAGGGCTTCTGTTTATAAAAACCATCCCTAATTTTAGTAGCCAGTACTACTGCAGTTCATGTCCAACAAAGTGCCTAGTATTTTATCTTCTCATTCTTAACTAATGGATTATCGATTTAACGGAAGTTTCTTATCTCCATTGCAGAAACAATTCAGGCAACAAAATAGCAGAACATGTCCAAATCAAGATAAAGAACTTCCTTCTGAAACATTTGATTATGGATCATCTTATGAGATTGAAACCCTAAAGTTAGAAGATCCTCCACAACTCCAAGTGCACGATAAAGTTAAACAGACCGATTCTCATGGGGATCGTACATCAGTCCTCAATAGAATTCGTGTTCCTGTTACTTATGATGACTCATTTGAAGACGATCCAAAAGTTGAACCAGCTGACTGTTCTAAACTCAAGAGTGATATCTGAATTTAGAGATAGCATGTACTAGGTTTGGAATGACAATTACTTCTTCTCTGAAGTACATGCTTTTTAAACATGCCATCACAGAACAATTTTGCCTCTGGTTGAAAAGTGCTTACCTTTTTTTTACTGAGAATATGGAAATGAAGTTGTTTATTTAGTGGCGTTTCTACTTATGGTCAGTCTTATATATATTTATAGTGTAGAAAGTGTTGCTAGAATATCTTAAATGATACAGAACAAATTGATAGATGAGCTAACTGTTACAAATTGTTATTGACTTGTAAGCCATTAAGCCATTAAGCCACTAATGATGAACTTGTACGGGTCAACATCGGATGAGTAATCTGATATTTGCAATCTGTCAAATTAAGCGCCTCAGGGTTGTTAGTGTTCCTCTCTTCATAGATGATTGTGTCAATGAGATGAAGTAGAATATTTTCGAGCTCTTCCCCGTCGCTCCATCCGTGAACTTGAGCATTGATCAACATCAGATTGTTGCAAATCAGGTCCCAAACTGGGAAATTTTTCCTTGGCATATCAAAGTCTCCTTCTCCAAGTTTCGAACTTGGGCAAAAATCCCCCTTCCCGTCTCCAAGATAGATGAACCGCTTCTTTCCCTCCTTCAAGGCCAAAGTTCTGATCCATTCTGTTGGTGCACCTTAATAACATCAGACAACGGTTAATCCAAAATAGCTAAAAAAAATAATTGGGATTTTAAGAAAAGGAAGACAATCTTATGGCCTTAAGTAAGTTACCTTGCACATATTGGGAGCACAGAGATCACTGCAGCCGTGAGGATGTGTGATGAATTTTTCATGATAAGGCAGTATCCTAAGCGTCCCTTCTTCGTCAATGAAACTCGGGTTTGTGTGGATCTCAGAAAAATATCCCCTCAGAGCATGATGTTCCAAGATCGTCTCAATGAAAAACGTGTTCGCATCACTCACAATATTCAATTCACACCTGATAATACAAATCAAACAATCCAATGTTATACTTACAAAAACAATGAAAAACAGTTACATCAAGCTGAAAAATATGTACAATGTAAGAAAAGTACCCTAGAGCATGGGCTGCTTTAATCGCTGATATGATCCTAGGATGCAACGGAGCACGTTTCAAGCACTCAGCAATATCTTCAATCGTTCTCCCTCGTGAGCGAAGCTCTTTCATCATCGTATCCTAAACAATATATCAATAACGCATTAGTCTCCTATTAACAATACAAAAACTCGTAAAACCTCTTGAAACCAAAAACTACGTTAGTTTAGAGTTCAACTTTACAACAAGAATCAATAGAGATACGTTTTGATTGCTTAACAAACAAAGAACATTTGTATGCAAATCAAGAATAAACGAAACTAACCATCAGAGTGTTCCAAGGCATGGTAGGGAGAAGCTCGTTAAACAAATCAGTCGCACCCAACTCATCCACCACCCAGTTATCACTATCACAATCGATAATCGTCTTATCAAAATCAAAAACCACCACAATACTGGCCATCCCAGCGATCAAAAAGCACGTTCTTAGAACGTAAAAAAAAAAGATGGTTCTCTCTCAGATGACTTTAAGTTGCTACAAACTTATTGTGCAAGAACAAAGGCATGTTAGGGCATACGTATTTATAGTTGTAGGAGACTAAGGGAGTCGGCTTTGATGGCCAAAGGAAACAAACAACACGTGAAACATACTACAAATTGTATTATCTTGAAGGACACCATTATTTTCATACATCCTATAGTGGTGTAATACAATACCACTTGCTACCGAGATTATGAGCCCTAGATATCAGTAAAAAGTGTAGCGTGATTGGATTCGACAGTCCAAATTTTATTAAAGTATTAAAATACAATTCTATTTTGATTTCTAAATTATCTCTAATAATGGAGGAATCTTTAGAATATTCTTTGAAGATAATCATGCAAGATGGACATATTGTGTTGGAGTTAAACTAGAACTCTTTCTTTCTAGGAAGGTGCAAACCCTAATGTGGATTACTTAATAGAAGTAAAATAATTGTGAGGTAAACCATTGAAATGGTGTTATAAAAATGGGAAAAAAAAAATTACCTTTAAAAAAAAATAAAAAAACTTTTAAGACATTAATACTCGGGGATTTTTTGACTTTGGTCCCACCTACATTTCATGAATTTGCCTTTAGTCCATACGTTGTGCGAATATTCACTTCTGGTCCCCAAATTGGATCTAACCACACGTCAATTCTCGTTGAAGTCCACACGTCAATTCTCGTTGAACTCCAATTTGTACTTGATCTTCTTGAAATACCCTCGCGTGAGTTGTATGTGAATTTTGAGAAGAGGTTAGCCGATTTTCTTCAGGTTACAATGCCACGTCACATGTCTACGTCAGCAGGTTACACTACAATCGTAAAGAAGTTAGTTCCTTGCAATTAGTCTTTAGTCCATATTTCTTACTCTTAGGGGCTGTTTGGATACTTAATTTTTGGGCCAGCCACGGATAAACCTAGTGGCCTATCCTGGATATGTATAAACCTGAACTAGTTAAGTTTAATACGTTGTTTGGTCATTTTTACCTGCTATCCTGGTTCTGACTTGTATTTTGTTTGGATACTTGTATCGTAAACCAGTTCTTATAGTTATTTTTAATTTTTTCTAATGAAATACTCAAATTAACTTTGTTAAAAATATCAATACATGTACTCAAAATTATATCAAAACACTCATCATAACTCATGTGCGCATATGACATCAACTTTAACCAGACGGTTCTAGCAAATAACATTAATGTAATGCCGGCCAGAACAGCAGAATCAAACCCAAGAATCATAAACACTGGATACAAGATTGTAGAGGTGGTAATCAGTACATGAAGACAAAAACCAACCATATCAGATATTAACTTATTTTGAGCGAGCACTTCCACCATAAAAGCTCCAAGTGAAAAATAGGTAAGGTAAGATAACACATAAAAAGTGGCCATACTTCATTAAATTCTCGATGATAAGCCTATTATTCACCGCGACAAGCATAATAATACAAAGGTTGAATAGACCTACTTGACTTTGTTTTTAAAAAATTAAACGGCGTCGGTGCTCAAAAGACTCACTCACTCTACTATGAGCTGGAGTAGACGCTCGATACACCACGTATTTCACTGCCTCCGAATCATGAACTCTATGTTTTACTATCTCAGTCAAACAAACTCATCAGAGATTTGGAAATCCTTCAATCTCAAAAAAACTTAGACAAACAAATTCCTCAGTTTCTGACTGCAATCAATGGGATGTGGAAGCAAACATCAGGTAAATCCTTGTTTCTTAAATCTTTATTTATTAATTAAAAAGCCCTATTGTTAAAATTTGGAAATCTGGGTTGTGTTCATCATGGTAGGGAAGACGAATTGCAGGTTGTAACTTACAATCTGGGTTTGTGTTCATCATGGGGGGTTAACAACCAATTAAATTGTGTCCATGCCCTGGTTTAACTTGCAGGAATGCGATATCTGAACAAAATTTGAGGGAAAAAATAGTTACAAACACAAGACACGATTTACTTGGGGTTAGACGGAGGAAAAACCAGGACATGTGAGGATCTAGGTGTTATTTGTGAATTGGTTGTTAACCCCCAAGTTAGACCAGAAAATGTCAGCTGAACATTAATTTCAACATGGTTTCTCACAGGTTTCATTCCCAATTTATGAATTGGATGGGCACAAAGCAGATTCATACCCATGGGTTTATTCTAGGTGCAAAAGGCCAAATTGCAATGGAATTATGAGGCTTCTCATTTCTAAAACCTTGAAGAACCCTAAGAGCAAGTTCCTTTTATGTTAATTCACTGAGTGCATTAAGGAAAGTAAAGAAGAAATTGGGTCTTCAAGCACTACAGGCTACTATGGATATGGAGGGACAAGTCATTAGGTGAAAGACTGCCCTTGTAGAGTGACTAAATGTCTAGTAGAGGGATGTCCTGGGTAGATGAAGCTCCAAACTTCTAAGCAAGATGGCACAAAAGAGAAGAAATTTTTAAAGTGTCAAAACATCCACTGTAACAAGTTTATTTGGTTAACAAATGACATTCAAGCATAAAGTAGAGATGGAGAGAAGAAAAAAATGCATATGGAACTGAATGTGACCATTAAGATGAATTTGGATGATTTTGTTAGGGATTTCAAAGGGAAAACTAATATCTAGGATTAATCAACTTTTTTGTAAATGTTTTTATGTTTTTTTATAATGAATATGGATGATTGTAATGTTTTTTTGTTTTTTTTTCTAACCAATATTGGATTCTAGTTAGAATCTCTTATAGTTATCTGCTGTTATGTTCTAACAAGATAAAAGATGGATGTTCTAAAAGATTTCATGCACCAAATAAAACATACATTCACCAAAAAGACAACTAGACTACTAGAACCATACCAAAAAGACAGTGCCCTCATAATGCAATCCATACATTCACCATAAGAGAAGACTCCTGCAAAACTAGAGTACCAAAAAGACAGTACCAAGAAGACTCCTGCAAAACTGGAGTACCAAAAAGACAGTACCAAGAAGACTCTTGTAAAACTAGACACACAATTACAGACTCAAATTACCCCACCCTACTTTACTAACCAACTACTAGGTCCATACTTGAAATCAGTTGATGATGATAGTATTGGAACCAACAGTGGAGGTTCCTGAAGCACAGGATTTGGCCCTCTTAGTTGTTGGACCAACATCACCATAACCACCATTATCACCATCTCCTTTATCTACACCATTGTTACCACCATCACCCCCATTGCCATCATCATCTGAATCAGACTCATCAGAGTTACTAGACTCAGCAGGCTCATCAGACTCACTAGACTCATCAAATTCCTCATCCCCATCCCCATCTATTTCCTCACTCTTTTCTTCATCTGTGCCTCCTCACTCATTTCTTCATATGTGTCCTCACACTTCTCTTTATCAGAATCCTCATCCCCACCTTTTTTTTTCTTTTTTTTCTTTTCATCTTCATCATTTTCATCATCTGTGGGATAGCCATAGACTCTTTCTTCTTCATCCTTAGAAGTTGTGTAGTACTTAGTGGCTCTTGGATTGTCATTACCATCACTATCCATTGTAGAAAATTGTTTAGAGAATAAGGTTGTATAGAGGTTGTGTTGTATGCTTTTAGTGGTTGCAGTTGTGGCTATATAGGGGTGATAAGCTAATTACTTTTTTAATTAATACACTTTACAACTTTCCATATGCCTTAGACAATATTTCAAACAAGAAAATAGTAGTTGGGAGATTAGGAGATAAGTAATACCTGCAAATAGATTGATTCCATGCTGCATGACACATTATCTTACCCACAACACATTCTCTTACCTGCATGCTATGCCATAAAAGGTCTTTGCATACCTAGACAATAGATCTTCCTGCATAAACAATAGTGGTAGATTCTTGCATGCAAAGCAGTGGCATATACCTGCAAAATAGTGGCATATACCTGTAAAATAGTGGCAGCTGATTCTTGCATAAAAAATAGTTGCATATTCCTGCAAAATAGTGGCAGATTCATGCATATAAAGAGTGCCAGATTCTCCTGCAAACAATGTAACCAAGTGCATAAAAACAGTGTCAGATTTTTGCAAATAGTCAGATTCCTGCAAACAGTGTAACCAAGTGCAAACACAACTTCATATTGAAACACAAATATACAACACAACCACAAACACACAAACTTAAACATTATGATTACACAAACTTGAACATTGTTAAACTTGAACATTAGGATTACACAAACAGTGCCAGATTTTCATAATAATATCACTGTTAAACTTGAATATTGTTCCCCCACCATAGATATTAGGATTACACAAACTTAGTAAGTTGGCTTCTCTGGATTCACACTAAATCAACCAAACTTCTCTGGGAAACCTGAACAATTTCTTGTATGGATTGCTGGGTGGCTCCTTACTAGTCTGACTTCCCTGGGTAGGAATTATTGGTTCTTGTGATAAGCTTGCAGTGCCTTTCCCACCTCTTACAACTGTAGTGTTGCCTCTTCTAGCTTGATTGTTGCCTCTCCCACCTCTTACAACTACAGTGTTGCCTCTTCCAGCTTGAGTATTGCCTCTCCCACCTCTTAAAATAGTAGTTTTGCCTCTTCCAACTTCAATGATGTCACTCCCACTTCTTCCAGTTTGACTGTTGCCCCTTCCTCTCATATTTGTGCCTCTTCCTCTAGGAGTTGGGATTGTTGGTTGTGTTGGTAGTTCACTGGTAACTCCACTTCTAGTTCCAAAGCTATCTCTAGGCATATTATCTCTTGGTTTACCTCCCCCTGTTACCTTAGTGTTGTGAACCTCTTGGCCTTAGTTCAGCTGGTGGGCCTTTACAAGTCTTCTTGTTGTGGCCCAAATGTCCATATTTGTGACACCTCTTATGTTGGCTCCCACCTTCATCATCACTTTTCCTTCTCACTTTCCTAGTCCTACCAGTCCCCCTTACCAATGGTGGTGGAAATACTTTAATGTTCACAGTCTGCAATCAAAACAAAACATAAACTACATGAAATTGTACATAAATAAAATTGTAAACTTAAATAAACAAAAGAAAATATCACATAACATTAACTTACTTTGTCCCAGAGTGATGGATCACTAATGCCTAAAACTGAACCACTGCATGTCTTGACATAAGAAGAAACTATGTGATACTCACTACAATACCTGTAAATGAGCCATAAGAAGAAAAATTGTTAATCTAACAAAAAAGAAAGATAGAAGTAAAAAAAGGCTAGAAAAATAAGTTAACTTACCTCACCCAGTTTAACCTTATGTGACTTATCACACAATATACATGCACACAAGGCAACCCTGTAACCTGCCACTTATTGCAATTACAAGTCCTTTCTTCCAGATTTACTTTCCACTTCTTCCCATCTTTAGAAATTACCACCCAACTGCTAAAATCAGAACTTTGGGGTTCATACTCATTATAAAACCATTTTATCCTGTCAATATGTATCTTGGCCCTAGGTACCACAAAATTTTGATCCCAACCTTGAGATTTCACCCTTCTATCATATGTTAACTTCATCATCATCAAGTTAATACCTTCAATTACCTTGTCTAGTGGTTTGTCTATAATTTTTAAAATCCAGTTATTGAAAGACTCTAAAAAGTTATTGGTGATATGCTCATATTTGGCTGTAAAGTTAAAATGTGTCCTGCACCAATATTCTGCAAGTTCCTTGTTCAACCACCTCTTGGCTTCAGGATTATTAACTTAAAGTTTGTCTAGAAATACTTGCTTATCAGCTTTAACAAAAGCCTTTGCTGCTCCCCAACATAGCCTTTCCAAGTGTGACCCCCTAAAATCTTTTTTGAAGTTCTTCCACATGTGCCTAAAGCAGAACCTGTGGTTTTGATGTGGGAACACCTGAAGCATAAACCCAATAAGTAAGTGAAGAAATACAAATGATTAAATAAAGAAATATAAGCTAAATTGCTCTTTTTAAACACTCACCTCATCAACAGATTCAATTAAGCCTTTTTGTCTGTCTGAAATAAATGATAATTTGCTTTCGTGCCTTGTCAAATGAGGGGCCAACATAGTTAGAAAAGTGTGCCAAGTTTCATAACACTCAGACCTGCATAAATAGATAGCAATTGGAAATAATCCATTATTTCCATCCAAAGCCACAATTGAGAGACACTGCCCTCCATACTTGTCCTTCAAGAAATAACCATCAAGACCTAATACAGGTCTACATCCATTAACAAAACCATCAAGTGAGGCCTTAAATGCCAGACAAGAACCAGTCCACTGCTTAGTGTCATACTGAAAGCTCTAAGTTGCTATGCTTCCAGGATTTGATGAGAGTACTTGTCTGGCATTTAAGGCCTCTCATCCACTGCTTAGTGTCACTAGATCATCTTATGTGATTGAAACCCTAAAGTTAGAAGATCCTCTACAACTCCAAGTGCCAGATAAAGTTAAACAGACCGATACCTGTGGGGATCGTATATCAGCCCTCAGTTAAAGTTAAAACATATCTATAATAAGAAAGGAATAGGCTATTTTGTTATCGAGTTTCAGCCGTCCATTTTCGAGTTGTAAGCAAATTTGGCCAAAAAATGGCTCTTGAGCCGTCGGATTCAAACATTTGTTTGAAAAAATCAATCTCAGCCGTTCATTTACCAAGTCAATCTCGAGGGGCTAAATTAAGCCAAATTAAATGACAATCCTTAAAAACAAACAAACAAACAAGGCAATCCTTAAAATCAAAAACACATCTCAGATTTTAGATTTCTCGCAATCGTCTGTGTCGATTTTCATCATCATACTCGAACCCCATTCTCACTTCCTTCGTCCTCTCACAAGCTCTTACACGGATCAAACTAATCATCTACATCTCCATAACCACATTTCATTGGATCGCTGCGAAGGTTTCTCGATTTGATTTTCTTACAAATATCACCGAAAGGGAGCACTAGTAGTAGTAATCATCATTCATGGAAACGACCATTTTTTTTATTCTTGGTGTATTTTGTTCTAGGTTTTGTAATTGGGTTTGGGCAATTTGGGTTTGTAGATGATGATAGTGTGAAACATGGGGAGTTTGAGTTTTTATCAGAGATTAAACTACATAATGGGGGTGTTAGAGGGGAAAAGATTGTTTTGGAGATGGTGAAGCTGGGTGTTGGGGTTGGGGGATTGGAGGATTTGGAAGAAGATGTGTTTAGGGGTGTTAAACAGTTGATTAATGTGACTCGGGCGCTTCAGAGGTATTTTTTGTATAGGTTGAGTCAGGCTTTACAGTTAACAAAATTGTCAGTTTTGTGGATTGTGGTGGAGTATAATGCAACTTTGCTGGAAACTTTAGAGATTTTGAGGAGAAGTGGGGTTATGTATAGGCATCTTTCCAATACCCGCTCAGTCGGGGTGTTACCGTCCCCACACCTTTAAGATCGAACCGTCCCCAGCTCTAATACCATTTGTCACGACCCACTCTACGAGCACCGATATTGTCTCTACTTAACCACTAGGAATCTTCTACAGTATGGGATTTTTATTCCTAAGAAAAAGCTATTCCAAAGAAAAGGCCTTGGTGACATGTAGAGTGAAATCTTAACTTAAGAACCATACACGTGGTAGGATCTTAAACAATGTGGGACTAAACTATTGGTGCTACCATCACCGCTAATGGGCTAGGCACCTTTCCAATACCCGCTCAGCCGGGGTGTTACATTACTAAATATGAATTGTTGGAAAGGAAGAGAACTTGGAATTCTTCGTTATTCGGTTATCTATTTTTTAGAAATTACTCAGCAAGCCTGGGATTAACGCATCTCAAATGGTTTTGAGTGTGAATATGTACTCTTACATTCAGATGGACTAAAAAAATGCTTCAATTATCTGTGTGTAGGTGAGTGTGTAAATTCGATATAACATTTCATTTAATTGAGAGTTATTAAAAAAACTAAGAGACATGAGATTTATGATACTCAGTGTATTCTAAGATATTCTCTTCGCTTCTAAAATATCAATTTTATTCGTAAGTAATGACAAATCATTCAATATCGGTGCATTATGCTGTTTTACCTAGTATTTATTATTTTGCGTTGTAAGACAATTTTGGAATAACCGAGTAAACAAAGTTAAAGATGTTTGAGCGCCCTTTTGCAGGTGTCTCAGAAACTTCATCCCATTCGTTAATAATGGATGTTCATTTAGCTAATATGAATTGAGGACAAATCACTCTTCTAGGAATAACAGGTTGTGTGATGCTCTCCATGCATTTTTCCATACAACTCTTATCACAACATCTCTTCTATTGGAAAAACCCAAAGGAGCAAAAGGCCATAGTAATCATTATTCTCATGGCACCTTTATATGAAATTGTGTCATTTGTCGGGTTGTTAGATTTTATGGGAAGCGCAACTGTTATGATATGAACTCAAATCGTGTTAGAGGAAGTTTATCGAAGCTCATGGGACCAGCGAGGATCGAAGACGGTTTGAAAAGGGGTTTTTTCAAAGTCCTGTTCGAATAAAAGTTTTGTTTGTTCGAATAAAAGGAGACAACTAATAGTTTATTCGAATAGAAGTCATGTCCATTCAAATAGAAGATGACTGTTCAAATAGACTTTTGTCTATTTGAATAGAAACGTTCATAACCCATCTTATTCGAATAGATCCAGAGTCTATTCGAATAGACTTCGTTAAGTCAGTTTTAGAAGGTTTTGTTTGGGACGTTGGTCTGTCTCATGATCCGTACTTCGAGCATATTCTTATGTAATGACTTCCCAAGTTTATAAGTGAGTCTAGGGTTAGTTGTTAGTCTTAATCTTGTTGAGAGTTTAACCTTAGAGTGGTTAGGGTTTGAGAGATTCCATTAAAGCTTGAGAAGCTTGAAAAATCGTTGTAACCTATTTGATATCATAGTGAATTATTCGTGGGGAGTGGTTTTTCATCCGCAAGGGTTTTCCACTTCCCTCCTCCGCAAAAATTCTTTATGTCTTTTTATATTATTCTTGTTGATTTACTTCTTGTATTGGCAATTTCCGCGTTCGTTCTTCGAAGGGATGAGAGAGTAGCTACCGCGATTCTTAATAATTGGTGTCAGAGCGAGTGTTAGGGATTGTGTGGTGAAGAGCGATAGCTGATCAGGAGAAGTTGAAAATCACGAAGTTCCATGGGTTGAATTTTAGAGTGTGGAAGATGCAGATAGAAGATTACCTTTATCAGAAGGAGCTTGATTTACCATTGGGTGGAACTGAGATGAAGCCAGTAGATTTTGATGATGCTAATTAGGCGCGATTGGGTCGCAAAGCGCTTGGAACCGATAGGTTAACGCTGTCATCTCAAATTCTACACATGATCTCTAAAGTTATGACGACGAAGGGATAGATGGAAACGTTGTCCGCTATGTACTCGGAATCGTCCGGGGCAAATAAGGTTTACCTTTTATGGCGCTTATTTACTTTGAAGTTGAAGGAGAATGGTAATGTGCAAGCTCATATCAGAGAGTTCAATACCATACATGCTCAGCTGGAATCCGCTAAAATCACTTTTACCGAGGTGGTGAGATCGAGGGCTCTTCTAGGGCAGATGCCAGAAAGCAGAGAAGGGTTCATTACAGTTGTGAGCAACTCATCAAGAGAAAAATTGGAAACCCAAGCTCTAAAATTGGGATGCTAGAGAGAAGAAAGAAGATCAATCAATGAAGAAATGGACTCCACCAAGTTTAATCCCACAAGAATTCGAGGTAGAGAGAGGGTGGAGAGAATTTGGAGCGAGAAGAGAGATTTGAAAAAGAAGAAGAAAAAGACCAGACGCAGTGTTTTTATACAACCTACTCGAAAGTCGTTCAAACGACTCGATGATTCGTTCGAACAACGAAAAAATAACTGTAATAAGATAAAGGATGAACTAAGGCAAATACTCTCTCTAAAACATCGGGTTGCCACAGACAAATATAAAAAATAACAACGATAGGACACAGACACACTCCCCCTCAAAACCTGCAGAGTCAAATCTATTAGCACATGAAATACACAGTATAGAAAAAATTATTAAGATATAAACAAAATAATGCAAAAGAACTCGGTGTGTGTGTGTGTAGTCCAAAAAAATACATGGCAATTAAGCATATGAAGAGCACTATATTGGACATATGAGTCAACTTAGGCCTCTCATGGTTGGTCACTCAAAATCACTGAGAATTTACTAGATATCACTCTAAGGACATGAATATGAGTAAATAAAGTAAAAATTCATAATCCAAGAAAACAGCGCTATTGTACTGAAGATCTCATGAAAGGAATATCAATTGTGTTTGGTGGTGTCAAGTTAAATACTATAGACTTTCAAACTATCATCTCCACTAAATTGATTGTATCAAGCTTAAAATCAACTAGGTCTTTTAAGGTAATCATTAAGGCAAAGATAGGCTAGTGAAGAAATATGTGCTTTGCTGGCATTCTGAGGACAAAAAAACTTCCACCTCCATTGTTGAAATCAAAACTCCTCCATTATTGTTCTTAACAACGCTACTGTCACGCCTTAAAATCCGCCTTCTGATAAAAATCATTAAGCAAATTCTAAGGCCTAACAAGTCGGGCATTCCACGGATGAAACCCCACAGATGTATTATTTCTAACGAAATTAACTACATCTACTTACCAAAGAAACGCAGCAGAAAATAACTCAATTATATTGAAATGAATAAAATTCTCAACTAACTCTAAAAACAAGAATTAGACTACGACGATGAAATATGAAATAATTATTATAAATACCCTACGACAGCTCAGCGATCCAAAGAACTCTAAAGAATCCTGAAACTGAACAGCCAAACCTTACTAAGCAAAATCCTACCGTGCTCGACCTCCTAAAAAATATAGCACACAGGGCGTCAAACAAGCACAATTATTACGGTCACTGAACATGACAGACCGATCTATTATACAAAAAGTACTAGTATGATATAATATCCTATAATTATAGATAAATAATACAATGCATTGAGGAAATTAGGTTTAATTATTAAAGTTGTTTTTAAGCGTCGGCGCCAACTAGTATTATAAAATAGTTATAAAGTATTATTAGGTGTGTGAGATAACTAACAGACGATGTACACAGGGTTACTTTTAATTCAGTGGGACCACACTCTCGCACCCTTCTGTCCTCAACAGAAGCGTATGTAGCGCCCCATTTTTTTTTGTATTTCACGTTGTGGCCGTAGTTTGTAGTTTAACTTGATTTCATCTTGTAGTATGGAATCCTAACTTTTGAGTTAGGAACCCATTCAAAACCCACCACCAAAATATTTCCCCCGATTTTCTCCATCTCTCCTTCTCCCTATTTCTCCTCCATTTCAAATACAATTGAAAACCCAACCCTAATTCCTAAACCCCAACCCCAAATTCTTAACCTCTCTTCTCCTTGCATTCTAGAGAGAGAAACAAACCCAAATCCCTAATTCGAAAACCCAACCCTAATTCCTAAACCCCAAACCCAAATCCCTAATTTGAAAATCCAACCCCTCTCCTAACTCAACTTCACCATTGCTAGCCGTTTTGAACCAGAAAATCAGATTGTTGGAGCATTAAGAGCAGAGTTCTCCTTTCGTATTAAACCACAAATTTGTCGATTTAAGGCAAGTACAATTATTGCTTGTCATTGTCCATTGTAGATTAGGTATGCTATACCATGTTTAGTAAAATTACCATAACTCTATTATGATCCTTAATGTTCTAGAAACCTTGAGTAATTAAGTATGCCTCATCTTGAATTCAAAGAATTAGGGAATTGTATAGGTCTTTTGAAGATGTAAATTTAGTATAGTTAGATGCATACCTTAGTGTTATAAACTCATGTATTAAATTTCCCTTTTACTCAAGCATACTACTGTGAGAGTTTGAATATTGGAATGGGAAGAAGATATGGACTTGTTAGAAATTAAACTCAATATAACTATGAGTTGCTTCTGTTAGTAGTTATATAAGGCTATACTATTTTTCCTTTCATCCAAATAGTAACAGATACATTATAACTCAAGACTCATCAAGTATATCCTAGAATAAAACTTGATTAATTTGAACAATACCATATCATACTCAGATCATATATATATGTTTGTGGAATGTATAAAGTAACTTGTAATGATATAATAAGCCCATGGCTATATTGTTAACATTAATAGTAATTAATTGGTATCCTCATATGCAACCCTTAACCATAGTACAGGTTGTAGCTTGATGTTCAATCTAAGGAGTACTAGTATAAGCCTATATAAGGTCATCGACAGAGTCCCCACTTGTATATTTGTGAGGGTAGAAAAGTCGTTGAGCATAAGATCGCTAATCATATGGTATAGTCTCATTGCCTATAGAGCAAGGACAGATAGGTCATTTTGATTGAGTGTCAGTCTCTTAAATCATTCATGCATAGAATAACTTAGAGTCGTGTACACAGTAGGGCTATGATGTCAGGGTCCTTGGGTTCGATTCCCTAAACAAAAGATTAGGTGACTGTTTATCAGTGTTCCAGGGTTGCAAGCCCCTAAAACTCTTCCCCAGTTACATATCGGCTTTGTTATTCTTTGTGAATACTCCTCGTGGGCATAGATCCCTGAAAGTGAAAATAAATCAGGCTTTAGACCTGTAGGTTGAAACTCCTTGAGCACCTTGATCCGGTGATTCCCCGCTAATTCCTGGCTCACTAAAAAGGAATCCGCCAATCCCTGGCTCGACAATAAGGGATACGCTTCTGTTGAGGACAGAAGGGTGTAAGAGTGTGGTCCCACTGAATTAAAAGTGACCCTGTGTACATCGTCTGTTAGTTATCTCCCACACCTAATAATAATAATAATAATAATACTCTATAATTATTTATAATACTGGTTGGCGCCGACGCTTAAAAATAACATTAATAATTGAACCTCACTTCCTCAATGCATTGCATCATTTTTATATATATATATAATATTATATCATACTAGTACTTTTGTATAATAGATCGGTCTGTCATGTTCAGTGACCGGTAATAATTGTGCTTGCTTGACGCCCTGTGTGCTATATTTTTCAGGAGGTCGAGCACAGTAGGTTTTTGCTTAGTGAGGCTTAGTTGATCATTTTCGGGATTCTTTGGATCGCTGAGCTGTCGTAGGGTATTTATGATATTTATTTCATATTTCATTGTCGTAGTTTTATTCTCGTTTTTAGAGTTAGTAGAGATTTTATTCACTTTAATCCATTTATTCATTTAATTTATATTGAGTTATTTTCCGCTGCGTTTCTTTGATAAGTAGATGTAGTTAATTTTTTTAGAAATATATTACATCTGTGGGGTTTCATCCGTGGGATGCCTGACTTGTCAAGCCTTAGAATGTGCTTTATGATATATTATCAGAAAGTGGATTTTGGGGCGTGACAGCGTATCCCTTATTGGCGAGCCAGGGATTGGCGGATTCCTTTTTAGTGAGCCAGGAATTAGTGGGTAAATCACCGGATCAAGGTGGTCAAGGATTTTCAACCTACAGGTCAAAAGCCTATTTTATTTTCACTTTCAGGGATCTAAGCCCACGGGATGCTCGCGTAGCATGCAGCCGAGAAGTAACAGGGAAAGAATTTTGGGACTTGCAACCCAGGAACGCTGATAAACAGTTACCTCATATTTTGTTTAGGGACTCGAACCCAAGGACCCTGACAACATAGCCCTACTGTGTACATAACTCTAAGTTATCCTATGCATGAATGATTTACGAGACCGACACTCAATCAAAATGACCTATCTGTCCTTGCTCCATAGGCAATGAGACTATATCATATGATTGGCGATCTTATGCTCAATGACCTTTTTACCCTCACATATATAGGAGTGGGTCTCAGTCGCTGATATTATACTATGACTATTAATGATCTTCTACCTTAAGTTATTAAAGGATATATCAGTAAAGTCCTAATATCGTGGCTAAGTTAAGCCGTATATAACCTAAACACTCTTATAAATAAACTAGGAATTCTAGGTTAAGATGCTAAGTGATTATACTCACCTACTTAAACACAGGTTGTGATATTTAAAGCTAGGAATTTCGTGTTACATCAAAACGCGAACCCCACTCTTTACAGTAGTGTCTACAACCTTTACATAAGCTTATATGCATCAAAATATACATTAAAAGCATGGTAATCATTTATTAATTTACCTACATTAGTGGTTGTTATGAAAAAAAGGTTGTATTATATAACCCCAATATATAACTAAGTTATACTAGTGATGCCAGGAGAGATTCAAACTTAAATGTTTAATGGAAAAGAAGTTTTCCCCCCTTAATCTTATATATACAACCTCTAGACCCATTTCAAAATCATTTAAGTAAAGAGGAGTTATGCTACTGTTACATGCATGAGATTTAAACCGTAATGTAAATGAAGTTTCCCTCCTTAATCTTATACAAACAACCTTTGGACCCATTTCAATATCATCCAACAAATTGTATTATATATTAACTCTGATCTACCCTAGTTAGTAAAACATGGATATCTACTGTAGTTGGAATTAGATAAATCTCTACCATTATGCGAAAATAACGATTAAACTAACATGTCATATGTATACGATTATACTTACATTGTAATTGAAAATTACCACAATCAATCAACGCTAAGTGCTCGATGATAATGGTACTTGCCTGAAGATTGAATGCTTAAGAAGAGCAATGCAATGATCCTACCCTAGAACAATCGATTATCACTCTCGATCTCCCGTTCAAGAATTTCCAGCCACAATAAGAGATGAATGATTTACAATTGTAAAAGGAGAAGAGATAGGCTAGGAATTCGGGGTTGGGGTTAAGCCAACCTCTTTCTTGATTTCAAAAATAAAAAGAGGGAAGAAAGGTTAAAGGAGGAGAAGAAGGAGAAGGATGAGGAGAAGATGGAGAAGGATTTGGGAATTCGGTGGTGGGTCTGACCAAGTTTCCCCAAATTCAAAAGCTAAGAGACCATACTAATGTACACCCAAGTGCAAGTTAAGCAAAGCAACCCAAAACACAATAAAAAAAAAAAAAAAAAAATGGGGCGCTACAGCTACTCGTTTTTTTTAACAAGACATTCTCCCAACAACACTCAAACACACGTTCTTCTTCAGATTTTCTCACTTTGATTCCTAAAAACAAGGGTTTAAACAAGAATTTGGCGAATACAAAGAAAAGGCTTATTTTAGGCTCAACGGGTAGTAAGTGAATACATGATTTAGGTTAAAAATTGAAATGCCAAAACAGGTTCAACAATGAAAATGCCTAGAATCATGTCCTAAGACTTATACAATTTCTTATTTCGCCTCGAATCAAGTAAAGAAAAGGTTCTAGTATTTTAACTTGAATTTTATGTCACCACCAACAATCGACTAATGCAGAAAATAATGAGATCAGAAACAGAGAGAGATTTTGCTGGAAATAATTTATTTAATAACACTTAATGCTAGAACAAAAGGTTAGATCCTCACATAATATTAGGTAATAAAGTCTCTACATATACCCTCAAGATTTCTACTTACACCTAGAGTCAGGGACAGTTAAACTTTGTGACGAATAAGTGAAGCCAAGAGCTCAAGCATTAAGTGAGTATATAACACATAAATAATTTCCGTACATGCATATGCAACACAATTATAGACTAAGCTCAAAGGACAAAATAGGGAAGATAGTACCTGACAATGTTCACAAGAACTACACCAACACCAGAAAGTCCTGAGAGATCTAGGAAATGGAACAAATACCAATAGCGCATCGAAGATTTTCAAAACGAACAACATCCAAAGGCATGGTGAAGAGATCAGCAAGTTGATTCTCCGTACAGACATACTCCACAATAACAATCTTTTTCTCAACAAGGTCTCGAATGAAGTGAAATCGAATGTCAATGTGCTTGGTCCTCGAATGGTGTTCAGGATTTTTGGAAATGTTGATTGCATTCGTATTATCACAGTAAAGTGACATCACTCCCTGATTCACCCCATAGTCATGTAAAATTTGCTTTATCCAAACTAGCTGTGTACTACAACTTCCCGCATCAATGTACTCTGCCTCTGCAGTAGACTGTGAGATGCAGTTCTATTTTTTACTTTGCCATGCAACGAGATTGTTCCCAATGTAGTAACATCCCCCAAAGGTACTCTTCCTTTCATCAGAATTTCCAGCCCAATCAGCATCTGAGTATCCAATAATATCTAATGTAGTGTCTCGAGTATACCACAAACCAAACTCACAAGTCCCAGACACATATCAAATAATCCATTTAACAGAATGTAAATGAGACTCCTTAGGACATGCCTGATAACGTGCACATATGCTGAACACGATGTCTGGGCGACTAGCTGTAAGATACAGCAAGCTTCCTATCATGCTCCTATACACCTTTTGATCCACATCAGTACCTGCAGAGTCCTTACTCAATTTTGTGGTAGTACTCATTGGCTTCCGGGCATGTTTTGAAGAATCAAGACCAAACTTTTTGATAATATCTTTGGCATATTTAGATTGAGAAACAAAAATGCCATCTTCCCGTTGCTTGATTTGAAGACCTAAGAAGTAGGTCAATTCTCCAATCATGCTCATCTCAAATTCCCTTCTCATTAACTCACCGAATGCTTTGATACGAGAGTTCGACATTGAGCCAAAAATAATATCATCCACATAAACCTGTGCAATAAGAATTTCATCACCTTCCCGCTGAATAAACAATGTCTTATCAACTCCCCCTCGAATGAACCCCTTTCCAAGTAAAAAGTTTGAGAGTCTATCATACCATGCTCGAGGAGCTTGTTTTAGGCTATAAAGTACTTTCTTCAAGCGGTAAACATGCTACGGATGATGTGGATTTTCAAACCTCTTCGGTTGAGCTACATATACCTCTTCCTCAAGTAGCCCATTTAAGAATGCACTTTTCACATCCATCTGATAAAGCTTAAATTTTTTGTGACACGCAAACGCCAAAAATATTCGAATAGATTCAAGTCTAGCGATGGGAGCAAAAGTTTTTTCTACATCCACCCCTTTTATTTGATTTTATCCCTGAGCTACTAACCTTGCTTTGCTCCAGACATCATCACCGTTCTCATCAAACTTTTTCTTGTAAATCTACTTAGTGCCAATAATATTAGTATTTGCCGGTCGTGATACTAAGTCCCACACGTCTTGTCGTTTGAATTCATTAAGTTCATCTTGCATGGAATTAATTCAATATTCATCAGATAAAACATCTTTGACGTTGGTTGGTTCAATGATAGACACATAACACACACTCTCCACTGTCTCATATAACGTAGAACAATGATACCGCACATATCTAGCGGACTCATGAAGTGTAGAACACTCATAATCATCAAGGTATCTAGGAGTACCACAATTCCGAGGAGGATTAGTACGAACAGTAGCATTTGGTACTAAAATCTTCCCAGAAGATGTTGGAATAGTTTCAGCAGGAGGTTCTTCTTGAATATTTTGTGTCACACTAGATGAGGTTGGTAGGGAATCTTCTTGAACATTACTATCTCCATCATTTGTTTGTCCAAGAACCGTCGAGTTATCAACTACCACATTAATCGATTCCATGACCATTTTGTGCTTCAAGTTGTACACACGATAAGCTCTACTGTTTGTGGCATATCCCAGTAAAATACCTTCATCGCTTCGAGCATCAAATTTTCCAATGTTTCCCGATCACAAGTAATATAACACTTACTTCCAAACACATGAAAGTATTTCAAGTTCGGCTTTTTTCCAAACCAGAGTTCATAAGGCGTATTAAGCGTAAGAGCACGCAGATAAACCCTGTTGATTATCTGACAAGAGGTATAAATAACTTCTCCCCAAAAGTGACTAGGGACATTCTTTCCATGAAGTAACACTCGCCCTATTTCCTGTAGGACTCGGTTCTTACGTTTAGCTACTCCATTCTGTTGTGGTGTGATTGGTGCTAAAAATTCATGTTTGATTCCATTCGCCTTACAGTACTCTATCACATCACTGTCCTTGATTCCACGATCGCTACGAATTCTGTCAATAGAACAATCCTTCTCATTCGGTATTCGCAGAGGTATGGCATGAAATTCTTCAAATATGTCTGACTTCTGCCTTAACAGAGCGATCCACTTGAATTGTGAAAAATCATCAACCATAACCAAAATGTACTTCTTTCCTCCCAAAGTACTTACTCTCATAGGACCCATCCAGTCCATATGAATCAACTCCAGAACTCGTGTAGTAACAATGTTGGTAGATTTTTTGTGCGGACTCTTGGTTTGCTTTCCAATTTAACATGGTCCACACACTGCATCGGTTAGCCTGCTTAGTTTTGAAACCCCTCGAACTATTTCCTTACTTATAATTTTCGCTAGATCACTGAAATTTACATGTCCTAACCGTTGATGCCAAAGTTCTACATCGCTTATCTTAGCAACTTTACATGATATCTCCTTTTGCGATACAGCATAGCAGTTATCCGAAGTTCTATCCGCAGTTACAATACATTTCTCGGTATTATCAAAGACGCGATACATTTTCTTGTCAAATGTTACTGTGTTGCCCGCATCACATAGGTGACTCACACTCAGAAGGTTTGCAGTGAGTCCCTTGACATAGAGTACATTATCGACTGCCGGGAATCAAATTTCTTATACACTCCCCTTTCTCACAATCTTTTCACTCATTCCTCCTCCAAAAGTAACATCATCTCCTTGAATATCTGTGACATTATTCAGACGTGTAGCATCCCCTGTCATGTGTTGAGAGCATCCATTATCTATGTACCACTGTGTAGAGTTAAATGCATTTAGAGCCATTACTGCAACATTGGACCTTAATTGTGGTAAAATGTCCTTCTTCTGAACCCAAATAGATCTCACTTTCTTTCTTTCTTCTGTCGCTTGAGTCACATTCCTGAAACCATTAAAGGACTTTTGGATAAAAAAGTCGTTAGCAAACGATTGGGCATATGATCGATGGGGTTTATCTCTTTCCAAACGTAGATTATTCCTACCACGGAGTTGAGGAACATATCTACAATAGGGAGCAAGATGACCCTTTCGACCACAAGCCTCACAATAAAATACATGAAAGACAAAAGGCTGCTCAGTCTGCCTATGAGAAGCATCAATAATACTAGGTTTGGGCAAAAATGAAGTTGAAGTAGCTTTGACAAACTTAGTGACTTGAGATGAGGTAGACTTGACGTTTTGCTCATCAAATCCTAATCCTCTTTTGTCAGATCCATTTTTGCTCATACTTAGTATTTTGTCAATGTTTTTAGCTCCATGATAAAACACTTCGAGTTTTTGTTGAGTAGAGGTCAACTCGAGTATAAGTTTCTCAATTTCTATTTCCCCCAATTTCACCTTTTCTACAGCAATGAGTCTGTTTTGTTCACATGTCTTAAGTTGACCACTAAGAGATTGTTTCTCATTCTTAAGTTTCTCAAGCTGAGAAACAAGTTGAGAGTACACCTCTTCTAGACTCAGCTCTTCACAGTTATCACTTTCATAGTCCTTATGATCATCTCCGTCAGTTTTAAGTGCAAACACATCAAAGTGATCACTACCTGAGGAAATAACAGCAATGTGAGCTCTCAAACCATTTCCTCCTTCTTGGAAGGGATCAACATGGTCATTAGAGTCATCATCACTATCATCCCATGTAGCAGTAATGTTCATAGCTTTATGATTCCTGTTAGAGCTCTTAGTGAGACAGCTGTGAGCATAGTGACCATACTTGTGACAACTATAGCATTCAACTTTATTGAGGTCTTGGTCTTAGTCATTATGAGAATGAGTACTTGAGTTTGTTTGTTTGCCATAAGACTTAACACGGTCATGAGAACGTGACTTGTAATTCACATTTTGCCATTGTTTATCAAATTACCTCTTTTTCAAAAGTTTTCTAAATTGTTAACTTATAAGAGCAATCTGAGAGTCAGAGTCAAGTTCCGCATCATTGTCAGAAATACAGTAGTTTTCAACATATCTGGTTCCCTGAGAAGATGAAGAGTTGGAGGAAGACTTAAATGCCACACTCTTACTCTTCTTAGGATTTTCCATTTCCATTTCGATTTCAAAAGTACGTAATTTTCCAGCAAGTGTGTCAAGTTTCATAATTTTAAGATTTTGTGCTTCCTCTATAGGATCACGTCTGGATCAAAAACTCTTAGGAAGAAATCTTAAAATTTTATGTATTATTTGAACATCGGTGTATCCAGCTCCTAAAGAAGAACTGTTGTTGACAATGCCACTAAGTTTGGCATAAAACTCACTAAAAGACTCATCCTCACTCATCCAGATATTTTCAAATTGAGATGTGAGCATTTGCAGTTTGCTTTCTTTAACAATGTCATCACCTTCGTGAGTACGTATTAAGATGTCCCAAACTTCTTTCGAAGTGGAACATGTAGATATATGCTTATACTCACTATGGCTCAGCGCATTAAAGATAGTATTAAGACCTTTATAATTATACCCAAATATTTCTTTTTCTTCCTTGGTCCATTGATTTCTAGGTTTAAGAATTTCTACAGCAGTTGCTGGTTCACCCCGCATAACAGTAGGGGGCGCCCATCCATCTTCAATGACAATCCAGACATCCTCTCCCATGGATTGCAAGAAAGCAACCATTCGAACATTCAAGTAAGGAAAGATCGTGCCATCAAAGAGTGGTGGACGGTTTATAGGACCTCCAAATTTTTTGGAATCCATTAAATCAAGCACGTACAAAAACAGGATCACCGCTCAGGATATAAAGCCTACAAGCGATTCTGCTCTGATACCAATTGAAATTCGATGTGCTCATAATTAATGTATTTTGAGAAAATAGGTCTGAACAATTCCTATCAATCAATAGTCTAATGTTAAACAAAAACAATCAAAAACAAAGACAAAGAATTAAAAGACACAAGCAAATATTCACCATGTGGAAACTCCTTACTCAGGAGAAAAACCACAGGTCGTTGTCGAGGATCACGACAACCCAAAGATTCACTAATCAAAAAAGAGTTATACTGAATTACACTTACAGATTTAATAACCTAGTCTCAAGATTATCACTCTTCTGACTAAAGCTTCGCGTTCCACCTTCTTCTTGTTCTCACAACAACTCTTCTTGATCTCTCACTAAGAAACTTCTTCTAGAATCGCTCTTGAACAAATAATTGGGAAATCTTTGAAACCCTAACTCAACATCAATCTTATGATCAAAAGATAATTGATTGATCTTAAGTTCTTCATTGTCTCTAATAAAGTCTTTTGGAGCCTTTAGAAAGAAAAACGTTTTTCCCCAGAAAAAAGAGAGATTGCAAAAGAAACTAGGGTTTCTTTAAATAGTAGTTCTATTTCTCTTGATATTCGTTCGAACAAGGCCAAAAGTCGTTCGAACAAATCACGTCTAATTTGGTCAAAAACCCTAGAAAGTTTACATTTCGTTCGAACGAAATGAAGTCTCATTCGAACGACAATTGCCTATGGGCCAAATTTCCAGGAGACATGACACTTCGTTCAAACGACAAGAAAACTCGTTCGAACGAAAATTGCCTATGGGCCAAATTTCCAGGAGACATGACACTTCGTTCGAACGACAATAAAACTCGTTTGAACGTCAAAATTGTCTATAGGCCAAATTTCCAGGGGACTTGACACTTCGTTCAAACGACAAGAAAACTCGTTTGAACGTCAAAATAGAGAAAGCTCCTCTCTTTTATCAGAGAGTAATACTTACCTTCTGTCCAGTGATCTGTGTCTTCGACTGAGACAACCAAAAACTCCACAAACACGAAATGAGACAAATAAAATCTTTCAGGCCATTAGAGAGATGCTTTCAGCTTAATTATGTAATCGATAGAATCTTTGGTTTTGGAGATTTTCGCTTTGAAAATTGAACATAGGCTTCTTTCACTGTTTGCAGGGACTTGTGTTGGAACTTCTAGTTGCCGTTGGCGTTATCCGGGCCCATCATTTTTGGTTAGATGTAGAGCACATCCAGGAGGCTTATCAAAACATTTTAGTGTCTGGAAATGGTCATTTTTCCTGTTTTGCAGCAATACGCTTATCATGTTTCCCCTTACATGGGAGATGTTGCAACGAAGATGGTTAACAAGAAGACCGAGTGAGAACCGAACTTGGAGGGGTGACCATCAATGCACACGGATATTATAGTTGTATGGCTTGTATTTGTAAAATCGGAAGTTGGTTTTTCGTAATATTCTGCGCATGTAATAAACACGGTACTTTTTTCAGTCCAATCTTATGATTCCATCATTTGCAAATACATATGCTGGTGTTAAAAGAGACGTTTGTGATTATAATGTTACAATTTATTTTTGAAGTGTTAAAATCGAGCCACCAAAGATACTGTAAATATTCTTGATAACAGGCACACATTTTTTATTTATCTACAATATACTTTCATAAGTCGAAATTAGTCTTGAAATTATACGAAAAACGAAAGATAATGAAGGATAAATCACTGCTCCAAATCATTCAGGGGAATACACATTCGAGACTAACCTGCTGACCCAAATCAGAATACAAAGAACATACATTACTTTTCCATCAGATGCTTTTCGAGACAAGTGATGAAAAATAGAGCTGATTTTGTTGTCTCTTTAGGCATTGCAGCTTCGTCTGTTACCGTCTCGTATATCACTGAGATGTCAACTAAAGTCTCCGTCTCTCCATTTTCAGTCATCTGGAAAATTGTTATGTATGAAGCGTAACCAAAAGTCAGATGACCCCCTTCTATTACTTGTATCCCAAATCGGTGATGAGCCTCATCTAGTTCCACGATTTTCTCCTTCTGGTATGTCATACTCTTTACATCTGCAAATATCACAAACAAATTAAACAATATTTATTTTGAAGTCAGCGTTTTATTTTAGTTTCTTTTGTAGCTATATTAAGATGGTTCTGTATTCCTACTACACCCTGATATTGTGTCAAATGACATTCATAACAGCCTGGGAAGGATGGGAAGATTGTTTGGAGTGGTTGTTAGGAATCTCAATTCTGAAAGCCAGGACACTTATAGATGAAAAAAGAAGGGAAACGCAAAGAAAGACAACCAGCTGATATCAATATGCACAGAAAGAAAACCTCCCAATTGACGACGTTTCTCTTATAAACATTATATATCCATCAATATAAGCAACAAAAAGTAATAGATAAGGTTAAGACTTTCCTGGGCCAAAGTTGATGAGCATGATAGTGCCAAGGCCACCATCTCCTTCAAGTAATTTATGTTTCTGACCAAATTTGGAACCACTTTTGGCAGAACAGACCTCAAATCTTTGACTAAAGCCTTCCATAAAGTCTCAATGCCAACCCCAACCTTGGTCTGGGCCTTTAGTTCCTTCTTCATGGTTCTTCAAATGCAGACCCTAACAAAGAATCACATCGTATATTTAAGCCTCACGTGGGGTGAAATCTATTGTGGGAAAGGGACAAGAAAGGCATCTTTCCTTCTTAAGATCATTGTGCTAATGATTCCTCTTTAAATTCGTTTTGCCTAAAAAAATATATTCCTTTTTAGACCTGGAGGATAGCTGGCAAAAAAAAGTTTATTTTAAGCACTTTGACTTGAATATATATTCTTTTAATTATTCTAATTATGGGTGAATAAGCGGGAAAAAAAAAACCATTTTTAATTTCTTTAGTCTTTTAGTTAGTTGGGCATCGGTAGGGAAAATTTTAGATCTCTCGTGAGCCATCATATCTCAAATGTCTCACCCTTAAAATTTTGACACGTGGCAATGAGAGAGAAGAACCTAACAGAGTGTTTAAACAAGAGATAGAGTTTAACAAAGAGGAGAGAGAAAACCTCATCTTCTCTCAACCTTCATTCCTCACTATAACTCTATCCCTAAAACTAACATATTTTCTCGAATCACATACCACAAATCGAAGTATTTTAACCATAATACTTCACCTCCAAAGGTAATAACAATCTCCTAAAATTCTTCTATTTGAAATGGGTTCTAAATTTGGTTTTGAACATAATCTTATTAACCAGAACAGTTTGAGACAGTGATTATCATGACAACAATCTACCACGAATAGTTTCTTTTGTAGAGATTGTTGGATTATCCAAAAAGTTTATTCCTGAAAAAACCAAACTCAATTGTAGAGACAGGTTTGATGTCATCTTCGCCAGCTTCCACATCTAGTGGAAAACTTAAGGTACGGCGGTGAACTATAAGATGCGGACGAAAAGATATCATGAAGGGAGCAAGAGATTACTTAGTTTCATTGCCACGTGTCAAAATTTTAAGGGTGAGACATTTGAGATATGATGGCTCAGGAGAGATCTAAAATTTTTCCTAAACATAAAACTCAGAAAAAATTTCCCTCGAGGAATGAAACTAAGTAATCTCTTGCTCTCTTCATGATATCTTTTCGTCCGCATCTTATAAGGTCACCGCCGTACCTTAAGTTTGCCACTAGATGTGGATGCTGGCGAAGATGACATCAAATCTGTCTCTACAATTGAGTTTGGTTTTTTCAGAAATAAACTTTTCAGATAATCTAACAATCTCTACAATAGAAACTATTCGTGGTAGATTGTTGTCATGATAATCACTGTCTCAAACTGTTCTGGTTAATAAGATTATGTTCAAAACCAAATTTAGAACCCATTTCAAATAGAAGAATTTTAGGAGATTGTTGTTACATTTGGAGGTGAAGTATTATGGTTAAAATACTTCGATTTGTGGTATGTGATTCGAGAAAATATGTTAGTTTCAGGGATAGAGTTATAGTGAGGAATGAAGGTTGAGAGAAGATGAGGTTTTCTCTCTCCTCTTTGTTAAACTCTCTCTCTCTTGTTTAAACACTCTGTTAGGTTATTCTCTCTCATTGCCACGTGTCAAAATTTTAAGGGTGAGACATTTGAGATATGATGGCTCATGAGAGATCTAAAATTTTCCCGCATCGGTAGGCCTGCTTTTGGATTGAAAATGGGGGTAATTGGAATTTTTCTGAATTTTGTAGGAACTGTAAAATCTGTTCCGATCCGATTTTTTTTCAGAACTGCAAAAATGGATTCGAATCCGAAATATTCGGAAAATTGGAATTCAGAAAAATTCGGATTTAATCAGAATATTGTTCAGATTAATTCGGAATTACAAAAAATTTGGATTAAATTGAAATATTGTTCGGATTAAATCGGATCGGAGGATATTCAGAATAATCGGATCGGATTTTGTTCGAAAAAATCAGATCGGAAATTTCAGAATAGTAGAAGGCTATTTGATTCCAATTTGAATTTTTTCAGAAAAAAAATCTGAAATTGAATTTTCGAAAATCGAAACTGTAAAAAAGGGTTTCGTAATAGAAAAAATCGGATCGAAATTCAGAAAAAAAATCAAAAGTTCGGACAAAAGTTGCAACCTTAAGCATGGGAATGTAGAACACTATCTAAAATATGCTTATAATTGCAAGAAATAGGAAGTTTGTGCCAAAAAAAAAGGAAGAACAAGAAAACAAAACGATAGATATTTGTCCTTTCACAGAGATATAAACGAGCTTTGTTACGGTAACTTTGATAAACTTAAGTAATTATTTGTTAATAGAACGGATTAGGTAACTTTGATAAACTTCAGTAATTATTTGTTAATAGAACCGATTAAGAAAACCAAAATATAAGAGAGATGATTGCAATACTTCAATGTTTTTATGACAAGATTATGTCTCGTACCTCAATTCTGTAAGGATGCTATTTTGCAGGTCTTGGACTACATGAGTAATTTCCGTTAGAAGTCGCTCTTGGCTGCACTTTATGGCAGGGATATCAAGAATACATCATTTTGGATTTTGGGTGAATTTGACATATATACCCTAATGTTTTATGGCATATTTGTAGTGCCCCACATTTTTCTTGGTATAACTCCTTGTGGTCGTAGTTATGGTTTATAAGTTGCACCTGTAGCATGTTATCATAGCTTTTATTTTTCCCCCAAATCCTTAACAAACCCATTTAAACCCACACCGAATTTCCCCAATTCTTCTCCAACTCCTCCTTATTCTCCACATCAATTCTAGGGCACAACTCTCCCTTTAACTAATTTCGGTTCTAGAGAGAGAGGGGAAGAAAGAGAGATGAATTTGCTAAAACTCTCTACAACTTACAGCTCCGCACCGCTTAGCTTTCGTTCTTCATCGTTATTTTAACCTCAGGCAGGTGCATCTATATAATCTCATTTGCTTTGATTGATATGAGTAAATCATAGTATTTCAGTCGCTCCAATCTTCTTTATACAAATCATCTCCTAGGTATAAAATCTGTACTAATTTTATCGTTCTCTAAATTTTGCTCTTATCATCGCATCAAATCTATATTATACATTTCAGTATTGTGTAGGCAGTCATGTATCCTCTCGTGGGTTATTGCATAAGGTTTCTCTAGGCATACAACTGTTGATCTATGTGTGTTAGGCTTTGGTTCTTAATAGGGGAGTATACTAATAGTCTGATTTTTATTTGGGTTAGAGAATTGCTTGGGTATTAAAGGTACAGAGGATTTATAGAAGTCTTATTATAGGTATGATGGGTCTGATGGTGTTCTGTGGTAACTCTAGCTAAGCTTTGTTGGGCTTCTTTGTTGAATATCCTGTATATGGTTTATGGCAGTTACGACTTAATTGTATTGGGGCTGATTAAATGGTCATGTTGTTTAGTTAAGATATAGTGGCAGTTATTATCTTACTTATAGGATATCATATGAAATGGTTCTGAACACTAGTTGGTTTGAGGTAGTGCTTATTGGTGGGTTTAAATAATTGTTGATTGATGATGCAATATCCAATGACGGTGCTTGACTACGGTTTAGTTGTGAGAAACTTTATTGGGTGATATGGGCGTGAATAACTTAGCTTGATATTTGTTGAAACTAGGCATTCGAGGTCTTATATTATGGTTATAGTATGTATGAAGGAGATGGTTGGATCTTAGTGTGGCCTAACCATCATTCTTAGATGATTTCCTTGGTTATCTATTTAATGTTGGTCATTTCAGTTGGCTGATATCATAGTAGTTTCTTTCATTAGTTTGGTTCGTTTAGATGAGATCATTCAGTATGCTTAGACATCTAGTAGCTGATTTTAAATAGTACTTTTGAGACTTAGAAATAGTGGATTCCTATACTATTTATGAGGTTGATCTATATGATGGTTGTATGAGTGTGGTTTAATAATTATCGCAAGATATTGTGCTGGTGATAAGAACTTTGTACTAAATGGATATTAGGAGCAAGTCTGTGATTCTAGTACATCTTAGGTAATCCTTTGGTTTGTCTTTTATGACAACCATTTAAGAGAATAGATTTTCCATGATTTAGTAGTATGCGACTTAGATTTGCTTTGACGCTTAGGGTTTCCTTTTGATATAGTCGCACTTATTGGGCATGTTACGACAGATAACATTGGATGTTAGAGTTTTACTTCATTTGATAGAGTCCCCACTTGTTATTAAAGTAAGGGTAAATAGATCATCTGGTTGTAAGAGCGGTAGGTCCTTGGATTTAGTCCCAGATGCTGATTAGGCAGGGGCAGACAAATCATTTGATTCTTATAGGATTCAAACTTCTTCCTTTCATTCATGTATAGGATAACTTAGAGTCATGTACACAGTAGGGCTATTTTATTAGGGTCCTTGGGTTCGAGTCTCTAAACAAAATATGAGGTAACTGTTTATCAGAATTCCCGGGTTGCAAGTCCCTAAATTATTTCCCTGCTACTTCTCGGCTGCATGCTACGCGAGCATCCCGTGGGCTTAGATCCCTGAAAGTGAAAATCAATTAGGCTTTAGACCTGTAGGTTGAAAATCCTTGACCACCTTGATCCGGTGATTTACCCGCTAATTCCTGGCTCACTAAAAAGGAATTCGCCAATCCCTGACTCGTCAATAAGGGATACGCTTCTGTTGAGGACAGAAGGGTGCGAGAGTGTGATCCCACTGAATTAAAAGTGACCTTATGTACGTCGTTTGTTAGTTATCCCCCACACCTAATAATACTCTATAATTATTTATAATACCGGTTGGCGCCGACGCTTAAAAATAACATTAATAATTGAACCTCATTTTCTCAAAGCATTGCATCATTTATATATATTTATAAGATATTAGTTTTACTTAGACCGCATTTTTTAGGACTCGTAGCTTGGTTGATATTCTCCTATAATTTTGTTAGATCATTCTTGTCTATTTTCTGTGTTTATCTTGGTCTATCATGTCTTATGACCTTAGATATTTGTACTTGCTGGGCGTTGCTTGCTGACGCCTTGCGCATATATACTTTTCAGGTGAATTGTTGCGGTAACAATACTAGTAGTTGGAGCAAACTGGACTTGCATCTTTTGAAGTTCCTGCTATCCTTGTGGTATTATTTATCATTTCTATCTCTTTTAGATTTTCTTCCACTGCGTAGTTTCTTAGTGTTGTAGATGTATTTACGATTTGTTTTAAATTGTAGTACGTCTTTTAGGGGTTCATCTTTAGGATGCCCGACGTTACACCTCAGAATTCGCGTTCTTAATAGTTTATTAAGAAGCCAATTTTGGGGGCGTGACAATATTTGACTTACACCCCACCGTTTGCAAAATATTTGACATACACCCCACATTTGCAGCTTGACTGCGGTCAACTGCAATTAATCAGAACTGACTTTAGTCAATCTTACTTAAATTTTGTTTAAAGACAAAACTACCGTTTTGAAATAAATTCAAATACTCATCGAGGTACTCACATCTTGAACGAACGTTGGATTATTCGACTTTTAATCAATGGATGATTAACACATTTTTTTTTGTAAGTTTGAACAAAAGATCACACGTTTTTCTTAAGGGTAATTTCGGCACTGAATATACTTCTACAATTCAAATGTTGGTTAACTAATTAGAGCCAAACTGCAAATGTGAATATTTTGCAAACCGTAGCGCGTAAGTCAAATATGCCATAAAACATCAGTATATATGTCAAATTCACCATTTAGGTTTCTGGACACCTGTTCTTCTCTGTGTTCATCAGCAGGGTAGTGTTTGTTAGAGTCAGGTTAGTGACAGGTACAAACACTTTTGTATGTTGTTTCATCATCTAAGAAAAGATTGATTTGAGAAAAATAAATAAATGAAATGAGCATTACTAACATTAACTGGTACTGGTTTTCAATGATATGAATTTGGAGAAAGGCTACTGAAAATAAATTATCAGATTATCTCTTTATTTTCTTTAATCATCTCGTACACACCATACGTACTTGTGGGGATCTTTAATCCCTCTAGTTCAAACCGAAACAATACAAAACATTATGCGTGTGATTTTTAATAGATTATTCGCCACAATCAATCATTTATATTACAATTCAATCTTTATATCGGCGAAAAAATTGAAATAAAAGAAGGAAAACAAATAAGAACTTTCATGGAACAAAGCAAGTGGAAGCAAAGTTTCCAACCTTTTGCCTTGAGCAACTGGACTTGTGTAAATACTGAGATTAGAATTACTAGGACTCTTCTCATCTTCCACGAGGATTTACTAACTGAGAGAAAAACTGTACTAGTGGTCGAATGGCTGAAGTGGTGTTAATGGAATAATGGGAATGTGGTTTGTGCTGTTATCTTCTGGCTCAGTAACTGCAGAAAAGGTCTCTTCGAGCTGTAGGGCATACTCAAGATTCCATAGGACATCTCCCATTGAGGGTTTATCAACCCCGTACACCGCGAGGCAATTTTCCGCAGTCTCACCAAACTTCTTGAGTGAGGCTGGGTTTACCTTCCCGATCAACTTCGTGTCCATGATCTGGCTTAACAACCCCTTCTTCTGCCAGTTCATCGCCCACTCTGCTGTGTTTACCTGCTCCCTAAGGAGGTCTGGATTAAGGGCTGGTCTGGTGCAGAGAACTTCCATTAGGACAACTCCAAAAGAGTAAACATCCGACTTCTCTGTTAGTTGTTGCCTCCTAAAGTACTCAGGATCAAAGTATTAGTGGTCTTGACATCTCGGTGAATAATGCAGCCCCAATGCAGATCTCAAGCCTTTGTTTCCACGAGAGAGCTGGTGTAGCGCCCCATTATTTTTCTTCTTCCAGTTGCTATTTACTTAGCTTGCACCTGTATTACATTAGCATGTTCTTGGTTTTGTTTAATTATTTGGAGAACCCATTCAAACTATCACCACCGAATTTCCCAAACTTCTCCTCCTCCTTCTTCTCCTCCTTTAACCTTTCTTCCCTCTTTTTATTTTGAAATCAGGAGAGAGGTGAGTTAACCCCAAGCTTATTGTTTCCATTAACCCTTGATTTTGGAAGTATTATTTCAAATCCTTCATCGATTGTTGTGGCTCGAAATTTTAAGCGAGTGATCGAGAGTGAAATTGTTATTGTTCTAGTAAAGGGAAGGATCATTGCATTGCTCTTCTTAAGCATTCAATCTTCAGGCAAGTATAATTATTTCCGAGCATCGTATGACACATTGATATAATGTATAGATGTAAATTGGGGTATAAGCATAATTCCATGTTAAGAGTTATCATTATACCTTGAAATCCTTATATTAATTCATTCAACAGTTAATAATGAACAGTCTGTTATTGTATAAGGGAGTAGTTGAAGATCATAATATTAGCATTCAAGAGTAGGATAGTTCATCTAAATCGTTCGAGTTAGTGTATATATTATGCAGCCATGTTAAACTCTTATATCGTTAGCTTTAATGCATAATTTATTCTCTATGTTTTCTGTAAATACTACTTGTTGGAATTGATAATCTCGTATCATGTATATGGTCGAGAATATGTAATTACTAAGTATTGTAGAAATCTGAATTATGGTGGAGAATCTCTTTAGAAATTTGTATACTTGTAAGGGTATTAGGCTAAGCTCTCTAAACTTTAGCTACCAACTGTTAGTGGTAATGTATTAGCTAATTTAGGAACTATTACTTAAAACATCCCTTCACCAATCTGAATTTTGAAAGAAATGATAACCTAATATAACATAGCAGGTACTGTTGGTATTAGTATGTAAATTAATGGACATAGGATTGGCACTCTATAATACCCTAACTTTTGGGAGTTATCGGATAGTCTAATATACATTTTGCGACATGATAGGATACCAAATTTTTTGTAAGTGTCAAGAGAGGTATTTGGCACACGACTTAACTTAGCCACGATTATAGGACTTTACAGATATATCCTTTAATAACTTAAGGTAGAAGATCATTAATAATCAGAGTATAATATCATCGACAAAGTCCCCACTCGTATATGTGAGGGTAGAAAAATCGTTGAGCATAAGATCGCCAATCATATGATATAGTCTCATTGCATATGGAGCAAGGAAAGATAGGTTATTTTGATTGAGTGTTGGTCTCGTAAATCATTCATGCATAGGATAACTTAGAGTCATGTACACAGTAGGGCTATGTTGTCAGGGTTCTTGGGTTCGAGTCCTTAAACAAAATATGAGGTAACTGTTTATCAGCGCTCCCGGGTTGCAAGTCCCAAAATTCTTTCCCTGTTACTTCTCGGCTGCATGCTACGCGAGCATCCCGTGGGCTTAGATCCCTGAAAGTAAAAATAAAACAGGCTTTAGACCTGTAGGTTGAAAATCCTTGACCACCTTGATCCGGTGATTTTCCCGCTAATTCCTGGTTCACTAAAAAGGAATCCGCCAATCCCTGGCTCGCCAATAAGGTATACGCTTCTGTTGAGGACAGAAGGGTGTGAGAGTGTGGTCCCACTGAATTAAAAGTGACCATGTGTACATCGTCTGTTAGTTATCTCACACACTTAATAATACTTTATAACTATTTTATAATACTAGTTGGCGCCGACGCTTAAAAACAACCTTAATAATTGAACCTCATTTCCTCAATGCATTGCATCATTTATATATAATTACAAGATATTATATCACACTAGTACTTTTTGTATAATAGATCGGTCTGTCATGTTCAGTGACCGGTAATAATTGTGCTTGCTTGACGCCTTGTGCGCTATATTTTTCAGGAGGTCGAGCACGGTAGAATTTTGCTTAGTAAGGCTTGGTTGTTCAGTTTCAAGATTCTTTGGAGTTCTTTGGATCGCTGAGCTGTCGTAGGGTATTTATAATAATTATTTCATATTTCATCGTCGTAGTCTAATTCTCATTTTTAGAGTGAGTTTAGAATTTTATTCATTTTAATATAATTGAGTTATTTTCCGCTGCGTTTCTTTGGTAAGTAGATGTAGTTAATTTCGTTAGAAATTTAATACATCTGTGGGGTTTCATCCGTGGGATGCCCGACTTGTTAGGCCTTAGGATTTGCTTAATGATTTTTATCAGAAGACGAATTTTGGGGCGTGACAGCTGGAAGGTCTGTACCGTAAATATGGCTTCTGAGGGGTCCATTGAAGCTCAAAACTGGTACATTTGCTTCTCCCATGGTTTTCGCAGTTGCATAAACCCAATTCGGGGCAATTTCAGGTGTGACCCCTGGACGATATTTTATGGTTGTAGGATTAACTGACACCTCCGTTTTGAGCTTCAATGTTACTTGGGTTTTTCAGTAGATCCGAATTTCATGTACTTTGTACGAGTTCACTTGTGTGATATTGCGAGCAAGGCTTTGAATAACCTTGTTTTCAATACGTATGTCAACTCTGATATTGCCCTTGCGAGTTTAGACCTCGGCTGGGGCCTTGGCTGTACCTTATTATAAAGACTTCATCTCTAATTCGTCAATGGAGGAATCCAATACTTTGACGGTTAGAATTGGTCCTGATAGTGATGCAGATATCAGTGATGCTGTCATGAATGGTTTAGAGATCATGAAGATCAGCAATGGTGCTAGAAGTTTGGATGGGTTGTCTTCTGTTAAGGCTCACAGCAGAGCTGTTAACATGGAGATACTTCTCATCGTTCTCCCAAGTTCTCCCGAGAGTATCATTTTGAGGGGTGACCAAAGGACCTCCCATATTTAACCGATAAACTGTTTCAAGGGCAAGATCTGAGAGGCTGCTAAAAGGAGAAGAATGAGACACAGCCTGTGCCTGGTCAGGAATTAACTCATCTGGCACAGAAACAACTTCAATCCCATGTACAAACGCGACTGGGTTGCTAGATGGAATAAAAGTGAGAGTTAAAGTATCAGAGGTCAAGTTAACCAAATACTCCTTAAAAAGAAAAGCGCCATTATAGTTATCGAGCAATCCTTAAAACCAAAAACCATCTCAGATTTCAGATTTCTCACAATCGTCTGTGCCGATTTTCATCATCATACTCGAACCCCATTCTCACTTCCTTCGTCCTCTCACAAGCTCCTACACGGATCAAACTACTCATCTACATCTCCACAACCACATTTCATTGGATCACTGCGAAGCTTTCTCGATTCGATTTTCATACAAATATCACCGAAAGGGAACACTAGTAGTAGTAATCATCATTCATGGAGACAAACATTTTTTTGATTCTTGGCGTGTTTTGTTCTAGGTTTTGTAATTGGGTTTGTAGACGATGATAGTGTGAAACATGGGGAGTTTGAGTTTTTATCGGAGATTAAACCACATAATGGGGGTGTTAGAGGGGAAAAGATTGTTTTGGAGACGGTGAAGCTAGGTGTTGGGGTTGGGGTTGGGGTTGGGGGATTTGGAAGAAGATGGGTTTAGGGGTGTTAAACAATTGATTGATGTGACTCGGGCGCTTCAGGGGTATTTTTTGTGTAAGTTGAGTAAGGTTTTACGGTTAACAAAACCGCCGGTTTTGTGGGTTTTGTGGGGTTGTGGTGGAGTATAATGCAACTTCGATGGAAACTTCAGAGATTTTGAGGAGAAGTGGGGCTATGTATAGGCATCTTGTGTATACAAAGAATTCTACGAATGTGAAGGATAGAGGAGTTCATCAAAGGAATACTGCGCTTGAGCATATTGGACGTCATAAACTAGACGGGATTGTGTACTTTGCTGACGATGATAATATCTATTCACTTGAGTTGTTTGAGAGCTTACAAGAAATCAGGTATTTTTCAGTCTAAATTCGTAGGATTTTGGAGGGAGAATCATGAATCATGGATACAAGTCACTATTGAACTAATTTTGGAGATGGGTTTCAAAATTGACGTACGAGGGCGAAATGCTATGAGAAAGAGATGTTTATATTTATTGTCGAAGAAGATGGAGTTTTATTAGATGTATGGAACTTGAGTGATACCAAGAAAACAAGAGCTTTGTATGGAACTAGACAAAGTCGTAAACTTAACATCTTTGATGTGAATATTCCTTGACAGTCATTGTAGGTGGAAGTATTCCTATAAGTTGAACCACATAAAATCTTTTCTTCTAGTGTATAATTTTAGTACTTTGCTCTATGTTATTTTTGCGTAACAACATAGGTATTGTTGATCAATTAATGTTTGTTATTCGCTTAAAGAATATTCTCCACAACAATTAGATAACAGATTGGTGCAATTTCATTATCATAAGAATCGATACCATAGTTTTGTTCATATGTTTTATCAAAATGGTGTGGACTGTGTATTTTGTTAGAAGCATATTGTTACTTTGCTATTTTGTTGCAAACTGATGATCTTTTATTTGTGTATTTTTCAGAGTAGTTTTAGCACCACTGACTCGACAACGATCGTACAACAATATTCCACAACCACATGCTATCTTATATTACTCTCAGAGAACTACCGAAGGGGGGCTTCTCATAGCCGAAGCCACAGGAGTTTCTAACACCGCTTAAGGGTAAAACTCTATATAGTTTGTTTTAGTTTTTGATTTAATTTTTATAAAATATCTCTATGTTCTTAATGTTTCGTTCCACCTTTATAGATACGAACATACACCGGGTATTTGGACTAAAGAGCAAGTAGAGGCGTGAAAACCCATTGTTGATGCTGTTCATGCCAAGGGTGGTATCTTCTTTTGCCAGATTTGGCATGTCGGCCGCGTCTCCAATTCAGGTAACGTTTCTAATAATATTTTTGTTGATTTTGATATTTTTTTGGCGCTTTTAGTACATAAGTCTTACGATGTTGAACGGGCAAGCTCCAATGTCTTCCACTGATACGCCACCGAAGCCTATACTTTGTTCTAGTAGAATTGATGCAAAAGAGTTCACACTTCCGCGGCGGTTAAGAAAGGATGAAATTTCTCAAATTGTCCAAGATTTTCGACTTGCTGCAAGGAACACTATTGAAGCTGGTAATTTTCACTGATAAGTTATTTTGTTATCTAGTGCAGGGATTTTCTAATGAATTTTCTTCATTTATATGCAAGTTTCGATGGAGTTGAGATCCACAAAGCTAATGGATACCTTATCGAACAATTTATGAAAGATCATGTGAATGATAGAACAGACGACTACGGAGGCAGTCTTGAAAATCGTTGCCGCTTTGTTCTAGAAATATTAGGAGTTGTTGTTAACGAGGTTGGAGCTGATAGAGTAGGGATCAAACTCCCCCCTTTACAGATTTCATGGAGGCAGGTGACTCAAACCCGGTAGCTTTCGGCCTTTACATGGTTAAAGCTCTAAATAAATTTGGGATTTGTTATTGTCATATGGTTGAGCCAAGGATGAAGATGGTCATTGAGAAATATGAAACTCTCCCTGGCCTTCAACTGATGAGAAATGCTCAGGTGGTTACGGTAGAAAGGATGGCATCAAAGCTGTGTCTGATAATCATACGGATCTTATTTCTTATGGTAGATGGTTTCTAGCAAACCCCGATTTGCCAAAGAGATTTGAGCTTAATGCTCCTCCTAACAAGTATGACAGAAACACTTTCTACACTTCGGATTCTGATATCGGTTACGTTGATTACCCGTTTCTGGAATAATGCTAGCTAAGTGTTAAAGGAAGAGAAGATCATATGGTTGTTCCATTCTTATTATGAATCGACTTTCCGGAATAAAAATACTGAATGTATTGTACAAAAGAAACTGAGACCAAAAGCCATCCTTGTTTATTAACGCTAAAAGATTACCATTCTACTCCAAAAAATTATAAATCATGCCTAATGTTTTTGAAGAATATTGTTCGATTGATCAATAAAAGTTGACACATCATGGTTATCTGCAACAAGTTTTGTTGACAATGATTTCCTCTTCATGGATACTTTCAATGAGGGTCTTACCAAACCCTCCAAATTATTGATCGTAGTATTACTCTCGCCCAACAAAAAAAAGCAAAAAAACAGAAATGTTTGACTTACAACAATGTTTAGTAACAAATTTTGCTTTTATTTATCAGGTCTAATAAATACATTTTCTACCACTTATTAGATTAATATATTCAATTTCTTCTAATTTTTGTATATACTTGCAAACTACCATACTACATACTGTACTCTCTATACAAAATATACTAAATACATTCAAAACTTCTGCCTATGAGTCATATTGTCATGCTAAAATTTATAACAGTTTTCATATCCATCTATATTTAGTACATATATTTGCAAATTTAGTCAAGGCATTCACTGTAGACATTATAGCATTAAAACTGAAAGGATTGATTGATATATCCAATGTTAAAATCGAGTTGCCGAGATGCTAGGGACCTAAACGACTTCATGAGACAAGGAGAGGTTATAAAGAGGATCAACATCATAACCTATACATTCTTTAATACACAAAACAAATGCAAATATAACCTTCGCATAAATTCCTTAGGCCACGTATTTGCTTAACTTGTGTACCTTTTTGGTGTTAGTCTCAAATATCGTTCTTAAAATCTTTCAAGCTTCAAAGCCTTCATGGCGGAACATCGATGACTCTGAACAAAAAATTGAACTTCTGATTTATGGGATCAATATTTTTACACTGTAGTTTCCTAAACTCGATAATGAAATTGTTTGTGGATTCAAACAACATTCTCTGCTTCTCTAAAATTTAAAGGGCTCCCAATTTTAAATGTAATCACAAAGTTGAGTACCTCGCCAAAGTCACACAAAAAAAAGAAGGCAAATTACCAAACTAATCCTACAAAATTTCCTATAATATCTCCTAAATATGTTTCAACCACTATACTGATAACTACTCTTTCAAATTACACAAATTCTGAAAACTCTAAACATAATCCTATAAATACCCGACCTTTCCAATCGTATCTTCTCATCACTGTTTAAAAGTTTACAATTGTCAGGTAATTTTCATCAATCTTTTAAATCCTTTTGCGTTTTTCCTTAATTCAAAATTGTATTGCAGTTTAACTTAGTGATTACAGACGAAAAAGAACTATGAGGATGAATTTCTTAAGGTTCTCTGTTTTATAATTAGTTGTTAATTCATTGGAGATATTAATAAATAGCGTAAATTGCAATGTTGTTGTTGTTCTTTGCTTTGGATTTCTTAAAGTTAATTGTTGTAGGGATTTGTCTTAGTTCCTTTGTAGATGTTATCAGTTTTGCCATGAAATTTTTGAGTTGTTGTTCTTTGATTAACTTGGGAAATAAAAACTTATTTTTAAGTCTCCTTCTATATGCTAAACACTTACTACTCTCTGATATCTACTTCTAAATCCTAAGACTTCTATCATTGCCTCTAAATTTTAATTAGAATTTGTCAATAGCATGAAACAGACCAAACCAAACATTGTTAATAGATATGAAAGCACAATAGCTAAATTGTGAAAATAATCAATCAGGCTCGACTTCAAGCAGCTTAAGGGATGAAAATGGTTCCATAACACACATTACAAGTTGGCTATTTTTTTTTAGTGTACTTCATCTTAGCTTCAGCTGGCAATCAAAAGAATTGCCTTGTTGTTTCCTCCACTTTGTCCAAAAACTCAATAGGCAACCCAATATGTCTAACCTGGAAGAAACCCCACTTCTCCGCTGCAAGGCAGATTGACTCAGCCACCTTAGGATCTTCCAAATATTTTAACATGTCTATGACTGGTATCGAATCTTGATTTACTACATTATTCATGTCCAACCTCTCCTCCATGGGTTAGACATATTGCATTGGAACAGTCTCTACGCCTGTCTCAAAAAGATCCTTCACTATATTACTTTTACCACAACAAAATCCATGATATCCCACAACTCTGACATTGCTGGAACCATTGATCTTGTTGAAATAACTAAGCTTTAAATGGTATTTATAGAAGGATCTCACGTACTCTAATAGACTGTTGTTTTCTGATATCTGTAGACGTACTACGTGAAGCAACTAAGGTCTCTTAACAACACTTTGAGAGAAAGAAGTTTGGTAATGCTTCATTAACGTGGCTGCAAAACAATTAAGTTTTGTTGAAGCCAACCATTAAAGGCCTCTGTTAAATTCGTGGCCTATGGAAACAACCCTCACTGTTTTTACTTTTATAGTCTCCCTCCCTCCATTCAGGAAAATTAGTCAATGTAGCTTCAGACTTGAGCTAATTATCTTAGTGAAATAGGCTGACCATAGTGCAGCTCTCAAATGAGCATTATGTCTTTGGAGGATAATTGCACAAGAAAAACATGAAAATGTATCTACATCAAAATTAATTTCATTTCTCTCCCTCCAGATATAATAAATGTGAGCATTGAGAGTACATTTTTTAATTTTGTTCATGAGAATCTTCCTTGTAAAATCTTGAGTGCACCATTGTATTTCACCACTCATGTCATAAACAGTTCTAGAATAACCCACCACTTCAATGATCTTCTCCTATATAGGCTTAAAGTTGCTGCAAGAAAAGAATAAATGGACTTCATCCTCACCAAGGGCTGCCACAGAGAGTGCACATAGGCTGCTGGATTATCCAAGTTGCTCATTGCTCGGCTTGTCATTTGTTTCGAACACCCTCTTTGACACGGCCCTAGCCGGGACCGACTCTACAGTGCCCGGAGTGCAGCGGAATAAGGGACCGTGCGGCGTACACGGACGCGATGTCGGCGTGTACCAGCCATCTTCACTGGCGCGGCGCGCCAGTGGCATACAACCCACGGATGCTAGAGCGACATCCGGATTATCCTGGATACTCGTGAGGGGTCATTGAATATGTATTCAGTAAAGGCAACAACGCTGAAGGTTCCCTCAATAATCCCTACAGCGTAATCTCTCACGACGCGCGCGAGATACGGAAGCACACCTGTCCTATAGCGGATCAGGGTAGCTCAATATGCCGGTTTCCACCTTAGGGACTCATATCTCAAGGGGCGACGAGCCTGGACTAATTATACTGTCCATCTGAAAGGGGCGGTGCATCTCGGATAGCCCGCGGGGCATAGCGGCGCCATATGAAGCCCTCTAATGAAAACCGGCCCGCATTGCGAGGCAATGTCCCCTAGCCTACCCTAGGCCTAGGAGAACTCATAACTATCCCTTGTAGATAGTCCATGAGCCGGGGTCCTTGATGACCAAGCATTAAAGCTCTTTTAGTCATGGGGAGGATCGGACCAAGGTTCCTCCTTAATATAGCTACTAAGTAAATAGTCAACTTCCAAAAGGAAACGTTAAAACATGAGACGAAGCGTACTGGACCTTTTCGCCCCCTTAACTGAATCCGATTGCGACGAAACTTGGCGTGCTGCTATATTAGGGCATAGAGAACAAATACATTCGGACAGAACTCAAAACGCTCGGGTAGATTTGGCCAGCGTTCGGTAGGTCGTCACACTCTTGAAGCATAACCAATTTACAAAGCTATGTCTTGGAACATTCTCTTTGAATAACCCATAGCTCAGACAGCATAATGGCTCCTAAGATGCTCATAAGCACTCCTCAGAGTATTGTCCCCTCTTAGAGTCGAGACAATTTCATCAGTGCTGCTTCCACTCCTACTGGTTTCATGCAATTACTCCCATAGCTCAGACAACATAATGGCTCCATTGATAACAATGTTACTAACTATAGTTTTAAGAGATAAAGTAGAGTTCGATTTGAATTGCTATTGGGATTTGTCTGTAACTATGCCTAGGGGGTGCCATGGCTCTGTCCAAAATTTGGTACTCCTCCCATCTCCTATAGTGTGCATAATATTGTCCTTTGCATGTTCCCGCTTGCAAGAATGTCCTCCTCCCCTTATACAGTTATAAGGTTATAGAGTGCCTACATAATTTCGTCAGTTTCTTGCATATTGTGTAATGTGCATTTTTTCTCAGTCGCAAGGGTAAATTAGTCCTTGCAAAGCATCTGAATATTATTTATACTATAACACCATGGGCAACATTTTAACCATGATTCTTAAGTTCCTGAATGAATTATGTGTTTGAATCTATACTTTTTTCCTTTATAAACTGGTACCCTATCTCCTTACCTGGTGTTTACTCTACCCAAGTGAAACTTTATCAAGTATTTTCTGACTAACAATTATAATAAAAAAATGGCATTTCAACTTTCAACTTTACTTTGTTTCTTAAGTTTATAAAGAGGTTATTAATATGAAATGTACATATAAGGTTTATTTGGTGTGACCTCCAACTCCAAGTTATTATTGATATATAATCATAACATAATTTTCATCAAGTTCTTCAAAAATGTTACTAAATGTGGTGGAAATAAAATGTATATAGTTAAAATTTGGGACTCTCTACAATATACGTATGAAAATGATAATTTTGTTTAGTATTGGTATTAACCAGTAGAATTGCAACTTCAAAATGTATTTATATATTGAAAAATATTTATAAGTATTTTTACATTTAAGGTTAAGTATCAAGAATACATATAAGAAGTACAAAATACATTTTGGCAAGAGTTTGTGAACAATCAATATACCTTCCCTATAAGTACTATCTCAGCTTTTGTGTGTGCATATTTTTACAACCCTAAACCTATATATTGAAGTCATTCCTTAATGTGTTTCAACTTGGGAGAATCTAAATAGAAAATCCAAAGAAATAAATTTGGAAAGAAAATGTGAAGAGAAAAAATTGAGAAAATGTGAAGGGAAAATTTCCAGTGACAACTTATGAGAAAACATAATAGTGATTAGACAAAACCTAAAGGGATTCATAATGAGGTAGGCAATTTACAGAGAAGAAAAACATAGTGAGATAAAAGTTTAGGGTGAAAGGAAATTGTAGAGGACATATCAGAGAGACAAAATCTAGAGGAAATATAACATGAAGAAAAAGAAAATATATTGAGTCAAATATTGAAGTCACAAACCTTTTGTGGATTACATGAGCATAATTTAGATATATGTCCTGCTAAATTTCCCCATGACCAATAAAACAAGGAAAGTAGATTTCTATAATTCCACATTTTACCATTTTCATGGAAAATGGTTTTTCTTATCCCAATGGATGATAACACCCTTGCTGACAAAGGTGGGAGAAATCTTAACCGGTACAATACAAGATAAAGATAACAGGCAAGCCTTTTATAAGGAAAAGTAACTCAAGTGTTCATTTTCCTCAACTCATAAGAGTCATATAATTCATATGAAACCGAAGACCTTGTATATGGACAACACGGAGGAAAGTGAAATATAATGAAGATGCTCTTGTTAGGTATGATAGTCTACTGAGAGAGCGGTATGAAGGATGATCACCATTTTACCCCACGGTGAAAGGTCCTAATGGTCTTCATTTTGAGGTTTAACCTCTAGCTTACGTCATGTGGATTTGTACGTCGATATCCTTTCTCATTGAGAGGAACCTCCTATTTCATAACCACCTTCGCCACGATTTATTAGTATAGCTTTGTTAAAAAATAAAGGATAACTAGGAATATACACCTTTTGTTATTCAACTGACTTTAACTACAAAAGGAAAACCAATATCCACTTTTAAACAATATTGCTATGACACAAGTGCTTCATAGAAGTTTAACGGACAATGCGCCAGCCATTGATATCATAAAAGACGACAAGGTGTGCCATGGGTGGGGTTCAAAAGAAGCTCACTCTACCTGGATTCCCTAAGTTTGAGGTTGAATAAAGTCCAATTTTCCGACATATAGATATTGAAAAGAAGAAGAAGCTAAAGCCAGAAGCATACTTGAATCACTCAAAGACTCAAAGTTAAAGAAAACTACAAAGAAAAACACTTTACAGTAAGATTAACTGAGATGTATAGAAGTTCAACTTAGCAAAGATCACAACATAGATAATAGCGCTTTAAGAGCCACAAGAGTATTGTTTTAATTTTGCGCTTTCCCCCAATGAAGATAACTTCAGTCTTATTCAACTAAAACAGTAAAAGCTAGATTTTTAATATGGTTTGTTTGTTAAGAAGAAATTAAATTCCCAGCAATTAAAGAAGATGGAGAAGGAAATGCAAAATAATGAACTAGAAAATTAACATAAGGTAGCAGAATCATACCATGCAACATGGCAGATACACTACCACTTTTGTAATAATCACACACCATAAGCTTCTCATCTTTGGAATAATAATATGACCTTAGCTCAACCACGTTATCGTGCCTGATTCGCCCAAAGACATCCATCTGCAAGAAAATCCAGACTAATAGGAAAAAATGTTTTATTAAGCTAGACATCTTTATTCATTCACTCTTTATACACTAAGCTCTTCTTTCAGTACATGTGAAATAAATGCTATGTGATTCACTAAACTTAAACATCATTATTTATGTATTCTAATGCACAACAAGTAGTTATACTATATATGAGTTTGCCTTCTTTGGACCATACATTTTAGAAATCTCTTTAACAAGAGCATTTTCTTTGACTTCATTTCTTTTCATATGACATTTCCTAGATGTATTTTCTGCCTGATATTTGTATATAGCAAGTTAGTTTCACATAGGTATTTTACACGCTCAAATGCGGAAATTGACAGAATCGATGTTTTAAGATATCCAAACCAAACTGTTCAATAGGAAGCAGTCCCAAATCAGTCCATGCCTCCAACTAGTGATCTTTCTATTTCTTGGCATTCATAAGATCCTTGGACTTCGTTCTTTTTGGATGGTTTTCGAACGTTTATTGGCTTTATTTGGTTTAGTGGAATTGACTTGATTTCTTAGTTTTTTTAGTGATTATTGTTAATTGACTTAATATCTTTGATTTTTTAAACCAGATGAGTTGATTTTTTTTTTCCTTTTCTTTTAAAGAGGGTCCAAAGCCCTTCTAAACTGCTCTTTTTAAGCTACTTATTTAGCAACCTATATTGATATGAAATATCTTTTGATCTAGCCATTACTCTTCTTAAAGAAAAAATAATTTATTTGATATCGAATTTCAAAAACAAACAATCAAGTTTATTTACACTAATAATTGAAGTCTGTATAAAGAATTATTCAATTCGGTAACTTTAGCTTAAAATTGTGTTATTCAATTTCTACATTCATATTAGATTCAATGTGGAAATATTTTAAGTTTCTCATTTTTTGAATCTTTTGTGCATTTTCAGGAGGAGACTACTACTATCAAGGCTACAGGAAATTTATATATAGATTATGACCTTCTCAAAGTGACTAGAATTATCACGCCTTTTAAATCTTTTTTAGTTTTAAGTATGACAAATTCCTGAAATTTAGAATCCTTTTTACAATGTGTTTCGAAATCATTTTTCATTTTATACTATGAACATGTTATTTTATTTACTAAATGATGTTTTTAATTACATAGTTAAGGTAAAAGTCAGTTGTCCTTCTGCATCACAAAACCGCGTGACATTCAATGTGGTGGTGTTATAGCATTTGCAACTCTGATTTTAGACATTATCTTTTAACCAATTTGAGTTCTTAAAAATGTCTTAACAATGCTCCATTAACCTTAGTAAAATAGACTTAACAATGTACAAATGAGAACATCAATATCCACTTATCATCTTATTGTAAAGACTATATCCAATGACGAGTATTATCCGGCATATAATTTTTGTTAAAAATGCGGACATAATATGGTATTCCTAAGCAAAGAAAATGTAAACCTTAATATATCACAAAATTACACTCAAACCCAATTTAATTCTTACAAATAATCCGTTCGCTATTGCTCCTATATTTATAGTGTAGAAAGTGTTGCTAGAATATCTTAAATGATACAGAACAAATTGATAGATGAGCTAACTGTTACAAATTGTTATTGACTTGTAAGTCATTAAGCCACTAATGATGAACTTGTACGGGTCAACATCGGATGAGTAATCTGATATTTGCAATCTGTCAAATTAAGCGCCTCAGGGTTGTTAGTGTTCCTCTCTTCATAGATGATTGTGTCAATGAGATGAAGTAGAATATTTTCGAGCTCTTTCCCGTCACTCCATCTGTGAATTTATGCTTTGATCAACATCAGATTGTTGCAAATCAGGTCTCAAACTGGGAAATTTTTCCTTGGCATAACAAAGTCTCCTTCTCCAAGTTTCGAACTTGGGTAAAAATCCCCCTTCCCGTCTCCAAGATAGATAAACCGCTTCTTTCCCTCCTTCAAGGCCAAAGTTCTGATCCGTTCTGTTGGTGTACCCTAATAACATCATACAACGGTTAATCCAAAATAGCTAAAAATAATAATTGGGATTTTAAGAAAAGGAAGACAATCTTATGGCCTTAAGTAAGTTACCTTGCACATATTGGGAGCACAGAGATCACCGCAGCCGTGAGGATGTGTGGTGAATTTTTCATGATAAGGCAGTATCCTAAGCGTCCCTTCTTTGTCAATGAAACTCGGGTTGGTGTGGATCTCGGAAAAATATTCCCTAAGACCATGATCTTCCAAGATCGTTTCAATAAAAAAACGTGTTCGCATCACTCACAATATTCAATTGACACCTGATAATACCAATCAAACAATCCAATGTAATACTAAAACAATGAAAAACTGTTACGTCAAGCTGAAAAATATGTACAATGTAAGAAAAGTACCCCAGAGCATGGGCTGCTTTAATCGCTGATATGATCCTAGGATGCAACGGAGCACGTTTCAAGCACTCAGCAATATCTTCAATCGTTCTCCCTTGTGAGCGAAGCTCTTTCATCATCGTATCCTAAACAATATATCAATAACGCATTAGTCTCCTATTAACAATACAAAAACTCGTAAAACCTCTTGAAACCAAAAACAATACAAAAATCAATAGAGATACGTTTTGATTGCTTAACAAACAAAGAGCATATGCATGCAAATCAAGAATAAATGAAACTAACCATCGGAGTGTTCCAAGGCATGGTAGGGAGAAGCTCGTTAAACAAATCAGTCGCACCCAACTCATCCACCACCCAGTTATCACTATCACAATCGATAATCGTCTTATCAAAATCAAAAACCACCACAATACCAGCCATCCCAACGATCAAAAAGCACGTTCTAAGAAAGTCAAAAAAGAAGATGGTTCTCTCTCGGATGACTTTAGGTTGCTACAAACTTATTTGTGCAAGAACAAAGGCATGTTAGGGCATACATATTTATAGTTGTAGGGCATACAAATTGTATTCTCTTGAAGGACACCTTTATTTTCATACATCCTATAGTAGTGTAATACAATACCACTTGCTACCGAGATTATGAGCCGTAGATTTCAGTAAAAAGTGTAGCGTGATTGAATTCGACGGTCCAAATTTTATTAAAGTATTAAAATACAATAGTATTTTGATTTCTTAATTATCTCTAATAATCGAGGAATCTTTAGAATATTCTTTGAAGATAATTATGCAAGATGAACATATTGTGTTGGAGTTAAACTAGGACTCTTTCTTTCTAATTTTCTAAGAAAGAAAATTAGGAGGGTTCAAACCCTAATGCGGATTACTTAATATGAGTAAAATAATTGTGAGGTAAACCATTGAAATGGTGTTAGAAAAATGGGAAAAAAAATTACCTTTCAATTTTTTTAATTTTTTTAAGACATTAATAATTGGGGATTTTTTGACTTTGGTCCCACCTACGTTTCATGAATTTGTCTTTAGTTCTTACTTTGTGCAAATATTCACTTATGGTCACCGGATTGGCTCTAACCACAGGTCAATTCTCGTTGAAGTCCAATTTGTATTTGATCTCCCTGAAATACCCTCACGTGAGTTGCATGTAAATTTTGAGAAGAGGTTACCCGATTTTCTTCAGGTTCCAATGCCACGTCACATGTCTACGTCAGTAGGCTACACTACAATCGTAAATAAGTTAGTCTTTAGTCCCAATATAGTTCCCTACAATTAGTCTTTAGTCCACACTTCTTACTCTTAGGGGCTGCTTGGATACTCTATTAAACCAGTCTAGTCCAGTTCAGAACTGAACTAAAGTTAAAACACATGTTTGGCAAACAATAAGTCCTACTAATCTGGTTTGCTTTTGAACGAGTCTGCTCCATATTTCGAGAAAAATTGATTTTTTATTGGAACGAATAATACTCGTTTCACAATAGAACGAGTTTCAAAATCTTATTAAAATTACGATAAAATAATAGAGTTCATTCTTATCGAAAACAACTCTACGAAGAGAACAAGTAAATATGTACTTCCACTCTCTTCTTCATTAATTTTTCCTACCAGCACATAAAAAGTGGCCATACTTTATTAAATTCTCGATGATAAGCATATTATTCACCGCGACAAGCACAACAATACATAGGTTGAATAGACCTGCATGACTTTGTTTTAAAAAAATTAAACGGCGTCGGAGCTCAAAGGACTCTCTCTCACTCTACTATAAGCTGAAGTAGACGCTCAATACACCGCGTATTTCACTGCCTCCGAATCATGAACTATCCAATTCTTAATAAGAGGAGATATGAATTGATTTAATGGGAAACATTAATTGAGGAGAGAGAAAGTATAGATGATGTAAGAGCATTAATGGTGGATGTGTATTAGTAGGAAAATATAAATGAATAAGAGAGATGAAGTACAGACTTAGTTGTTCTCTTCGTAGAGTTCTCTCTATTATTTTATTGCAATTTTAATAAGATTTTGAAACTCGTTCCGTTGCGAAACGAGTATTATTCGTTCCAATAAAAAAATCAGTTTTCCTCAAAATATGGAGTAGACTCGTTCAAAGGAAAATTTGATTAGTAGGATATAGTTTGCCAAACATGTGTTTTTAACTTTAGTTCAGTTCTGAACTAGATTAGACTTGTTTAACATAGTATCCAAATAACTCCTTAAACATTAATGATGATTTCTCAAATTTCACACAAAACACATGATTTATGAGAGATAGACATAAACTAAATGATTTTGCCTTCTTAGCACCTCCACCTCCCATAGATTAGCTTTTGTGAGAAACCAACACCAAAACTTTTGAGATATAGAAGAGATAAAGAGAGTAAAGAGTGAGAGAAACCAATATTTAGTTTTGAAAAAGAGATAACCGTTGGGGTATTAGGGGTGGAGATGATCGTAAGGGAAGGAGCTGACGTGGATTGGTGACGTGGCTATGTTGTTGTGGCATGGTGACCTGAAGACGACCTGTTTATTGGTTCTCCAAATTCATGTACAACTCGTGTGAGGGTAGATTAGGTACTTCAAGGCAAAGTAAACTTCAACTGGAGTTGAGTTGACATATATTTGAACAACTTGGGAAGTAAAGACAAATATTTAAAATGTACGTGGGACCAAACTCAACACGTAATCATAATAAGTAACTAAAGAGGGCACGAGGTTATTATTGAGCAACATACAGTCCCATATATATATATGCCGTGTCGCTGTGATAGTATGTTTTTCCAGTTGAGGCATTTTCCTATGCATGTAGGGAGTAAAACTTCGAATATTCCTAATCGGAGATATTTGTAGACATATTTCGGTACCACCATGATAGAAGACAGGGCGCTATTCATGTACTTACGAGGTGGAACCCTAGAGCATACTTTAGCATTGATTTTATCAGTCGGTGTCATGTATCGTAGCTCTTGTTTGACGGATTTTTACTTGTTAGCCCCTAAATCGCCACGGCAGCTGCTGGAAGAGAACAAGTGGTACTAATAGCGTTTATATTCAGAGGAGGCCCATGATGATGTTATGGAAGAACGGCAACGTAGGCTAATTATGATCTACATTGTCTCAAATTTAACAAGAGTTTGCAATTTTAACTTAGGAAGAGCTAAGATGGAGTAGTCCGAGTATGAGACCGATTTCTAACAGTAGTCCTGAGGGAGTTGAGGGCCGTGATCGAGTGTTATAGAAATTGATAAAGATGAATAATTCGTAAATAAAACAAATGCGTACAACATGTATTAGTTATTAGTATCATCAAATATCTCAAATGATACAGAGACATCGAACAGCAACAGCTACAATAACTTCGAACATTAACAGCTATAGTAACTTTGAACACTAACAGCTACAGTACTTCGAACACCAACAACTACAGTAACTTCGGTTCTGACAGTTTCGTAAAACAACAATTTCGAAACCACAAATGTTAGGTCGAAGCAACAAAGAGATTCGAGCTCAGGTAAGTAACAACAAATTCGATCTTTTAACAGCAACAACAATTTCAAACTGTAACAGTAACAGTTTCGAATAGGAACAGTAACAACAAACTCGAACTTCGCAACAGAATTAAGCTTCTTGACAGCAACACCGAGTTCTGAACAATATTAATAATAACAACGATTAATTTGAAAGAGTAACAAGATGATTAGCGCTCGAGGCGTGGGTCACACTTTCTTTAAAGAGTATCTCAAGTACTCTTCCAAGATACAACGAGTATATACGGTAGCTTCGCCGGAAGTCTACGTAAAAACTGAATGAGTTTGCACCTCAAGTATAAAACGTTTTTAGAGAGAGAAAGAGATAAGACGATGAACAGTAGTTTTTGTGTGTTTTTGTTTGTAGGAGGAAGAAAAGTATTTATAGGTTAAAACACAACGGTCATAAGCATTCAAAACGTTCAATAACAAAACGTTAATAACAATCTTTGAATGCATGCAAAACGCTCATGCGAAATGCTCCCTGAAGATCAGGTCTATCAATGTAATAGCCGTTGGAATGAAAGAGATGAAAGACCCATTTTAAATGAACAAAATCCCCAAGCCCATACCCAAACTTAAGCCCAAGCCCAATGTCCAAATGAGTTTTTGAAACAATCCAACAAAACATGAACCACTAACCCCTGAAATTGGAATTTGAGACGCAATACAGCTTTAGTTGTAACACTAGATTTAGACTACCTTCACAATCACAACATTGTAAATTTTCATTTTCTTTGGAGGGGACATGAGAGAAACATTTTTAGAAGCAATTAAGATTAATAACTTTCAAAACCACTCATTTATCGTGTAAACATTACTTAGTCTGTGCATAAATACCTTTTCAACAATTTAAAATTTCTTATGATCCAAAATTTTCTTAAAATTCACCAAGACAATGTTTTCCTCATTGCCAAGTAAAAGATGAGCTTCTATATCAATAAATTATTACATGTTAAGTTATAAGAGCAAACAGATTGTTGGCAACTCTCAAAAATTATTAATGAGCAGCAACATAATTCATGGTCTGTTGAACTGCTTTGATTATCATCCTTAAATTTAACAAGTAATTGTCTCTCAAGGACAACAGGAAAATCCAAACATTCAAGAGGGACAATTATCATTAATAGCGAGAATGAATCTCGAATCTTAACTGTTCGATGCTTATTAACAAAATTTCATTGCATTCTAACACATTAAAGAAATCTCTCTCAGCACCATAGTAGGTTTGCAAAAAAAATGTCCTTTTTAGACTCTCATTCTATCATTCATGGTACTAATATATTATCAGAATTTAAGAGATGTAGGGTCAAGAGATTAAAGCCAATTCATAAAATTTATTTTGTAACAATGAACAATGAGATGAAGATAAACACTGGACACAAGGAACATAGTAGAGTCTTAGAGACTAGAGAATGATCATGGAGTAAAGAAATAAGAGACTAAGAGAGGATGTAGTGTAGAAGAGATAAATTAGAATATCACGTGGGACCCAAGGTAACTTTGCCCTTCAAAATCTCGGGCAGGAGAGAAGATTTGCCAACTATCAAAAGTCCACATGTCAAATTCTTACTCGCCAAGTAGCAAAAACAGCAAATTACACAAACAACAAAAATGCACTCATGAAATACAGACTTAGTTGTTCTCTTCGTAGAGTCCTCTCTATTATTTTATTGCGATTTTAATAAGATGCTGAAACTCGTTCTGTTGCGAAACGAGTATTATTCGTTCTAATAAAAAAATCAGTTTTCCTCGAAATATGGAGCAGACTCGTTCAAAGGGAAATTTGATTATTAGAGCCTATAGTTTGCCAAACATGTGTTTTTAACTTTAGTTCAGTTCTGAACTGGACTAGACTGGTTTAACATAGTATCCAAACAGATCCTTAAGCATTAATGAAAATTTCTCAAATTTCACACAAAACACCTGATTTATGAGAGACAGACATAAACCAAATGATTTTGCCTTCTTAGCACCTCCACCTCCCATAGATTAGCTTTTGTGAGAAACCAACACAGAAAGTTTTGAGATATAGAAGAGAGAAAGAGAGTAAAGAGTGAGAGAAACCAATATTTAGTTTTGAAAAAGAGATAACCGTTAGGGTATTAGGGGTGGAGATGATCGTAAGGGAAGGAACTGACGTGGATTGGTGACGTGGCTATGTTGTTGTGGCATGGTGACCTGAAGACGACCTGTTTACTGGTTCTCCAAATTTATGTACAACTCGTGTGAGGGTAGATTAGGTACTTCAAGGCAAAGTAAACTTCAACTGGAGTTGAGTTGACATGTATTTGAACAACTTCGGAAGTAAAGGCAAATATTTAAAATGTACGTGGGACCAAACTAAAAAAATCCATAATACTTAACACGTAATCATAATAAGTAACTAAAGAGGGGCACGAGGTTATTATTGAGCGACATATAGTCCCATATATATGGCGTGCCGCTGTGATAGTATGTTTTTCCAATTGAGGCATTTTCCTATGCATGTAGGGAGTAAAACTTCGAATATTCCTAATCGGAGATATTTGTAGACATACTTCGGTACCACCATGATAGAAGACAGGGCGCTATTCATGTACTTACGAGGTGGAACCCTAGAGCATACTTTAGCATTGATTTTATCAGTCGGTGTCATGTATCGTAGCTCTTGTTTGATGGATTTTTACTTATTAGCCCCTAAATCGCCACGCCAGCTGCTGGAAGAGAACAAGTGCTACTAATAGCGTTTATATTCAGAGGAGTCCCATGATGATGTTATGGAAGAATGGCAACGTAGGCTAATTATGATCTACATTGTCTCAAATTTAACAAGAGTTTGTAATTTTAACTTAGGAAGAGCTAAGATGGAGTAGTCCGAGTATGAGACTGATTTCTAACAGTAGTCCTGAGGGAGTTGAGGGTCGTGATCGAGTGTTATAGAAATTGATAAAGATGAATAATTCGTAAATAAAACAAATGCGTACAACATGCATTAGTTATTAGCATCATTAATTATCTCAAATGATACATCAGTAACATCATAGACGAATAGATGAATTATTTGTAATTGGCCGAATAATTGATTAAGCCACTAATGAGGAACTGGGAGGGCTTGAGGAAAGTCTGTATGGGTGAAAAGTGGATTAATAATCTCGGATTTGCAATCCTTCGAAATCAACTCCTCGAGATTGCTATTGTTCCCGTTCTCATAAATGATTGTGTCAATGAGGTGAAGGAGAATCTGTTCGAGCTCTTCCCCATCACTCCATCCATGTACCTCTGCCTTGATCGACATTGGGTTATTGCAAATTAGCTCCCAAACTGGGTAGTCCATCCTTGGCATCACAAAGTCTCTTTCTTCCAACTTTGAGCTCGGGCAGAAGTCTCCCTTTCCGTCTCCAAGATAAATAAATCGCTTTTTTCCTTCCATTAAACCCGAAGCTCTGATCTGTTCTGTGGGTGCGCCCTATAAGAAAAAAACCACGATTAGTCCAAAACAACTTTAAGAACATAAACACGATTTAACGTAAAGTACGTAACCAAATGGCCTTGATTAAGTTACCTTGCACATATTGGGAGCACAGAAATCACCACAACCATGAGGATGTGTGGTAAAACTTTCACAATAAGGGAAGATCCTAAGCTTCCCTTCTTCATCAACAAAAGCCGGGTTTGTCTGGATCTCAGAGAAATAGTCTGTTAGACCATGATGTTCCAAGATGGTGTCAATGTAAAACTTATTAGCATCGCTTACTATCTTCAAATCACACCTAAATATAGAACAAACAATCTCGTAAGCCATGTATTTTACATGAAAAATTAATAAACCCAAAGGTTATTAGAAGATCGATTTGTTCAAATAACGTACCCAAGAGCATGGGCTGATTTAATAGCTGATATGATCCTAGGATGCAATGGAGCACGTTTCAAGCACTCGGCAATATCAGCAATCGTTCTTCCTTGTGAGTGAAGCTCCTTCATTATTGTATCCTAAAAAGATACAATAATAAGAACACATAAGTCTCATATTAATCCAACTACGAAAAATACCATGAGTATACGAAAATGTGCAGATATAATGTACGAAATTATAAATGAACGGTGACTAACCATGAGAGTGTTCCAAGGCATTGTAGGGAGAAGTTCATTGAACAAATCAGTCACGCCCAACTCATCCACCAACCAATCATCGCACTCACAATCTATAATGGTCTTGTCAAAATCAAAAACAACCACAATACCAGCCATCTTGACGATCAAAGAGCGGGTTTTTGGACGTAAAAAGAGGAACACTTAAGGTTGCTAGAAATTTAAGAGTGCAAGAACAAATGTGTTATGGTATGTATTTATAGGTAGAGATTAGAGTCTTTATTATAAGTATTTGTTTGCTTTTGGTTAAAGGTAAGATATGGGATGCCAAAAGAAATAATTAAAACGTGAAGAAACTGAAAGCTGAACTATGTTGAAACCACCATAATCTCATACCCCTATAAAGCAATTTAAAATAACAGCATAAAGACTAAAAGCCGTCCGATTAAAATTAAGAATCTCAATTCTATGGTTTATACACGATCCAACGGTGTAAATTCAAGGTAGTCTTGCAAGCATATTAGTACTAACTGGTTTTGTATAGGAGCATATTCTTATCTGTATAGGAGCATATTCTTGCATACAAGTTTTAGACACTTGATAAGCGACATTTATCTTATGATGGACCATCTCTAATTCGATCTGGACCCGTTGATTGATGCCCTTACTAAGGGTCCTTTTTTTATTCGCTGTCAAATATCATCATTTATCTGGTGAGGGTTAAGTAGAACATGGTTCTTTGCAAGTACAAATTAGGAATTGGTTTGCTCCGTTTTAGCTTCCCACCATCTTCAAACTTAAAAGAAGCTTTGGATTAGGGGTTTGGAGAGTAGTGATTTCTTTTGCTCACTTAATTTTTTTTTGTTTTTTTTAGGATTGCTGTTAAAGATATAATTTTGTCGAGGACATGAGCACGGAGATGACCTAAACAATTGTTGGAATTAGCTGCCACTTGTGCACGTCAAAATTTTATTTTTTAGACAAACCAGAAAAGCATGAGATAGAAATACCACTATTACAGATACAAAGTTTAGCATGGACCTCTAGGTAGGTGTTACCCCCTACCTTACCACTGGAGCAACAAGTTCTTGTTGGTGTTACATCTATGCATATTACATTATATGAGCTTATTGTCCAATCGACAATGGGCCAACAATCTCATATGGAATGAGCCAATATTTTCCGAGTTGATGCAGGTTGGTCAGTTTCTTTTTTCCATATTAGAGAATGGACACACCCAGTGGTGGAGCCAGGATTTATTGTCAGTGGGTGCTACATCATGAAAGTTGTTATAGTTTTTCTTCAAATCTAATAATTAACGCTAAAGAAGTTTGCATGTATAAAAGATGTGATTCATCCAAAAGATGTTATCAAAAACAAAGATGAAAATTAGAAGAAAAATTACAAAGAAGAAGAAGAAAAGAAGATTTAAACATAAACGAGTTCCAGTGAGCTCTTCAAAATCACAAGTTTTATTCTTCTAAACTTGTTCTATCAAAACTCTTGAGTTTTCATAGATGTTTAGATAGATACAGGGCCGGCCCTGGCTATAGGCGCAAGAGGCGGCCTCCGATTTTTAAAGTAAATTTGGGGCCTCTAAATGATGAATAATAGAAAAAAGGGCCCCAAAAATTACAAAAGAAGTAATTGCCTTGTTGGTTTACAATAATAGACTCTCACCGAAGGTTAAACGTTCAAATCCTCACATTATTTAAATTTTACAACTAAATATGCCCCCCCCCCCGCGGGGGGCCTCATTTTTGGAACTCGCCTAGGGCCCCCTAAACCTCAGGGGCCTGGATAGATATATGGCCGTAAAATAAGGTGGGAAAATAAAAATAAAATATTGTTACCAAGGTAGAGCATAATATCTTCTCCAAAATAGGTGAAATCCTATATTTTCTCTCATATTTCTCTAAAACACTATACAAAATATATATTTTTTGGAAAATTGAGTGGGTGCAGCTGCCCCCTCTCGTTCTTTACTAGCCCCGCCACTGGACACACCGCACACCTTTCCATTTGTTGGATGGTCGACTCTTGAAGTAATATATATGATCGTCTTGAAGATTAATACATGATAATCTGACACTTGAATGGCGGTAGTCACTAATAACAACACCTGGATCCTTCACTCTTTTAAGTCACCAGGTATACATGCATGTTAACCCCCAGACTGCCATTCTGTGTTTGTGTTTGAAGTACAGATGTTCATGTTTTATCGTCACGTTATTATTAACTTATGCAAACTCATTGTAAAAAAACATAAAGGGTGTGCAGAAGATTCCAGACTGAACTACAAATGAAGTGGAGAAAACTGAACTGCACTACCTCATTTCTTATATTACATAATAAAGACACGAAATTATAAAACTGGTAAATAGACATAACTCTGCAGACGAGCAAACTCCCAACATTAGGACGTAATTCTTTCTATTATCAGCAAATTGTGGTCAAGGTTCCTTGCTTAGCGAGGGAAAAAATACTACTCTAAATCTGATGATCATAAACATCTAGTACTAAACATGTAGATGGTAAAAAACAGGATGGAGGTTTATGTGGTTGGTGTACCGGCTACCTCCACTCTTCAGGGTTTCAAGCATGGAAATCATCCTTATGAGGTATAAACATAGCTCACAGGAAGATAAATCACATGATCTTTGCTTCTTTCTCTCTTTCATATTGTATTCCACTTCTCTATGTCCGATTTTGACGTTCTAGCTTCATAATCTCTCAAAGACTTGATAAGTTAGTCTCTCACATAAAACTGGAACCCCTAAGTTGTCCCCGATACACTGCGATGCAAAATCCCCAAGTAATTAACTGCAAAAACTGCCATCATTTTCTGCACAAAAATGAGCTTAGACGTTTATCTGCCAGGAACCTGGAAGCCCCAAAAGTATACATCACTGTCTGCTGGTAAAGCCTTTACACTACAACCCAAGTGGCCAAGTGTATGCAAACTTTGAGACCACCACTTCATGAGATACATTCATCTCAACTTCATTATAATCAATATATTCACAAACACAACATGCAGATGAAATATATTCACAGCTTTTGAGGGGTCTGCAGTCTGGCATGTCGAGTTGGTACCTCAACTCATACATGCATGAGGAAAGTATTTTTTTATTGGGAAAAATAGTTTTCTATACTTGAGATCTTGATTAATATTGATTTTTCAACAACATTTATCTCCAAAATGGTAAAGCTAATTCCTACCGTTCAGGATTACAGTTATTTTGAGCAACCACCTTCATTACTCTTGTGTACCATTCTGCTCACAGCTTAGGGGGTAACAATCGACACGTTCATTTAAATAGATAATCCTTTCTTTATGGCCGTTGTTGTACCATAATTGATGGGAGAGAAGAACTCTGGAAAGATTTGGCCTCGCTTGCAGCACTTAACACAACACCAGGCATACTTGTATCCGCGAACCTGTTCTATGTCTCTGTTTGGGGCTAACTTGGTGCTCTGGTTGTTATTGACATTAAATCTAGACTGTTGCTGGCATCGCCACTCGCCTCTTGGCACATAGAGTAGGCCCTAACAAGAGTAATGAGGCTGGGTTCTCCAAATACTTGATACCCTGAACGCTAAGTAGTAGTATTGCAATAGTTAGTAGTTACCAAGCATGGACCAACAATAATGTCATCAGGAAAAATACCAATGGTAATTGAATTATGTATTGATTTTTTCTGCTGCGTAATAAGCAGTGCCCAAGCCTTAAAATTGCAATCCTACTTCCATTACATTATTTTCAGCTACAAATATCTACTTAACCTTGGGTGTAAGAAATTAAAAATAAAAAAGCTCTTCCTTGGTTACACTGGCTTCCCCTAAGGTCTCTTTTCGAGTACTGGCTTTAGCTGTTTTGATGTTGGCCATGTTTCTCTTGTTGTCCAACTTTGCTACTGCCGATGTTGAGGGAGCAACGACTAATTTAATACTAGGTTAGTTCAGTTGCCGACGTTTGATATTGTACTTGAAGTTATTGTTTCAAGCATTTATCTTCTCATATATGAGGATTTTCTAGACAAAATTACTGCACGATAGACATATTACATCATATTACGGGGTTTTGTCAGATTCTTCTTTTCTTCTTCGTTCTTTTATCTTTCTTTTTGCTATAGAGGGAGATCCTGGGGTTAGGTATATGCCCAATTGATTCCGTCAACTACACATTCTATTTAAACAGCGCGAGTAGATATTCGATCTTACTATATTGGATCCCTGAGATGCAAGTCACAACAACCGGTGGAGATATATGTGTACGTTAATGTTCTGTATTGTGTGCAAACTTGTGTATAAGCTAAATAAGTCGGATTGTTTAGGGTAACTCCATTGTGTTCCAATAAGCTATAAATCTAGTTTCAGATGCTACTTTTACCAAAATCATTAATTGGATATATGTCGTACTGGCGGATGCGACCAGATTTTGCAGGATAAATCTAAAATATTGTATCTCTTCGAGGTATTAGCAGGTGTTAGTTATTTCTGATGAATCGATGATAATTTGCAACCACTTTTTGGTGTAATGTATATATCTCCAAATATCACTATACTTTGGATGCATATAAAAATATATATAGTTTACGAAGACGTGGCATGATCTGTATCATATCACTTATTTCAAATGGCAACACCCACTCCTCCAAATCTCTCATCCACGATAACTGGAATTCGATTAAGCTTAGGAAAACTACCAATTTCCTCCGTCGCCTCTGGTGTTTATAGGACTAGTAGAAATATCTACTTCATCATTCTTAGCTATTCTCAGAAAATCGAAATCTAATTGCCTCACAGCTACCATTTCCTTAGTTGTGAGCACTTAAAGCCATGGTAGTTTCCCCAGAGAAGGCAGTTTCGTACATTGAGAACTATTGTTGTCAGCTAGTTTTAAGATATGGAGTTTCGAAAACAGCGCTAAATCACTCAGCATCCATCTTGGTAACATGGAGCCATGGTATCGGTTTATTTCCAGTTCCTCAAAATTTGGATGTGGTTGAAGTCCTTCCAGAACACCCTCCATCTTTTCTTTGTCACTCGTCTTCACTTATATTCTCTAACTCCCTAGGCAACCCAAAATCCAACATTAGAGCATGGATGCCATGCCTATTTGCCAACTCTGTTTTCTTAGCCTCGTCCAAAGATTGCACTCTCCATAATTCACTTATTTCCATGCTCTCCTGAATGAAACTGAGGCCTTTCAAATCTTCAAGCTTAAAACAATTCCAAGATCTGTACATGACATTATTAATTGAAATTGCACAAGTTCACCTGCACGTAGAAAGCGCATGAATATGAACAAAGCAGATGTCTTTATGTTAGGAGTTAGGGTAGCTAATCCCAATCCTTCACCCAAGAACGATACACGGAACGTCAATTGTGAAATTAAACGAAATACAACAATTTCCCGGAAGAGGGTAATGGAAAACCCTTCTGGATAAAAAAACACTCCCTGCAAACAATCTACCATAATCGAGCATGTTTCAATCCGATTTTTCAAACTTCCTCAAAACTTCAATGAATCTCTCAAACCCTAGTTCTCTCTAGGATTAAACTCACCAAAAGATCACGAAACACATTGAGTATCCCTTATATACTTGGGAGGACATTACAAGAGTTAGGGCTCAAAGTACGGATCACGAACAAACTCAAATGTCTATTTGAACAAAGCATGTTCTGCCTCTTCACAAAACACCGAAAAGTCATTCGAATGATTTTTTCTTACCCTCCATTGACCATAACTTTGGAATATGAGAACAACAGAGCGTGGGAAACTTACTATTGACGGACATTACGTAATTAATTCATTTCCCAGTTCTTAAACGTTTTCAGTTGATGCGAGTGCGTGGATTTACAGATTCTTTTTCTTTTGAAGTATGTTACTATCTCCATAGTTTCACTTCTTCAAGATAAAACGGGCATACCCAAGTATAAACAACCTGAGTGGTGGCGCAGCAGTGGCAGCAAGGGGAGAGTGCAAACTGGTGTTTGTGACGATCCTTGGAGGGTACGAACTGGCAGAAAGTGGTACCTAGATTCAAAAAAGTGGTACAAAACTTTTATCCAGGTGGGGAGAGGCGAGAAAAAGAGCGCAAGCGTGGAATTTTTGACAATCCCACGACTTTTGTTTAATAGCCCATTACGCTAATTGTTCATTACATTTGAACATTGTGATTAGTGCATGCGGTTACCTAGACAAATACACCTACAACCTAATTACTCGAAAAATGAAGGAAAGACGTGATATCGCTAACAACATAAGGGAAAATACAACTAATTGAGAAGTAAAACAGAGATGACAAGTTACAAATTAATTTTGCCAACTATCAAAGATGTTTTAACCGGTTAACCGGAACTCAGACTTCTTCAACAATAACAATCAGATAGAAGAACTACAATCCTAACATAAATAAGTATATGCATGGTTCTTTACGTGAATTTAACAACAAAGCATGCCGATTTACACTTCAACAAAAGACACTCTTTCAACGTCACCTTCTCGTCTGAAACCCCGCTCTAGCTTCGTGCCGAGGCCCCCATACCCAACAACAAACCATAGAAAGTTCAGCAAACTTAGTCCCGCAAGAAGCCAAATTAAATTCAAATATGTCTTTTCCCTACTTTCAGTATCTTCCTTGAGGCTCATCCTGACATTTGATATGACCAAGACTATAAACGCACCTTGCAACGAGGCAAAGGTCGACTCAAAAGTCGATTGATTCTCCGGATACCATGAGTAATAAAACTCTCTTATCTGGATAGCTCTAACGAAGATACCATTAAAGACCACAACTACAATTAATATGAAGATCTGTGGCACTAGCAACATACCCAACAACATTCCCACCACATCTTTTCAAACATCCATCCCTCGAATTGCAACTCCCTGGTAGATGATCTCCCCAAATGAGACTATTCCCAATGTTACACAAGTGAATAATAACTCAAACCCCATCTTAAGAGTAAATTGTTGTTGTACTGCATAGTTTGACGATAAAGGAATGCTAAAACGCCGAGAGAGGGGTATTCATATCAACCAAATAGTCACAAACAAGAAAACAAAATGGACATCTGAGATTAGTGGGTCCATGGTCTTCTGAAGGAAAGATATAAGAGAGGAGCTTAGAGTATGTTATGATATGAACTCGAATCGTGTTAGAGGAAGTTCATCGGAGCTCGTGGGACGAGCGAGGATCGAAGACGGTTTGAAAAAGGGTTTTTTTAAAGTCCTGTTCGAATAGACTTTTGTCTGTTAGAACAGAAGAAGACAATTAATAGTTTATTCGAATAGAAGTTTTGTCTGTTCGAATAAAAGGAGATAGTTAATAGTTTATTCGAATAGAAGTCATGTCTATTCGAATAGAAGATGTCTGTTCGAATAGACTTTTGTCTATTCAAACAGAAATGCTCGGAACCCATCTTATTTGAATAGATCCAGAGTCTATTCGAATAGACTTCGTTAAGTCAGTTTTAAAAGATTTTGTTTAGGACGTTGGTCTGTCTCGTGATCCGTACTTCGAGCCTATTATTATGTAATGACTTCCCATGTCTATAAGGGTGTCTAGGGTTAGTCGTTAGCTTTGATCTTTTGTGAGTTTAACCTTAGAGAGGCTAGGGTTTGAAGAGACTCCATTAAAGCTTGAGAAGCTTGAGAGATCATTACAACCTATTTGATAACATAGTGAATTGTTCGTGGGGAGTGGTTTGTTATCCGCAAGGGTTTTCCACTTCCCTCCTATGAGAAAATTCTTCGTGTTCTCTATTGTTCTTGCTGATTTACTTCTTGTGTTGGTGATTTCCGCGTTCGTTCTTCGAAGGGAAGAGAGAGTAGCAACCTCAATTCTTAACAATTGGTGTCAGAGCGAGTGTTAGGGCTTATGTGGTGAAAAGCGATGGCCGATCAGGAGAAGTTGAAGATCACGAAGTTCAATGGGTCGAATTTTGGAGTATAGAAGATGCAGATAGAAGATTACTTTTATCAGAAGGATCTTGATTTACCACTGGGTAGAGATGAGATGAAGCCAGTAGATTTTGATGATGCTAAGTGGGTGCGATTGGATCACAAAGCACTTGGAACTGTTAGCTTAGCGCTGTCATCTCAAATTCTACACATGATATCCAAAGTTACGACGACGAAGGGATTGATGGAGATGTTATCCGCTATGTACTCGAAACCATCCGGGGCAAATAAGGTTCACCTTTTACGGCGCTTGTTTACTTTGAAGATAAAGGAGAATGGTAGTGTGCAAGCTCATATAAGTGAGTTCAATACCATAGATGCTCAACTGGAATCCGTTAAAATCACTTTTACCGAGGAGGTAAGAGCGTGGGCTCTTCTAGGGCAGATGCCAGAAAGCTGAGAAGGATTCATTACAGTTGTGAGCAACTCATCTAGGAAGGAAGACATTAAATTTGACAATATAGCCTCGTTGATTATGAGTGAAGAGAATAGACATAAAACATCTTAACCCTCTTCGAGTTCAAACGGCAGTATGTTGAACGTCGAGGAAATAGGGATGTCTTACATAAAGGGGCCGAAATTTGGAAGGGGTCGATCACAGTTAAGAGGGATGTCTAAGACTCTAAGCCACCCGATGCGTGTTGGACTTGTGGAAAGAAGGGTCACTTCAGGCGAGATTGTAACTCTTCTTCTTCTAAAAAGATTGATGATGAAGAGAAAGATACAATGAACCTTACTGAGGAGGTTAGTTATGACGATGCTCTACTGCTATCGTGTGACGATGTCAACGAATCCTGGATTGTTGATTCGGGCGCTTCCTTCCATGCTACTATTGTAGGTTTTCTTACTAATATTGTTAAAGGCGACTTCGGTACAGTCTTTCTTGCAGATAAGAGTGTACGCAATATTACTGGAAAGGGAAACGCTAGGTTGTTGTTGTTGCCTTCAGGGGGAACATTGGTTTTACAGAATGCGCGACTTGTACGTAAACTGGGGAGTAACCTTATATCGGTTAACAAATTGGCGGATGATGCCGGATATGAGTGTACCTTTGGCATAACCTTCTGGAAGGTTATAAAGGGAGCTATGTTGGTAGCTAGATGCTTGCGATAAGGAACATTGTATACAACGCAAAACACAATTTCTACTATTTGTGAGGCTACTCTAGGGATTGATGCAAGTGCGTGGTACAAATGGTTTGATCACATGAGTGAGAAGGGGATGAAGATAATGGTAACGAAGGGAAAGCTAGAGGGTCTTGCTAAGGTTGATCTCAAGTTTTGTGAAGAGTGTGTTCTTGCGAAGCAGAAGAAGGTCAGTTTTAAATTATCTGGAAGATCAAGGAAACCTAAAAAGCTGGATCTTGTACACACGGATGTTTGGGGGCCAACCAAGGTATCTTCTCTTGGTGGTTCTCATTACTATGCTACTTTTATCGATAATGTTACTCATAAACTGTGGGTCTACTTCGTGAAGAACAAGTCAGGTGTGTTCAATAAATTTAAGAGGTGGAGGGCTCTAGTTAAAAATGAAACCGGTTTGAAACTGAAGTGTCTCAAGTCGGATAACGGGGGCGAATACTGTAGTGACGAGTTTGAAGACTTTTGCGCATCAAACGGGATTAGGAGACAGAAGACTATTCCCGGAACACCGCAACAAAATGGTGTTGCAGAACGCATGAACCAAACAATAAATGAAAGAGTGAGAAGTATGAGACTCAACGCTGGATTGCCAAAGTGTTTTTGGGCAGATGCGGTTAGTACCGTAGCGTACTTAATTAACAGAGGGCCTTCGACGGCTTTGAACTTTGGACTTCCTGAATAAGCATGAATCAGTAAAGAGGTAAACCTTAATCACTTGCGTATTTTCGGTTGTATCTCATATGTGCTTGGTAATTCAGATACAGGACCAAGCTAGATGCAAAGTCGATGAAGTGCATTTTCATTGGATACGGGGGTGATAAGTTTGGGTACCGGTTTTGGGATGCGAAGAATCGGAAAGTTATCCAGAGCCGTAATGTTACATTTAATGAGGAAGTTTTATATAAAGACTTTAAAATACATGTGGAAAAGATTCGAGGTGAAGTAGCAGAAAGTGTCGACATTGAAGATGATGAACCCTCTCGAGAGGATGATGTAGAAGTCATTGTTGAGTCTGATGCACCAGATTAGAACGATGACCCTAATGATCTAGACATTCCAGTAGTACTTCGAAAGGAGCCGAGAATTGCAAGAATTTCAGCAAGGTACGTAATTATTTAAATCACTTGTTACTTATAGATAGTGGTGAACCTGAAAGTTATATGGAGGCTTTAGATGTGAAGCCAAGAGCAAGTGGGAGCTTGCTATAGATGATGAGATGCAGTCATTATCAGTTAATCGAACTTGGTATTTAGTTCGGTTATCAAAGGAAAAGAGAGCATTGCGCAACAAGTGGGTATACAGACTAAAGCAAGAATATAATGGTTCAAGGAGATTCAAGGCTAGATTTGTGGTGAAGGGCTTTCAGCAGAAAGATGGCATTTATTTCAGCGAATTTTTGCTCCTGTTGTGAAGATGTCTACTATTCGGGTTATGATGAATATAGTTGTTGTTGAAGACTTGCATCGCATTTCTTCACGGTAACCTTGATGAAGAAATTTATATGAAGCAGCCAGAAGGATATTAGGTTAAAAGGAAAAAAAGATATTGTGTGTAGGCTTACAAAGAGCTTATACAGTTTGAAACAAGCGTCGAGACAGTAGTATTTGAAGCTTGAACAGTTCATGTCCAGAAATGGCTATTCGAAGAACAATGTGGATCACTGTTGTTTTATTAAGAATACGGGGAACTCGTATATTATTCTACTTCTGTATGTAGATGATATGTTGGTTGTATATGCCAAAATGGGAGAGATAGTTAAGTTGAAGGAACTATTATTCCGGGAGTTTTTTATGAATGGCTTGGGTACGGCGAAACAAGTTCTTGGTATGCGTGTTACAAGGGACAAAAAGCAGCGATAATTGAAGTTGTCTCAATCTGAGTATATTGGTAAAGTACTGAAGCGGTTTAACATGGATGGTGCTAAGGTTGTTAGTACACCATTAGGAGGTCACTTCAAATTATCAAAGGATTGTTGTCCGAAGACGCAGAAGAATCGCGATAAGATGCGGAAGTTTCTTATCAATCCGCGGTTGGTTGCCTAATGTACGCTATGATTTGTACGAGACCGGACATTGCCCAAGCAGTGGGAGTTGTTAGTAGGTATATTAGCAATCCAGGCCAGGAACATTGGAGAGCTGTGAAATAGATACTTAGGTATCCAAAGGGGACTCAAGATATGGCATTATGTTATGAGGGTTCTTAGATATGCTTACAGGGTTTTGTTGATTATGATATGGCGGGTGACATGGATAGGCGAAAGAGCACTAGTGGTTTCATTTTTACATTGGAAAGCGGTGCAGTTACATGGGTTTCTAGGCTACAAAATATTGTAGTTTTGTCTACGACGGAGGCGGAATATGTTGCAGCTACAGAAACGTGCAAAGATATGGTTTGGCTCAAAGGGTCGATGAAAGAGCTTGGTAGAGAACAATTATCTCCTAAGTTGTATAGTGGTAGGACCAAGCACATTGATATTTGGTATCACTATATTCGCTCGCTCCTCAAGGACGGTGTGTTGAAGCTTGTGAAGATTCACACTGATGTGAATCCGGCCGATATGTTTACGAATGTGGTGACTTTTCAGAAGTTGACGACATGCACAACTTTTGTGGGTCTTCAAGATTGAAGGTCCGGGTAGTGCGAGCAATTCATTGGGAGATCTGGAGATGGGTTACGGGATTCAATTTCAAGTGGGAGATTGTTATGATATGAACCCGAATCGTGTTAGAGGAAATTCATCGGAGCTCGTAGGACGAGCAAGGATCGAAGACGGTTTGAAAAGAGTTTTTTTTAAGTCCTGTTCGAATAGACTTTTGTTTGTTCGAATAGACTTTTGTTTGTTCGAACAGAAGGAGACAGTTAATAGTTTATTTGAATAGAAGTTTTGTCTGTTCGAATAAAAGGAGACAGTTAATAGTTTATTCGAATAGACTTTTGTCTATTCGAACAGAAACGTTCAGAACCTATCTTATTCGAATAGATCCAGAGTCAATTCAAATAGACTTCGTTAAGCCAGTTTTAGAAGGTTTTGTTTGGGACGTTGGTTTGTCTCGTGATCCGTACTTCGAGCCTATTCTTATGTATTGGCTTCCCAATATTATAAGGGCGTCTAGGGTTAGTTGTTAGCTTTGATCTTTTCTGAGTTTAACCTTAGTGAGGCTAGGGTTTGAAGAGACTCCATTAAAGCTTGAGAAGCTTGAGAGATCATTATAACCTATTTGATATCATAGTGAATTGTTCGTGGGGAGTGGTTTTTTATCCGCAAGGCCCTCCTCTGGGAAAATCGTGTCCTCTATTGTTCTTGTTGATTTACTTCTTGTGTTGGCGATTTCCGCGTTTCGAAGGGAAGAGAGAGTAGCTACCTCAATTCTCAACAGAGTAGAGTATGAAAAATGTGATAAACTAATTCTTTTAAGCAATAGAAAATAATGATGAAATAGCTCAAAGAGGTCAGAGCAACATAAGAAGAGGGTGCATAAAGATGCTGCGTTTGAAAAGCCATTAGAAATTTTCCCGTGTGCAACCTAGGTAACAAAAACACCATTATTGACAACCGATTAACGAAAACATATGGATGCCATTCTGTACACCCAGAGCAATGAAATGAAATGTTCTTTCATAAGCATAGCAAAGTATCAATCAAATAGTTATCCAGTGTAGAATATGGGTCGGGTTAAAATGGGAATTAGATAAATAAAACGGGAATACCGACCTGGAAACTTTTTGTACCATGAAATTACTGTACCATGGTATGCAGTATAAACGGCTGTGGATGGTGGCGCGGCAGCGGCAGACCGGCAGTGGCAGTGAGCAAGGGTGCATACTGTTGTCTGAAAGTAAGAAAATATCTATGCATGTAACGTTATATGGCTTATTGTCCAATCGACAATGGGCCAACGATCTCGTATGGAACGAACCAATGTTTTCAGAGTTGCCAATTTCTTCTTTCCATATTAGAGAATGGATACACCGCACACGTAGATTGGTGCTTTTCCATTTCCCGTCTGTTGGATGGTCGACTCTTGAAGTAATATATACAACCCTCTTAAAGATTAATACCCTCACGTTATTAATTAACTTAAGCAAATGAAGTAGAGGAAACTGAACTGCACTAAGTCTTTTCAAATATTACATAATAAAGACACTAAATAAAACTGGTAAATAGACTTATAACTCTGCAGACAAGAGCAAACTCCCAACACTAGGACGTAATTCTTTCTATTATCAACAAATTCTGGTCAAGGTTCCTTGCTTAGCGAGGAAAAAAATACCACTCTAAATCTGATGATCGTAAGAAAATAAGAATAAACATCTAGTACTAAACATGTAGATGGCAAAAAAAGGAAGGAGGTTTGTGGTTGATGTACCAGCTACCTCCACTCTTCAGGGTTTCAAGCACGGAAATAATCCTTATGAGGTAATAAACATAGCTCACAGGAAGATAAATCACATAATCTTTGCTTCTTTCTCTCTTTCATATTGTATTCCACTTCTCTATGTCCGCTTTTGACATTCTAGCTTCATAAGCTCTCAAAGACTTGATAAGTTGGTCTCTCACATAAAAGTAGAGCCCCTAAGCCGTCCCCGATACACTGCGATGCAAAATCCCCAAGAAACTGCTAAAATAGCCATCATTTTCTGCACAAAAATGAGCTTAGATGTGTATATGCCAGTAGTCTGGAAGCCCCAAAAGTATAACTGTCTGCTAGTAAAGCCTCAACAATCCAAGTGGCCAAGTGTATGCAAACTTTGACACCATCAGGAGATATATTCATCTCAACCTCATTATACTCAATATATTCATAAGAGCAACATGCAGATGGAATATATCCACAGCTTTTGACGGGGTCTGCCGGTCTGGCATGTTGAATCCTCTAGGTTAATTTGCTCGTTTTGCATAGCTACCTGAGAAAAATGAGTAAAGATATTATAATTAGAGGAGGGGTTAAACAAAACAAAAATGAAAGTGATAAATAAAGAGAAAGGACATGGGTGGTGTTAGTAGGTGTGATTACCTCTGTCCATCTTCTCTCATTCAAGAATAATCTTCGAGCCTTTTAATGATTCTTAGTTGTTGTGGATAATTCATCAATTCTGGGAATACTAATATCATTTCCTTCACAGATTCATAAGAAAACATGTGTGTGGAACCCCCTTTATTTGAGGCAGCAGAAAATATTCAAATCCTTGATGCATAGCATAATGAAACTGACATCTGTCCATCTTCCCTTGCCATCATCTCTCACTCTGGCATAAACGAGAAACTGAGTTCCTTCGACTTTGGGAATACAATTAATGGTACTGATACTCCACTGCTCGTACCAATAACGTCGTAATCTTAAACTATGAAGAACTCGAGGCCAATGCGTTTCACTGAATTCATTTGCATTATAGACAACTCTTCCAAGAATTCTAGTTTCCAGACAACTCTTCAATCTGGTGAACCCCCAATATCTAGTTGACAGAGACATGACTGATCTGTAATGTATCATTTCTTTCAAATGCACACCCACTACTCCAAATCTATCATGAAATTCAAGTGGAGATAAATTATTTGGAAAAAAAAACTACTAATTCGAAATTCATTGGAGATGAAATTATACTTGCAGTATCATCATCGTCTTCTACATTCTCTATAATTCCCAAAAATTCGAGTCCTAATCGCCTCCCTGTAATTCCCAAATTTTGAGCACCTCAAACAATGGTAGTTTCCCAGCATTTTTTACATTAAGGAATATCGTACCCAGTTAAAGTTAAGAAACATAGATTTCTCGACATTCACAGATTGCAGATTGCTCGACATCCATGTTGGTTCTATAAATGTACAAAGTAAACCTGAAGTACTCCACATTGGGGTCTTTTATCCCAGAGTGGGAGAGGAAGGAAGGCCTTCCAACATTCCTTCAAGATGTAGTTTTTCCTACGGCAACCATTTCTACTGCTGATAAATTTACTCAATATGGACTAGAGTCGTCTATGAGTACTGTACCTCATAAATAAATGATGCCCTTTTTTGAATTCCATCTCCGACTTTGTAGACCTGGAAGAGAAAAGAAAAGAAAAGATCTTATGTTTTCAATTCATATAATATCTTTGCAGACAGTTTCGTAGCTAGCACACAACTCTTGAAACAGCCAAAACTGAAAACGATGTGACCTCCCATATATACCTGATTAATTACCCGATCCTGAATACTCTCAACTATTTTTTAAGTATCATGGCTAACCTGAAACTAAGGTTAAACTATTTGTGGATTACACTCGATCAAATATTGGCTAGGCTGAAAGGCCACTTAATTGGTATACAAATGTTGTCTACAATTCAAATATATACCAGGATCAAAATGAGCTAAATTAGCGCCAAAATCTTGATTTTAGTAAAGCATATATTTAGTGGACTGACAAAACGATTTTAGTTTACTTGCATATGACGCCATCAGTTACGGATGGTTTTTTTGGTGATTTCGGTCCTTAAAGCCAGCATAGAGCATCAGTAAAAGGATGCACCTTAAGAATAGCTCGAGTT